>JAHHFK020001818.1:0-598590 GCA_024533555.2 Aedes koreicus
CCATGAATAGACCCAATATGATGCTTATAGACCGACATTAAATCCATATCCCTCGAAAGTTTCTGACTTTATGGATTGAGTTGTGTAGCTTTTCGTGATACATACTACGGATCGTTTTATTAAACGTACCTAAGCAAGTGTATAACTAGCTACATAGAGCTTACAGCTAAAATATTTCATGAGTTATAATGAAAAATGTAATCGATCGTTGTATATTATGCTGAGTAGAGGGACACACACCTTAAATGAAAAACAAATCAATACATAATCTGATAAAATTAGGTAAGGATTGATACCTAGAGGTTGTGGTTATTGTATAGGCCAAACAAAGAAAATTGCTTAAAGTGTTTATTATGCAACCTCTATAAGCTATGATTTTTATAGTAGAGACTATTGCTATTTATGTTTCAAACAAGGATCACTCAAATAGTAAGAGCATAATATTTTCATTTTCGGGTGTTTCTTATTTTAAAAGGAAGTTTTCCTATTTTAAAAGGAAGTTATTTAACTTTTCGTACAGAACAGAAAACGACTTATTAAGCTCTTTTATGCAATCATATGATTGATTTTTTCTGGCTAGGGGTTTTTCGTCATAAAAAATTCAATTAAATAATTGCAATTAATTGACTTTAAGCACTACACAAATACATGTTTGAAAAGGTTTGATATTTTCCACTGATGATAATATAACTTCACTTAGAAACAGTTGTGTCTAAAGAAATCGAAATAACACATTTTATTTTATATTATAATAGCATTGGAATTTTTAGTAATGAAGTAACATAGTAAAAGGGGAAGATACTCTCATGTTGGTCTATAGTTTGAGAATTGGGCCTATGCTTGAATTTCGAAGTAAATATTGATTCACTATTTTTACCCTAAAATCAACAATATAAAGTAGTATTGTCTTACTGGCATTTCAATATGCAGCCATTCCATAAAATACCGATTTACCGGGTCTCAGAATTTCGTGAAAATAAGTAGTTTCTATATCACAAAGTTTCTTATCACAAAACATTAGACATGTATTTATTTTCATTTTTGCATAAGGGTGACCATTTCCATGTTAGGGCGGTTTCAAAAATAGATTTTTTTAGTTTTCCCGAAAATTTTTTTTTTTCAAGAAATCATAACTTTTGAATCACTGATCCGATTTCAAATGTTAAAACACCAATTGAACGTTAATTAAACATACTCTGAATAACATATAAAAGCATTGAAAAATTGCAATTTTATACTGTAAAACATTGATTGTATTTGTACTTTGCGATTTTCATGGTGTCCGACTTGAGGACGCTATAAGATTTTATATTTTTTTCTTGAACATTTAGACTGTTTTACACAATATATCAATATACCATGTGCTCAGGTAGCTATGACCAGCCACAACGGCTGAACACACAATAATAATAATTCGCCTAGCCAGGGTAGGGTAGGTGAAGGCACGGACAAATCCGCCACCTTCACAGGCCAAAAATGCACGCTTGATCTTGCTCACGTCCTACATATTGCTTATGATGGTTCTAGCTAGCGGTTGTTTGTACACACTCCGTTATTGTTACCTACATGGGAGAGAAACTCTCTCCATTTTGGGTTTAATTTTTATACAAAACGTCTGATGATTACTCAAAAGCTAACATTACTGTCCACTCTTGGGGCCTCGTGGAGATAAGCGAACATCTCCTTCTACATCATAATCGTTACTCCACGCACGGAGAATACAAACATAACAATTTTAGAATATTAACATAATTAGATATAATTCATAGCATATAAGGTTAAAAATTAACCTGTTAATAACTTAGCAGGAGCACCTAGGAATATGAATATGAATGTAAAATAATGTAAAAAAATTGAAATAAATAAAGAGTTAAAAAAAAGGCGTAACGTTGCTAACGCGTGTTTCATCGACGACCTCCTGCAGGGGCACATCGATTGCTCCAAGCTACTTAGTCTCCTTGATATTAACATTCGATGACGGAACCTCCTTTTACATACTTTCTTCAACAATCGGCGATCGAGGACTGACTATGGTGAACAGGAACCCGTGTTAAACATGTGTCGCGTTTTAATAGTTGCTAGCAACAACTACTTTAACTCTCCCCGCGGACTAAATAAGTGCAATGTGACAAGAAATACATATTGATTTAAATTGTACCTGAACTTTTATGGAGACATTGTGCATGGCCATTGGGATAAACATTTTATCCGTTGAATAATACTAAAATAAATAAATAAAGAAATAAAAGAATAAATAAACACTGCCAAATGAGCAAATGTTGGAAAAAATACGGCTTCGGCAAATATACACACATACACACCCAAACCAAGTCGTCCGTGTTGGAAAACAACCGTGCATCGTGCAACCGATGCACGTGATTGGTTGATTCTTGTTTTGACGGTGTTTCACATTTATTTATTTTTTAATAGTTATTTGTTTAATATCATTTGTTTACAATATTGGAATCGACGCATAGTGTCCTGATTTATTTTT
This sequence comes from Aedes koreicus, assembly GCA_024533555.2. Classification (NCBI taxonomy): domain Eukaryota; kingdom Metazoa; phylum Arthropoda; class Insecta; order Diptera; family Culicidae; genus Aedes; species Aedes koreicus. The sequence continues at coordinate 2,495 of JAHHFK020001818.1, forward strand.
ACAAACATTTTGGAAATAGATTTTTAAGTTACTGAGTTGTAAACATTCAAAATCTAAACGTATTTCGTGATGCTCCAACTTTTCGCCCTTGCAACGTGTACTTCAGTATTGAAAACACAAACTTAATTCTACGTCAACAGAAAAAAAAACACCATGTCAAAGTGATGTGTGTCAGGTAACGGGAGCATGCTTCTTTGTGCTTTATCTTTTTGATGTGTGAACGTATGAACTGGATTTGAATTGATTCCTCAGGAACTAAAAATGCCCTCTTCCCCATAGGATAGCTAAACATAGGCGTAGCCAGGATTGCGAATAGGGGGGGCAAGCTATTTTTTTTATAGACAGAGAGAGAGAGAGAGAGAGAGAGAGAGAGAGAGAGAGAGAGAGAGAGAGAGAGAAAGAGAGAGAGAGAAAGAGAGAGAGAGATAATTACACCGTCTTCAACCAGTTGCTGCACAGACTGAACACTTAACATTATACAACGGACAACACAACGCGGACCCATATACTAAGGACATTATCGAGTTCCATCAGCTGAAGCGGGAATCGAGCCCTTATTTTGTGACAATCCACCTGAACGACGGCTGGATTAACTTTTCTGCTCTCACCCAAAGTATTTTACAATACCTCACAACAGATTAACTATTCTAGATTGATTGATGAAAAAAAGATTTTAAAAACTTCGATTTTCCTCAAGTTTCAAAATCGAATCCCATTAAATAGAAACCATGCTGAAATCTAACGAGTACTGTAATGTGTCAAAATATTCATTTCACAGTCATGTTGGATTTTTGTATAGACAACCACGGAGTTTGTAAACAGTTTTCCCTGAAAATTATTTTCCTGCGACCCGCTCGTCCACACTGAAAATTAAATTTTGTTTTTATTACGAAATCGAATGTAGAACTAACAAATTATTCGTTGTTTTCTACAACGAAATTGATTTGTACTTTTCAAGAAACTACCTTGTATTCAATGCCACATGCTGTTACATAACTGTTAAAAGCACGAAGCATTAGTTGACACAGAAAGAATACTCGTTCATTGTACGAAAAAATACAAAATGCTAGAATATTTTTTTACAATAAGAATGCATGGTTATGATTGACTGACAGAACTTCTATATCGACTCAGTATGTAATTGAAAAAAGTGCAAACCACGAGGAGTTTTCAGATTTTTTTAATATTTTGAAATGAGTTTGACCTGTTTTTTGGGAAGATTTGTTATTGAGTCGGTGGTTGATCTCATTAGAAATTAGAAAATGTGACTCGTTAGAAGTTAGTTGATTAATGAGTATAACTTATAACTCTCGATAGCGCTTTAATTTTTATTTTGAGATAATCAGTGATTGAAATTGAACTGAGCATAGCTTTTTTCACTTTGAGCTAGCGGGAAAAAACCAATGAATGCTTGAATCATAGTTAACATTACAGGCTAGAGATATTTAATAGATACGCTAGGTTAGCTAGGTTGAGTTTACTATTTAAAAAAAATCTCATGCATGTCCGCTTTTGCGCTTTTTTGCTACAACTTATTACAAAATCGAGGCGACTTCGCGCTTTTTCATTGAGGTTAAGGAACAATCTCACAAACATTAAAAATATATAATAAAAAAATTGAACAAATATAAAAAAAGGGGGGGGTAGCTAAAACAAATTTTACGGCAATGCTTTCATTACAACCCTCTTCTGACAATGACCAACGTGCTATTCAGGGGGTCCCTCTAAGGCACCCACTGATATGGCCACCACCACCATGTGGGACGGTGTTGATGAGAATGATGATGCTTATCTAGGAGCAATCAGCATCTCACAGCCTTTTTTCACATGGTTAAGAAATGTCAAACAATGTAAATTCGCAAAAAGTTCCTCGTCCACTTGCCGTGAACTTTCCATTTCAGGTTGAGTACTGAAGGCTTACCAAAGACTTCAAAGCTCAGAGAAAGTCTTTAGCCAGTACTTGTTTATAAAATCAGCATTTTGGGCATAATCCAATCATATTCCATATGGTATCCTGGTTTCAACGAGAAGGAATCAGGCTCGAGGCTGGTGATAAGCAGAAGAAAAAAGAAATATTTCAAATAAAAAATTGCATCAAATGTAATCAATGTAATGTAATCCTTCGTTTAGCTGATTTGGCAAAAGTTACTTTTTATCCAAACCTTTGGTCACTTGGGTATTTACTATTAAGTTAACTTTCAAGTAACTTCTTACCGTTGATAAGGTATATTAATCAGTAATACGAGCGCCTTTATTCACATAACTATATTAGCTTCCGTAAATGTGCACTTGACAGCCGTTCTGATTTTTTTCTACATTTTTCTATAAGAATCTGTTATTACCAAGTTTCGCAATAGAATAGTAATCACGCGCAGACGGTAACATGGTAACTAGAGATTATTGACTCTAGTGTGCATGTTGTTGCTAGTGGTACTACGTTGAGTTTTTAGGGGAACATTTTGAAACGACTTTGGCTTACTTAGCACTGCCACAGTTAAATTTAATATATTTGTATGGTATGTGGTGCTGTACAATTTCAAAGTCAAACGTCGACAGAATGTTTTGACATGCAAGCGGATGTCACACCTCCACCACATCAGTGAGTGCCTTAACTAATAAGGCATTCCATGTCACGTTTCTCAGTTGGCATGACAACAGAAAATGTGTGGGTCTTTTGCCACTCTGAACTTAACAGTATTAACAGTGTTAAAGGAAAAAAAAACTGTCCGGTCTACTGACAACTGTCAAAACTAACAAAAACTATAAAACTATCATCTGATCGCAGTTGTATCATGGAATGTCTTATCAGATTCAATTTGTTGGAAAACTTTGAACATCTCACCTTCAATGGTGAAGCTGTATCCTGTTTTTAGTTTTGATTGAACTTTGACGCACTCGGTAAAATTTGAATATTATCACACGCTACAGATTGAGTTTTAGCCACATGCTAGTAACAATATGGACAAACACCGGCTAGAATTCCCAAAACAAAAAGGGTCAGCGCGGTTTTGCATTATTTTTGCAGCTCAATTCCGAAGGTGTTATGGTAAATCCATTGGAACGAGCTGCGAGATTCCCAAACTGGTCATCCGGAATCAAAAAGAAGGGATATTTTCCATCCAATACCTTCTGTGTGTGATTGAAAAACCATTCGGATCGACACAACGATCCAGTGTACGATGGAGAGAAAGGTGCCCTCATGTTTTTTTTCATGCGGCGGAGTTTTATGTTGATGTTTTCAATTTTTATTGTTTCTAAATATGTCGTTTTATCCGGCTTTGATCCCTTTTTTCGGGTAGAATAATAAGCAGGCCGTTGTTTCGAGGACACGAAGCCTGAAAGAAAGCTATTAGGATCGAGAGAGAGAGCGAGAGAGAGAGAGAGAAAGAAAAAAAAGAAGAAAGAGTTAAATTGATTCCCAATTGAGGATTTCATTCGAAATTATTTCGATATTTATTGAAATTGTGTGCTGATTCTGTCCTGCGGCTGGTTCAGTTGGTATTTTTATTTTTGGTAGGCGGACTAGGGTAAAAGGGGTTCTATGTGTCAACGACCATTGGTGTGGGATGATATCCATCGCAGACATTAGGCAAAATATGGCCTATGATGATACATATATATGTATCTCGTTATGACTATCGCAACGGATTGTATTTTGGAGTTGAGTTCGAATCGAATGCACACAAGATTGTGAACACAGGTTATCAGATATATACAAAAAGGAAGAAAAATGCAAACCAATGTTAGGCACACCTATACAGGATGGCTGGGATGAATCTAAATTCAATTTGCAATTTTTAGAATTTCAATTTTCACCAATGGTACACAGGTTTGGCTAATAATTTTGTGCTTTCAATTGATTAAATACATATTTGCGGTGCATCAAATCGAAAACTCATTTAGATAAAATTTATATAATTGAAATGGGGTGCGGAGATAGCACTTAGGGGTGATTGTGGCTGATTTGAAATAATTTTCGCTGCAATTTTTAGATTCCACCGCTGATGTGCACTGAACAATGATTAATTATCATCAGAATATGGGGGCTCACCTCGCATCGCTGATGTTCGGTGAAGTATGAATGTAAATTTATAACTGTGATTAATTTTACTTTTCGAAACAATGCAATGTGTGGATTGACTTTTATGGACGGCCTCAGAATGATAGAGAAAACGAATGACAATGAAGGATGTACATAACTATGACTGGCATAATTCAAGTATTCTCGATTGACATTTCTTATTGTTTCAGGTCTTATCAAATTGTGTTTTTCATGACTCCAAATCACGAAAAAACGTGAACCAGTTCACGATTATGTAATTTAGTAAATGGTGTATTTCTGGATATTCATGAATTCGTGACCTTAGCGTTCACAAACGCTGGAACGGGTTTTTCCATGTAGATCTAATTGATGGCTTTTGATTCTATCTAATGTATGTATTCAGTTGTGTGACAAGCATAAGTATTTTCTCAGCCCCCATCAGTCGAAAAGAAAACCCGAGAAATTTCTTTGCCTAACTGGGAACAGATCCTGCCACTTGATTTTAGGGACTCTGCTATCCTGAATATCGCTTTTTAATACGATATTTATCAGACTGAGTACATTTACTTGTAATAATACTTTTAATTCTCACAGGTTCTATCAATGAGGACACTTCTCCAGTTAATAGAACTTGAAATGTTTAAATGTTGGAATTATGGTTTAACAATTAATGATAAAAACATTCAAAGGAACGTCAGATACAGCGATTAATTGATACATGTTCGTTAATTGATAGTTATAGACCGATGGTGATGATAATAACGATGGTGCATTAGTTGTCCAATTTCAAGATTTTTTCTTTAATTTTTTTAATTGTCTGCTGGGTAAACACATCACAAAAATTTATTTATTTTGCCTCCACACCTTATGCAGTTGTCTTAATATGATAGCAAAATCTCTGTTCCAATACCAAGTAACAAGTTAATAAATCCTTTATAAGACCATAAAGATTTTGAAAATGTTCTAGTGAAAGATGTTACGACCACTTGAGAATCTTCATAAAGGGTGATCCGATCAAAATTTGGTCAAACAGTAATGTGTGTGAGTCGATCAAAGTTTTTATTAATAAGTCAAATTCTTTTTCTTTTTCAATTTCAGGTAATACAGAATACAGGAGAAATATTCAGCTAAGCTTCCTTTTTACCGAATGCGAATTGCCGGGTCTTTCGTTTAACACCTGCCATTAGATTTTGTACAGTCTCCTTGTCCACTTTATTCGCCACAGAACGCCAGTTTGCCTTGAACTGTTTCTCGCTCACAACAGCTTTTTGAGTCTTCTTAAGGTTCCGCTTGACGATGGCCCAATATTGTTCGATTGGGCAGAGCTCTGGCGTGTTGGGAGGGTTCTTGTCCTTGGGCATCACTTGAACGTTGTTCGTAGCATACCATTCCATGGCCTTTTTTCCATAATGGCAAGATACCAAATTCGGTCAAAATAGAACGGAACCATTGTGTCGCTTCAGGACAAGCAGTAGACGTGTGTGTAGGCATTCGCTCAGATAAATTTCCTGGTTGACGGTTCCGGTCGCAATGTAAACGTTGCCTTCAAGCCACAGGTAAAAATGGCCTGCTACACCAGATATTTCTTCGCGAACTTTGACAGTTTAACACTGCAAATAAATCAATAATTTTTATTATTAAAATTGGCACTTAAGTCGGTAAATTTTTGCTTCGAATCGAAATCATGTGAGCCAGTATGATTTTCATTTGCCGCACATAATTTTTAACACCCGTCACTTAATACACAGGTTCGTTTCCAATGAGACTGATATGGTCCGCACATAATTTTCAATGGAGCGAGAAATGTCATTCAAGTGTGTTTTCACTTTGCCCTATTTTATCCATCTTCGCATTTAAAACGAAATAAAAAACCGTGCGCGAAAAACAATCAGCTGCTTTATCGTTCTAGGAGAAAAAAAAAACTGCAATATGGAGAAGCAAAGTGAAGTTTACCGTGTGGTGGTTTAGGTACTTGGTTTGCCAGTGGAAGTCACTGAATTTTTTGAAGGTAATAAATTACTATGGATGTTCTTCTTTGCCATGTTAACGGTTTTTATTGTGAATATTTCAGATCTGCTGAGCATTTTTGCCATTCCCACAGAAGAGCTGCTGAACGCGATAGCTTCAAAAAGTGATGAAGTTTTTTATGATGGTACAAATAAAACCTCTTTTATTCACACATTTCGTTTTATTACATGAAAAGAACAAAAAATCCCATACTTAACTTTTTATGGAAAAATAAAATCCATGCACCTTTTCACATAAAACGTATTAAAATACTCATTTGATTTTTGCTAGGACAAGTTAATGCAATCGATGTACACTATAATTAATATCTATTCAGCTCTTGCACTTAAAGACTATACATTTATTGCAAGTGCCGCACCAATATAGAGCAATAACTTTGCACTTTGCCCAAATCTATAGGTGCTGGCACTTAAATATAAGGTGCATTGTTTTTTGAGTGAATGTGCTTGCCACCTTTCCCCGTCCGGTTGCCGTATAAAATTCCTGTCGAGGAAGCTGTTTAAAGTCTGCATTGAGGTAAGTTTCATCGTCCTTTAATACGTTAGTAACAGTTGATTTAGCCACATTCAACAATTTCGCCAACTTGGCGTGAGAGTAGTTTGGATTTTCGCCATGCATGTGCAAAATGTTGATGCGTTGCTTCTCTTCCTTCGACGACATTTTGATAACTGAATTGCTAATCTCAAAATCAAAATAGAGGCATGATGATACACGCACACATCTTCAAAATGGGGGGTGTGCAAAATTTTTTAATGCACGGTGAAAGGAAATGCGTCAAGTTGATGTGTTCGTTAGCGGCCAAATTATTTGAAACTCGGCCAAACGATGTATTACTGTACGAAGAATCTTTTAACCGAGTTTTAGACAATTTGGCCAACAAAAGCTCCCAAGACGAAGAGAATTATTTTGTGCCGAAGTAGTGCTTCACCCTACATACTTTTGTATGGATCACGAGGGTCTCTAGAACTGCCCTGAAAACGGTAAGTTATTTAGAAACGCCTACGCGAGTGGTTGCTTATGGTGACTTTCCTCAATGCCAATTTGCCGTTTAATGAATTTACTGGAGGCAACATGCTTTTAAAATGCTTTTTCAACTGAACATTTTAAGATAATATAAATGACTCCTAAAACGGCATTACAAAACAACATTTTACGAGTTCATGCAGTCAAAATAAGACCTATGATAGGAGTAAAAGGAATTTGAGAAAACAGGGCTCGTTGTTTTCGCAAGAACAAGATCGTTCTAAACAAGCTGTGTAGGTTTTCATAAACCTTACTAAAATATGAAATCTATCGAAACCTAATAAAACCATAATAAAACCAAATTGATTTTTAGTGGCTTTCATAAAACTTTAATAATAAACCTGGATGGTTTTGGCAATGTTGGTTGGGATCTGTGGCACTAGATAGCCAAGAACTAGATTTTTGGTGCTGACTGGCGTGAGCAGTTTGATAAGGGTGAAGTATGATAGTAATCACTTTGTGAAATATTCATTGCAAACTAAAAGATTACAACGATAAATTGGGTCGTTTTCGGATGCGGTTCGTATTGGGTTCAAATTAAGTTCCATAGCCATAACATGACAGTCTGGATATAGTCAGAACTTCATTCTCTATATGAGTACATGTCGCGAAAAGTTTCAGCTTTCTCTTCACTTGATCTTTGAAGGTCACAAAAAGCTACAGACAAAGTTGCTTCGAACTTCAAACATTTATTGCACAATGTTCATTCAAAGCGCAAACTACTCTTCCGATCAGCATGAATGTTCACAATAAAGTGAATGTCGAACTTCCCTCCTACTTTCTAGTGCAAGTAAAGTTCTGATAAACAAGTAGAAGAAATGACAAACATAAATGGACCGAATACGAAATAGAATATTTAATGATTAATTTATGAAAATTAAACACTTTAGTAAACACTTTCAAAGTAAAACGCTTTAAGGATTACCTTATTAAAGTTTTTCAAACTATCTCCACAGATTCCCCATCAACTACTGTGACATTTTTAGATGTTGTGGAGCTTTATTTTATTAATAAAATACTTATGTTTGGAAACTCATTTTGTTTTACTTCTCAGAACGGTAGCCAAGGTAAAAGGTTTTTGAAAATTTAAAACATCAAATTAGCCCATTTGTCAAAATCTTCCGTTACGAAGCTTCATCATTATTTATTTTTTTAAAGCTTCTAAAATCTTTCGAAGTTTTTCCAAGCTTAACTATTTGCATTCAAAGATGAGACGGCTCATTAAGTATAAGTATAGCTCATTTGCTGAGAATTCATTTCACAATTGGTGAACTTCAGTAACAAAATTCCAGACGGAATAAGTGGAGCATATAATAATTTAGTATTTCTTGGTGTTAGTAATGCTCTTACGCATAACATAAACTATGCATTAAGAAAATGGACTGCTTTTAACGATTATTCATTCGATTACCCTGTTACCTGGTGCTGAATTCACCTATCGTCGTTCGTAGCAACCCTGGTATGTACCATGCCGAAAACAGTCAAGCAGCTACGCTTGATGGTTTGTTCATACTGCCTAATCCACCCCGGAGCGAATGAAGTTGGACATCGTGAGGCACTTCGTGTTTGCCGGATATAGCCATCTGTAGAAAGGCGTGAGCGCTAGTGCAGCGTGACCGTAAAGTGTAGCGAAAACTGAAGAGGAAGAGACCGAGGGCAAGGTGGCCTCATCGTTCCGCGGCTTGGGTCTAGAGGTATGTAGGTGGAACCTGCCAAACGGTGAAGAAGTAGTAAGATGGACATTGTTGTGCGAAAGTTCCAGTCACCCAGAAGGAGTGGTGAAAAACATCTTTCCGGCGAAACGCGACGTTGTTGTCAATATGGATAGCGAGAGCTACTTCATGCTGGACGGCAACGACTGGCTGGACCTGGTTCACTGGTACATTACGTCCCCCAGCAAGGAGGTTAGCGTTGACGTCGAATATATCTCTCACATCAAGTTCCCGAAGAAGGTCATTCTGTGGCTGACAATCAACGAGAAGCGAATGCTCAAGTCGCTGTTCATTTAAAAAAAGTTACGAATAATGCATTCGGGTCATATCCGAGTCAATTTATAGTCAAATTTAAATTTTTGTATATTGAAAATAATCGTTGCTGTAAGAATGTTATGAATATTGCTAACAATCTTAGATTTTACGGAATTGCCTGCCAGCGTTGATGGCGAATCGTATGTATACATTTATTAATGACTGTGCCATCAAATTGAACTTCTTTGATTTTTGAACTGCTTAATATCTTCGAGTATGCAACAGGATAATTCATTAGATACCATTTAACCAGATAACCAGGACATTTTGGAGATCTGCAGACATAGGAAGACAGATTATGGTTTCAACAGAAGCTAGTCCCTCAACATATCAAAATTTGTAGAATTCCATTCGCCAGAAACGATTAAGAAGTCAATGTTGTTCAATTTGACATCGATTTTTGTAGATGGCCGATTCCGTCCAATTCAATATTGTTAGTCATATTCAAAAAGATCACACATCAACGATAATCTGAGTAAGGAGTGTATCGAATATAAGCTATCCACATACATTTGCGTTGTACGCATGTATTTGTGATGGTTTTTTATGCTCTGAACACTGCATGCTGTGCGTTTGATTACCAGCTTTCTTTTGTTTACTTGTTTGTGCGGTTCAAATTCTGCGTTTTCAAAATGTCGCGTATTGAAAAGGAAGTGACAATTAAGGTTCTGGACACATAGCTAAGTGAGAAGGGTATTACTATGCGAAAATTAGCGACACGGTTTGGAATTCATCATGCGAGTGTTAAAACCATCATTAATAAGTTTGGAGAACACTATTCTTTGGATGAGCTACCAGGAAGAGGCAGAAAACCCGGTTCTTCCAACCCGAAACTGTAGCAGAAAGTGGTATCTCTAATCATGAAGAACAAATCAATGTCAATACGTGATTTGGCCAAAAAAGCAGGAACGAGTGTCGGAATGATCCAGCGTATCAAGAGGCGAAACCACCTGAAGACCTACAAGAAGCAGAAAATCTCGAAACAAAGTGCAGAACAGAAGAAGCGAGCAGCAACAAGGGCCCGGAAATTGTATTCGCGTCTTTTGCAGCGTCCGGATGCATGCGTTTTGATGGACGATGAGACCTATGTAAAGGAGGACTCAAAAACCCTTCCAGGTCCACAATACTTTACTGCCGTCGTTGGGGAGGATGTGAGCGATGCGGACAGGTCGATTCAAGTGGAGAAATTCGGTCGAAAGGTACTGATATGGCAAGCAATATGTTCCTGTGGTTTGAAGTCAACCATTTTTTACACTACCGGAACTATAAATGCGGAAATCTATCGATCTGAGTGTCTCCAGAAGAGATTGTTGCCTTTATATAAAAAGCATAGTACACCTCCACTGTTTTGGCCGGATTTAGCGTCGGCTCACTATGCCAAAATCACTCTCAATTAGCTTGCGGAAAAGGGTATAGATTTCGTTGAGAAAAATATCAATCCACCAAATTGCCCTCAGCTTCGACCCATCGAACGTTACTGGGCAATCGTGAAGAGGATCTTCAAGAAGACTGGTAAGGCAGCTGGGAACATGCAGGAGTTCAAAAAAATTTGGGTTCAAAAAAATTTGGGCTCAAGCGTCCAAAAAATGCGATGCAACACTTGTCCGGAACTTGATGAAGAGCATTCGATCCAAAGTTCGAAAATTCGTGAAGGAATAACTTAAATTTCATCCGGTCTTCATTATGTTCAAGTTTAACCTCGTACAATAAAGGATCAATTTTGTGTATGAATAAAATATCGGTTTTCAACATAATTTGAAAGAAAGTTTGTGGATAGCTTATTTTCGATACACTCCTTATATAACTCTTAAAATTTAGAAACAAAAACGATTGAAAAATCGTTGGATTAAATCCGGGTCTATATGACCTGAATTCATTATACGTATTTTTCAAGAGTCCTTTAGAAACGCAAAATAGGAAAATTCAAGAAATTTCAAACCTATAAGTTGTCATTTTCAAAAATTATCACATTTTGAAGGTGCGTGTTGGGTCATATTGACTCAAATGCATCAGGAAGGTTCATAAACATAGGATTTAAAGAAAATTAGTTTCATCGATTTATCTTTTGTATTTTTTTCATCGCCCTCCGAAATTTTTCCATTCTCTTAATGCATACGTTACAAGAGTACAAACAATATACTGTCCCATTCTTGCCCACATTCCAACTTAGGGAACGTCCATTAATTATGTCACGCAAAAAGTGACTTTTGATAACCCCTCCTGTCACGTTTTTGTATGGACCTTCCAAATTTGTTTATGGATTGTCACGTTTTAGTCCCCCCCCCCTTACTGCGTGACATAATTAATGGACGTTCCCTTACAACTTTGCTGGTATTTTATAAAAAGTTGTCCTAGATATTAATACATTTTCAGAAACTATGTATAGCAGTTATTCCAACAGATGACTAAAGGCATTTTATATCATTAAAATTCTGACTTACAAGAAAATAGTCGTCGAATATCATCTAAGATCCAATATCTGCATTTCGAGAAAATTGCACCTAATATTTGTTGCCTCCATGCATATTCAGATTCAAGTATTTTTGATATTATTGAAATTCTGATAAATTGCGCAAAATGTTAAAATTTTAACAGAAATTTAATGAAATTACTCGATTACAAATGTAACTGAAACCATTATAGTCCTTTAGAAGATATATAAATAAATTTTCATTTTCATTATCTGCTAAATTCTCTGAATTTCTGTATGAATATTTAGTACAAACAAGTAATTTAAAGTAAAATATATTTGTATTCATTAAATTTTCATCGCATTTTTAATGAATTAAGTCTAGCCTCTTAAGGTTAAAAAAAACTTTGCATTTTTTTTTGTTATTGTTCGCGTATGCAGTTTTAGATAGATTGAAAACAATTTTATTTTGTTACTTTTGAAAATTTCTTTTGATTGTCGTTCTTTAAATTAAAAGAAATGTCTTCTACATTTCTAAAATGTTTCTTTTAAGGTTTAAAGATTACAAATTGATTTATAAATCCTGTAAATTGAACTTTGTGGAGTTGTGTTTTTTAAATATAGTAAGCTCGAATACATCAAAGATCAGGATGAATTCAAAAATTTAAACTGTTTCTTGAAATTTTATTTCCCTTCACATTGATATAGTTTCAGAGCTTCCAACTAACCAACCACAATTACTATGCAAGATGAATTCACTCCGTTGAAATGCGAGAACATCAGGAAAAACTTAGTGTCAAATACGTTTGAGAACAAGAGATGATTTGTATGAGCTAGTTAACCGTTATGGTAATAAATTACTGATTGAAGATATTGCTTCGCCTATACGAAAGTGTCAAAAAAATAGTAGTAGTAATAAATAATTTAGTAATTGATGTTTTGTTATTTTGTCTTCCTTGAATATTTTTTGTTTAGTTGGTTGATTTAATAAATGTGTATCATGATTGTATTAATGAGTTCAATTAGAATTATACTGAATGCATTGACGATCATCTCCGAATTACCCAATGGATTATTAGATGTATGAATGACCTGTATAATTTTGATAATATACCTTTGTTTTTAAATAGTGTTATAGTTTCAATTGATGTGTTATTTGTTGGTGAAACGTGGTTTAAATCAAATAATTGTGCTTTATACAAAATAACATTTTGTGATTCTGTTTGTTCATACCGTGAACCGTCTTTAGGTGGCTTTGTCATTTATGTCAAAGTAGGACTGAATTGTAAAGTTTTGGAAAATCGTAATGTTGATGGATTTCACTTTTTACACGTAGATATTAAGAGAAATAGATCTTAATACGAAGTAATAGGCCTATACATACTGCCATCATTTGACTTTATCCGATTTTATGAACACATTGAAAATATATTGTCAGTTCAAAATCCGCATCCTGTGATGTAGTTGTTTGTTATAAAACCCTCTTGGAATCCTATAATTATGTTTGTTCTAATACTTTTGTAACTCATCCGATTAGTACAAATATCTTAGATCACGTTGTATGCAGCGATGAGGATTTGGAAAGTTTAAGAGATGACACTATTTAAACTGAAGCAAGTGATCAATTATTATTAGTTTAATCATTTAAAATAAAAGGGCCTGAAAAATGCAGGATAATCGTCGATAGAATAAAACTACATGATATATTCACTTTTTGAATGACTACGATTGTACCGATGATGTGAACAATTCAATCACCACTAAAATAAGTACTGACAATAATTTATCAGCACACTGTTAAAGAACTAAGAGGGAGTAAGTTAATATGAATACTAGACACTGCCCTTGGCTCAACTGCTTAAACAAAAATATCTTAGAAAAGTAAAAAAATGATTCTGCCAATGTCAACTTGATTTTTTTTAAGCATTTGTCTAAGAGAACGGATGCTAAAAAGAGATGTAAAATTGACTTTTACCAAAATTTCCTATTAATGAGATTTTAGGACGCTCGAAACCTGTGACTCGATTTGAACTTGTGAATAATGGATTTAAAATTTCCTTTAAATTCCTTTAAATAATTTGTGAAGTATTTAATAGTTTCTTTTCCCAAATGGGAAGCAATTTTGCTGATAAAATTCCGAAAGATAATGCAAATCCTTTATCCTTTATGAACGTTCTATTTTTCTAGACCTGCAAATGTTAATTAGATGACTGAAATTATAATGGGGCTGAGCGAAGAAAAGCAGTGGTCCTGATAATTTTCCAGCTAGTGTCATGAACAGAAATGCTGCTAAGTTTTCTAACATTCTTGCCCACCGTTTCAATCTAATACTACAACAAGGTATCTTATCCTGAGAGCCTTAAAATTGCCAAGGTTACACCTGTTTTCAAATCCGGTGACGCGCCCGATGCTTGTTATTTTCTACCAATTTCTACACTTTTCATCTTCAGTAAAAGTTTTGAAAAACTGTTAGTTAATAGATTGATAAATTTTATGAACCAACATAAAATTTTATACAAATTTCAATACGGCTTAAGAAAAGGATTCAGTACATCTACAGCAATAGTTGAACTTGCTAAATTCCTACTAAGTAAAATCGACAGTAAGAGCGTTGTTGGTGACCTCTTTCTCGATCTTAATAAATATTTTATAAGGTGTGGCCCATTTAGTATTGGAACAAACATTTGCGATTCTTACAGCGAACCTAGTGGTCGGATTTGTAAACTATGACATCTCATGTGTTCCCTATAACAATAACAACATCAGAAGTTTTTTTTCGCGGTGCAGTTCGAACGTGTTTCAGAGAAATACAAAATGGAAGAAGAAAGAAGAAAAATAATTGTGCGCAATCATTTAGAAAACCCTTCGTGGTCTGGGCCAAAACTTGCTAAAGTGTTGGGTTTTCCACGAAACACCCTGTGGCGTGTTTTGAAAAAGTACAGAGAAACTTTGTCGACGGATCGCAAGCTTCAAAGCAAGCGTCGGGCGGGTACTGTCAACCGTCAACTGCGGAACAAAGTCATCAAGCACATTAAGGCAAACCCCAACATCTCAGACCGCGATTTGGCTAAAAAGTTTCGCGCCACACGCAGTACCGTGCAACGGATTCGTCTCCGGGAAGGCTTCAAGTCATGCCGTGCCTGTAGACAACCAAATAGGGATCAAAAGCAGAACAATGTGGCCAGAATCCGTGCCAGAAAACTGTATGATCAGGTGTTGACCAAATTCAATGGCTGTCTCCTCATGGATGATGAAACCTAGGTAAAGGCTGATTTCAAACAGCTACCGGGACAATCATTTTACTTGGCTACGGCTCGGGGAGATGTTCCTGCCAAATTTAAGTTCGTGTTTACAGATAAATTTGCACGTAAATTCATGATTTGGCAAGGCATCTGTAGTTGCGGTAGGAAGATCAAGGTTTTCATCACTGATAAGACATTTAATTCAGAGCTGTACAGAACGGAATGTCTCCAAAAGCGAATATTGCCATTCATCAGATCCCACAATAAACCTGTCATGTTTTGGCCAGATCTGGCAAGCTGTCATTTCAATTAAACACTGCTACAGTGGTATGACGCCAACGGGATTCAGTTTATACCGAAAGAACTCAACCCACCAAACTGTCCCCAGCTCAGACTGATAGAGTGATTTTGGGCTATTATGAAGAGGAAGCTGAAGGTGAATGACAGTGTCGTCAAAAACATCAATGAATTGAGAACCAAGTGAAATAAGATTGCCAAAACGATGGATGAGGATAATGTGCGCCGGTTGATGAAACGTATTCCGCAAATTTCTTCGAAATCGAGATGATTAATTTTGTTTGTATTTTCCCTCTAAAGTTCACTTAAAGTCGAACATCTTAGTTAAACCAGAAAACTATTTTGTTAATGTATATCCGAAATATGCGCAAAAGTCTATGTTCCAATTCTAACTGGGCCACACCTTACAATGAACCATAGCACTCTTTTACAAAAACTAGAAAACTTGGTGTTGCAAATGATATTATTCGAATTATAACATAAAATAGGCTAAAGTATGTTGCTATCGACGATTCATGGAGTTCTTTAAGTATATTTAACACTATTGTCTCTCAAGGTAGTAACATAGGCCCTTTTCTATTCCTCATTTACACAAATGATATGACTTCCCGACCAAAAGGGGAAAACAAAATTATTTCAAGTTTTGTTATTCAGTTACGCTGTTTTTATAACAGAGGTTGTCAGAATTTAAATCGCGGATGTTGTTAAAATAACAGAAATTGTAACAAATAATCCTCAAGAGGTAACAAAATTATAGCAAACTATGATATAGATACAACACACATAAAACAAACTTTGTAAAAGTATTATTACGATGTAGCAAAATCATATCAGCTTGTGTAAGAATTAATTTATTTCTTTACACAGATTGTGCCTCCCAGGGCATTATATCTTAATTTGTTATAAGTATGTTTTAGACTTATCCAGGTGAAAACGTATTAAACAAATGTATATCATAATCAGTTAGTCGTAACAAGGTTTGTTATAATTTTGTTATTTTTTTTGTTATACCCTTCTGGTCGGGTTGCCTATAAAAGGAATACCTAAACCATTCGCTGATAATTCTTCAATTTTTAATTCAGGTCAAGATACTTCTTGTTTTATTACCGGCATGAATGACGGTTTAAGAGTTCTTATAAGGTTTTTTAATTACAACTTATTCTCCTTAAATGTGGTGACAACTAAATATATGTTATTTCATTCCTTCTCATCGCTCATTTCATCTTCATTTCTTACCTCTCATCTAAACCCACCTGTTGGAGATAAAATAATCGAGACAGTGGTCGAATTCAAGTACCTGGACTTAGTATTGGATCCTACACTGTCTTGGGGAAGTCATATAAAGTATATCTAAAGAAAAATTTCGTCTATTTGTGGTGTAATGTTTCGTGTCAAACCATTTGCTCTGCGTAATACTCTTCCTAAATTTAATTTTGGGTGCAAACATTCACAGACTTGTAAAATAGATGTTTGAAAATCATTTATTCATTACCACGGTTATATCCTACGCTTCAACATTAACGTTTGCATTTAAAAAAATGGACAAAAATTTCCGATTTTTCATGGGTTTTTCTTCACCCGCACTGATGAAACTACCCATGCAGCATCAATCATAGTAACCCTTGAGTCAGCAGACAACATTTGACAGCTCTATCAGTCGAACTCTAACCGTTATGGCAAAAACAGTGAAGCAAGTCCGTTCAGAATTGTGCGCGTTTAGTTAATTCTGTTTCAATTCTCATCACTTGTTACTCACACCATTTTCGTGTGGGGGAAGTGGTGGACACTTAAAAAAAAACCAGGATATTAATTTTCCAATAAAGCCTGTTTTGAAATCAAGCATTGATTGGCTGAATGACTACAACTCCACATTTTTCACTAAATTCTTGAGGATTGTGTTGACCATAAATAGAGTTTTCAAACAATAATTTCTCAGTAACTGAAGTGATCAGGCAGGCTAATTTTCTGAATTTTCAGTATGACTTCTTATAAGGAATATTCGAGGAGCTTCAAAAGAAGGTACCGAAACAACTGAAGAGTTTATTAGTTTTCAGAGATAATATTTGTAAATATCGAACAGTCAAAACACTCTTGAGGGTTCGTGGAAAAATATAAAATACAAAACTAACCAAGTTAGTATGGCAAATATAATTGTTTCAGAATTATTTTCATCTTATTTATAACTCTACATCAATGTCTGTATAAATACGTATGTTCAATATGCATTCATTAACATTTTGATCACACTTCCGTCACTTCGGCAAATGTAACATCACAGTTGTACAAAACTATTATCCATATGATAACAGTGATGCCAAAATGATGAAAATGCTGCTTCCATCGACCTCAATGTGGAACGGTTCGAAATTCAATATCATTCATTACCATCTTGAGAATGTGTTTTGCAGTGTCATAACGAGTTGAAAATAAATATAAACCTCAATTGACTAAGATTTTTTGCCATTAAAAACGCGAGTTAGCAATTCTTTTGACGGTGAAAATAAAACATCCAACATATCGTTTGGATCATTACTCTCACTGTACTGCACAGCACCCCATGTATTTTTGCAGTCATTATTTTGTAATTTATTTTATTTAAAATATGTCTTCCATTAACCTGTATGTTTTTGGCTTTTATCTCACACGGGAGGTGGAAAAAATAAAATAAAAAGGACAGTTGGAAACAGGGTGGAGAATATATTCGCGTTCGAAACCTACCTGTCTGGCACGGGGTTAACTAAAACAAACTACGTTTAAGTTTTTTATTCACCTTGTAGAGATAATTTTGGATAGATTCAGAGTTTTTACTTCGAACCATGAAACTGCGTACCGGGTGGGTCGATGCCGTTCTGCACCCTACCAGAAGTATTTAACATCCACCAGGAAGGCCACAATTTGAAGGGTTGCATACTCCGGGGGCTCTGATGATGATCAATCGTATCGTTACAGACAATGATGAATTTTAAATAATTTCCATTTGATTGATTTGTGGCGGATGCAAATGTTATATATTTTATTTACGACTATTTATAACAATTGATCTCGCTTACGCTGTCACATGTCACTGGTTGTATGGAAAAAGCTGCCAAAGTAAAATTTATGATCAATCCCGTTTTGTTTTGCTTGCAGAGCATACCTCCACTTGTTTCCTCTTTTTGACAAATATAATATTCATGGAAAAACTGCAGCCAAGTAATATTCAAGAATGAATTTTGAGTCCTTAGCAATCTATAGTAGAAAATAATGACCCCTCAGATGGTTTCAAAGGGCATTAATATTTTCTAGGAGCATTAGCCTGAAGCCATTCGATGGGAATTTTCAATAGGTGTTCCGAACGATTTTTATGCCAATACCTATGAAGAAAGAATCGAGCATCAATAAACCCTCCTTCCATACCGGGGGGAAATGTAGCCAATAAAAATCGAATGTTCCACGTTTTTATGACACTTTGAAATGTGTTTTTCTCAGATAGAAGAACGCGGCATTGGAAGGCAGGCGGCAGAGTTCACCGTAAACTGGGTAGCTTTCGTGGTGGAACGAGTTTGACGGCAATCTCTACTTGAAGCACTACTCCTGTGTTCTTGTATTTGTATGTTCATGTGGTAAGTAAATGGCCCTCGCCAAAGTATGCAAGCAGCCATTACAGCTTTATTAGCTACTATTTGGCAAGTTGATAGAGGAATTTGATTTGATGTTGTTGGTATTTCGCAGTGGAGCTTAAAAAGTTTAAAAAAAGATTAATCAAAACCAGATAAAATTTCGTTTTCACAGTTAGAGGAATCATTTAATTTTCTGCGTTATCTAATGCATATATATGGAATGCTATGAGATGATGAGGTTTCGGACCATCCAATAAGCGAGACTCGGTTTTTTTATGGTGTTTGCTTATAGCTGCAATTCAATTTTTATTCCATTGATTCTAAGTTAATAATAGCTTACCCTTAGGCATAGTAATTAATTAGGTGTAGATTACTCGTAACTTTAAGCAAATAAATTAGTAGTGAATAGCTTTACTTTAGAAAATAGTTCATACATTTTTAGTACTATTTGTGTTCAGACCTAGTGCAACAATGAAACCTTTTTATTTACTTAGCGATTAAAATATGCGTGTGCGTCTGATGAGCGATCAGGATATACTGAGTGTGCTTTGACGATGATCGGAGTATGATTGTAAGTCACTTGTTTTTACCATCTACAGTAGGTATTAGCCGCTCCGCTGATGATATTATGGCCGGTATTCCGTTCAGAACATGTATCTTTTTGAGCACTACCAAGCCCTTCAAGGATGGTCACCTTTGTCACCGGACGCCGAAATATCGCAGTAGATGTTTTTACATCTGCGCCAGGACACCTTCCGTTACGTCCTAGAATTACGCAGAACTTGCCCTCGTATCCAGCCGTTTCGCAGATGATCACTAGGTCACCCGGTTTAACTGTTTTGTTGTCAACAAACCACTTAGTTCGTTTTGTGATGACTGGAAGATACTCCTTAATCCATCGGGACCAGAACTTGTTCAGTAGAGTCTGGTGTAAACTCCAGCTAGAACGAAGCACAGATTTACTGCCATCCAGTTGGCTAGGACGTTTGGTTGACCCCACTTGTACTCAACATCAAAAACCAGTTTGAGGTTAGTGGTTCGTTTTCTGCTTCTTCGAGTGGCATGTATGGCAACGGGCTTGAATTAACTAATGATTCAGCCTCGACCAACAAAGTGCTCAAAGTTTCATCAGATTACGTTCGTTAGACAGCGCTGCTAACGAACCTTTCACCGACCAAACCATGCGTTCCCAAGACCCCATGTGTGGTGCAGATGGTGGAGGCCCCCTTCGTGCTATAAATCGTCGAATTACCATTTTACAGCGGAATCGACAGGCCTGACACAAGTTCCAGATGAATTACCCGAATAGTCAAGCACGTGAGGAATGCGATCCATCTTTGCGCCGAACCTGCGTAATCTGGAGGGGGGCGAACTCCAACGAAACTGAACGGTCTCACGTATGGAGTTATGCTTGCATCAGGCAACGGTGCCATTCTTGGAGTTCCCACTTTGAGAATCGCCTAATGTTCACGAATGGTTCAATCTCGTTCGCTCGATAGATGTGCACTGGTCGCAGCTCTTCGGCCGTTTCTGTAGGAAGTGTTTGATGCTGTGGCCACATGTCTGGAGGATTCCACAAGAATTCAGGTCCATAGAACCAACGATGACTGTTGTCAAGCCGTAACCCATCTTTCCATTTCGTGGCGTCATCAGCCACATTCTACTTGGATGGTACACGTCGCAACACTCGTTGTTGTTGTATCGAGAATTTCTGCTACGAGCTGTTGGTATTTACGTTGATCAAATTGTAACCAACTAAGAACGATGCTTGAATTGCTCCAAAAAATCGACGGCCTATACCCAATGAGTGGTCTTTTACTGATTGCGCTAATCTGGCTCAGAGAAGAGCTGCTCTAAATGAGGAACAGAGAGTGGCTTTAAAGGTGGAACCTTTGCTTTTGATGATACTAGTACGCAGCGAACATGAACTTCATCCTTCACTGAAATCAGCCAAAAGTTCTAACGAATTGTTGCTTTCAGGATCTTACCCGGGGAAATTACAACTTGGAATCTGGATTATATAAATATGTCCCAGGAATCGGATTCATCGTCGCCATTCACTGAATAGTTCCTTTTTTGATTTTGTCGTCCCATCCGACGTTCGACCGCCAAACGTTTTGAATAAGTATCTTGCTGTTAACCACACACAGAAGAAAATAATTAATTTTAACAGGCGCGTAAAATTTCCCCTCGTTTGATTTCAAGCCAAAGGAGGCATAAAAAACGAAATTGTTTGCAATATTTCATGCGCCATACAACAGTGTTTGCAATCTTTCACACAAAAGACTAGATTCAGGCGTTTTCTGGCTTAAATGTACATGAAATATCCATTAATTTCTGCCAAATCTAGCATTATCTTTATGTGCATTAGATAACGCAGAAAAATAAATGTTCCTTTCTATCTGTGCAAAGTTTTATAACAGACCAAGTGGATCGAAGATATTCATCACTATCTGGAGTATTTTCCTTTTTGTTGGGACAATATATCCTTCTAGAACTGGTGCTAGTTCCTCTTGAAACAGTCCCAGTTCGTCCGTTTCCTGTAGCCAACTCATTCCCAGCACGCGTGTGGCCGTCGAAGAGTTGTGAGTTTTAAAGCTTTTCACAGGTTCTTCAGTCAAGTCCCCGACTTGTTCAAGAACATCTTTTGAGCTGGACATTCAGTTGTGAATATGAAATCCTGCTGGTTCTATCACTTCCTCGATGTTATTCAAACTATCAAGATAATCATCCGCATAGTGACAGCTGCCTTTGGATTGTGCTTAAAAATCTATTGCATTACGATTTTGATGCAGGACTACGTCTGTGTTTTCAATAATGGGGTATACGTTGCGAGTGCGAAAAGTTGGAGCGTCACGGAATGTTTTTAGGTTTAGAACGTGATTAACTAAGTCATTTCACTACACGCAAAAAAAACCGCATTAGAAACTTCCATTTCAAGGGTTAAATTAAGCGCAAACACCAACAATTTTCACCTGATTATAAATGCGTTAGATTTAACCATGCCTGCGATTAGATCAACCATGGTGCGGTTGATATCAATATGAAGTCTGTCAAATATACCACAAATGTTGAAGGTTGTACCATAAACGTAGTAAATTTGACTGAAACTTCATAGTAGTTTTGAAAATAGACATAGTCGGGTAAAATTGTAGTTTTCACTACTAAATTTTTTTCAGTGTATGGATTCCAAATGATAACGAGGAAGTGTGTGTGTGTGTGTGTGTGTGTGTGTGTGTGTGTGTGTGTGTGTGTGTGTGTGTGTGTGTGTGTGTGTGTGTGTGTGTGTGTGTGTTTGTGTGTGTGTATGAGAGAGAGAGAGAGAGAGAGAGAGAGAGAGAGAGAGAGAGAAAGAGAGAGAGAGAGATCTAACATCCATCCATTGGTTCACACTATTCAGTTCATTCGAAAAAAAAAATCGACGTTGAGTCGTAATTAAATTCATGCTTCATCTATCGTTCCTAAACCACCCGTTAGATATGTTACCTGCATAATAAAACTCCGTACAACCATGTGGTGAATGCATCTGAAATTATGTGTCAGCCTTTCACGCGATCGTGCGCGTTGTCTTCGTTTGTTGCTTCTGACCAGCAAATGGCCGTTGCACTAGTCTTCTTTTTTATTTCACTCCACACTCTGCCAATAATCAAAATCCACGCTATGATGCGACTGCTCATAATCATCGATTCACTTGCGACAAAGCTGAAAAACACTCTAACTTCATAAATTATGTCCAGATGTCACAATACATACTACCACTAATAAACAAAACTAAGCTGATGTCACTCTTCTTCCTGGTGCGGGGTCGAAGCACAAAAAAAAACAAAAATAAAACGGGGAAATACCACCGATACTCATTCATTTCGGGAGGGAAGCAATTGTATTCACTAAACAGTAAAAAATAATGAATTTTAACAAGCGCGTAAAATTCCCTCTCGTTTATTTCCAAGCCAAAGGAAGCGTAGACAACAACATTGTTTGTTATCTAACTCAGAAAAAAAGAAACATTGAATTTTCTGAGTTATCTAATGCACATAAAGGGATGCTGGATTTGGCAGAAAATAATAGGATATTTCAGGTAAATTTAAGCCAGATAACGCCTGAATCTAGCCTGTTGTATGAAAGATTGCAAACATTGTTGTATGGCACATGAAAGATTGCAAACAATTTCGTTGTTTACGCCTCCTGTAGCTTGAAATTAAACCAGGGGAAATTTTACATGCTTGTTAAAATTAATTACTGTTTTCTGTGAATGCACATAAAGGGAATGCCATGTTTGGTAGAAAATAATCGAATATTTCATGTAAATTGAAGCCAGATTACTCCTGAATCTAGTCTGTTGTATGAAAGATTACAAACATTGTGGTATGGCGCATGAAAAATTGCAAACAATCTCGTTATTTACGCCACGTACGCCACGAACCGTTGCTATGACTTCCGTTTGCATGTCACAGAAGGTATGGACTAGCGGGCATCGAGCGGCTATTTTTTACCAGAGCTGTGACATCATTAACGAGCTGGGCACCGGCTTTGTGGTGCTGGGCAAAATGCGTCAACGTGTGATTAGATGGTTTCCGATCAATGCAAGAATGTCATCGATGTACACTGCCCACACGAAAGGGGACCCGATGATGAAAAAGAAGCGTTCTACGTGCAGCTAGAGCAAATGTAGGATGGCTGAACGCGGCAGGACTTTAAAGTCATCATTGATGACATGAATGCTCAGGTAGGACGGAAGGCAATGCACAGACCGGTAATTGGACCGAACAGCCTGCATACCGCATCGAACAATAACGGCCAACGATGCGTGAACTTTGGGGCCGCCCGTGGTTTAGTAGTCCGAAGTACCTTCTTCCCCAGTAAAGACATCCACAAAGCCTCTTCGAGATCACCTGACCAACGAACAAATAACTTTTTGGGTTTACCGACAATGTTGATATCATAGCACGAGACGAAAGCGGAAACGTATATCAAACTGAAGGCTGAAGCTAGTAAAACTGGGCTTTTCATTAATGCGTTATGAACCAAATACATGAGTGGAAGAGGATCACGAAAAGACAATGTTGGTTTTCCACTACAAGTTCATATCGGCGGTGCTGAAATCGAGGCGCTCATTGGTGACAGCCGATAACTACAGCAGCTGAGAGATACAAATGCCCATTATGGCTAGCAATCGTACTTTGGACTCCGAAGGATGCTAAGATCGAACAAAGTTTGCCGTTGTAGTAGCTCTAGTTGACTAGTTGACAAGACATTAATTAGACCGGTAGTCTTCAACGAAACATGGACATTGCTCGTGGAGGACCAACGTGCGCTTGGTGTCTTCGAACAAAAGGCGTTGCGTACGATCTACGGTGCAGTGCACATGGAAGACGGTACGTGATAGACGCGAAAGAACCACGAATTGCATCAGTTGCAGGGAGAAACTCCCTTCCTCCACACCGCTAAAATCGGTCGATTACGGTAAACAGGGCATGTCGTAAGAAAGTCGGCCAAGTCGAAATGATTCTCGATAACAATCCGACGGGCACAAGAAGAAACAGCGCACAACGAGCAAGGTGGATCGATCAAGTAGAAAGCGACCTGCGGATTCTTCGCAGTCTGCGAGGCTGTCGAAGTGCAGCCATGAACCGAATAGAATATAGACAACTTCTGTACACATCAGAGGCCACACCGGGTTTGGTTTGATTGGCAAGGTAAGGTAACTGGTGGAAACTTCTTCCGTGGTAATAGAGCAGATTTTGCAGTATGGGAAAAAAATGATTCATCGAATTCTCAAAAATAGGAACTAATACGCGAGGAGAGTTAGGCCAACAAGCGGGCAAAATTCATTCGGTTTCCCTAGTTTGATAATTATAGTAATGATTTTTCAGATAGTCCTTACATTCGACGTCGTTGACCTCCTGCATGTGACTTACTACAAAATCGGCTGCCATCGGTTTATTGGCCTTATAACTAAAAATGTTTGGGTCTGATAACACTCTTGGCTTGGAAGTGTTGGCAATGTTGAATGTAACCTAGGATCCATTTTTATTTATCAGATTTTCCAGTACTGAACCTCCGACACGGTACACATTCTGACGGAGATTCGATATTTGTAGTATTAACTAACCGATGGCAGCCAATAGGATCTCTCTCTCTCTCTTTTTTTTTTTTTTGTAAAAAGACCGTGCGTTTTGTAGTTGCTACTCTGTTACTGAATAGAACTAGTGTAATTGCACAGAGTACCACATAGATGGAGCTTGGGATTAGCTTTACTTCTTCAATGTACAAGTTTTTTACTTCATTCTATTTATAGATTAGTACCGGCGCCGGTCACGTCCTCACGGTCTTCGGGGAGGGGGGAGGGATGGTGAATTTGACAATGATTGGTAAGATACCATGTTTGGCTCTGCGTCTCCATAATTTTAAAGGGAAGGATAGTTTTTGTGTTAGTGAGGCAGGTTATTTTTAGATCTTGGAATCATTGTGGTAAGTGGTGCGATCAATTAAAGCCCAGTAGACTGCTTTTTATTTTAAATCTAGTGGTGATAGAAAGAGTCAAGTGACAAATGGCAAGGAAGGGGACGGGCCTGGGATTGAACTTCCGTAACCACTGAACTACACAGCCACGTCTGCAGCCAATTGGTCTCTCTTTTTTAAGTACAAAATACAAGTCCTAAGTACAACACAAACATTATATGGCATGCTACTACATAGAAAGAGAAAGCCACCCTACTGCCATTGGTAAATTCGACAAAGACTTTTCATTAGGGCCTAACTGACAAACGTAAACAATGGCTTCTTCCGTAAATTCCTCGTGACACAAAGGACACCCATGTAAGTCTCCTATTCTATCGGATAGGACAACTCTTCCTCTTCGAAATGACCGTAGTGGATAGATTAAGCGAGTTTTCAATGACGAGAAATTCGCGGAATAAGCCATTGTTTACGTTTGTCAGTTAGGCCCTAATGAAAAAATCTTTGTGGAATTGTTATTTCAAACGAAAAGTATTTTATGATATTATGATGTTGCATTACGAAGAATATGAATAACATTAAATATTCTGATACATTCCATTATCCACAATAATGTGGAATAAGGTAATTGACTTTTGAATTTTAAAGTGTTTCTTAAGTTTTTTAAGTGTTTCACCTGACGTTTAAATCTATTTTTTTTTATAAACTCTCTATCAAACGTCCATGTGCGCGAAATAGGGATAATGCTTCCACTGAAAAGTTGCTGATTTCAAGCAAATCCAATAAAGAAAAGTGCCAAATCGCAAGCAGTTGTCGGAGAAATTCGGGCAACAGTGAGGAAATGATAAATGTATTTTAATCTCATAATTGACGTGATTCATATTTCATAAAAAAAATATTTGTAAAGGAAAATTATTACCAGCAAATGGCAATGCGAAACGGAGGCTTATGTTTTTTTTCTTCTTCCCGCCACGCAATTGCAGTGTTTTTGTTAGAAACTAAATTGAAGAATAAAAAGCTATTTCAGTACACAGTGTCAAGATGGGAACATAAAACAAGAGAGCGCTAAAAAAAAACACTCTGCAGTGGAAATCAATTTTTTCAATTGACAGCCAGAATCGAATGGATAGAGAAGAGCAATCTGAAAAAATAAAAGCCAAGGAAGCAAAAAAAAACGTGGTGCGCGTTTTGCAGATGAGGGTCGCTTAATTTGTAAGATTGCGATTTGAATAATGAGCAAAAGTAGCAATCGAAACGCGTGCGACAGTTCAGCAGGGACATCTTGAGCGCAAGCTGAGGGAGAGAACCTTTCATTATTGAATAATAAATCAAAAAACCTTCGTGTTGAAAAAAATGATTTTGCCATATTCAGTGATTTGTTTTCCTCCTCGGTGGGAGAATAGAGCTCTTTCGGATTTGGATTTTTTCCCTGAGCTTTCTCAATGTTTTAATTTTCATTTCGTTGTCGTCATCTTGACAAATTGCGAGCAAAGTGTAACCCAGCGCTCACGTTTCCTTTTTTAATAATATTTTTTTTATATCATTCTAATGAAACAGACCTGTCACTAAGAAAGCTAAGGGGGGTCACTTTTTCATTGGAGCATCCTGTTCTTTGCCGTCAGTAGTGAAAGTTTGTGATTTTTAATTAACGTCGTTGGGTGATTAATTAATCTAATGGAAATTTAAAATATTTTTGTTGATCAAATTTGAAATGCAATGCATAGTCCGCGTTCTATTATCTATTCCAATACGTCATCTCATTTGATAGAAGGAATCGCAATAAATAGAAGCAAATTGTGTCTACATGTGTCGCGTGGCAAATCGGGCAAATCGTGGCTCTGTCGTTTTTAAAATCATTGAATTTGCAAAATTTGAATGCAAAATTTACGACCAATAATTCTGTTACGCCTAATATGCTTGCGATGGTATCGATACAAATTTCACGCCAATTCAGCTCACCCTAAATAGCACAGCAGGAGGCTTTCATCTGCCTAGAGGTGGCTTCTAGGATAGGTGACAGGCATGATTAAATTGGAGAATATACCCCGGAAGCAAAAATAGAGAAGAAAATACAATTGTCAACTCTGGGTAACAGCGATGCTTCAGTTATTGGACATGGATCGGATGGTAAATTTTGCACTATATTACCATAATGACTGTAAAACGCGCATCAATAAAATTAATGTTGATTGAGAGTGTGATTTCCCAAAGAGTTTGATTTTTAAATTGAAGTGTTAATTTAAGTATGAAATAAGTGTCGATTCATACTAAAAAAAAGAATAACTAGAAACATAATAATGATTTCCTTTTTGGGGAAGCAGATAATTGACTCTCTATACATTTTGAGTATTATTCCAGAGAAAGTATTCAGTTGAACTTTTAATGTTAAGCTACTTAGATGTCACACTATGTTTATAATTTCATATCTGTTAATTTTGGACGATTGTGTGAAATTTTGTGGAAGGATTAATAATATGACTTCATCAAAACAATTTCAATACACCATTTTTGGTTGGCTCATTAGACGACATTACAGAACGACATGCCACTTTCAACATAGTGTTGCTTTGTAGCTGCACCGTCAGTAAAGATAAAACTCGGATGAAATACCATCCTGATGTCTTTGGAAGGCAGATGTCTGTGCTTTGTTGAAACCCAGCTGTATAAATATTTCATGGGAATGGGAGGGACCATCAGTGCACCCGATTGAAGCACTCTGGATGGGGAGAGTGGGAATGCCAACTCCCCATTGCTAACAGGTTGTGAATAGAGGGCGGGCTCTTCTACTCGCCCATTGGGGCATTCTCATGTTAGATAGCTTGCTCTTTTGACCAATTGTTCAGTCTTGTTGTTGAAAGGAGATTCTTTATACCCCTGTGGATACGTATAAGTGATGTTGCATATCGATACACCCAACCACTTTTTGGCCCTCCATACAATGGCATCATTAGGGTAACCACTGGTTATTAAAGCTTGATCCAGTCTAACAGAGAGGAGAGCCCATAAACTAAAAAATAAAAATAAACTAGTGTTATGTGTATATGTGCAAAATTTTATCGCGATCTGTCAAGTAGTTTTCAAGATGCATTCGAAACAAGAAGAGCTACGACAGCAAATTTTGGGCGCGGTGATCGATAATCCTGGTCAGTCGCACAGATGGATCGGTAAAAGGATTGGAATCCATCATTCCACCGTGTTCCGCGTTGTGAAGATGTTCCAGGAGACGAAAACCATCGAGCGGCGCGCTGGAAGCGGCCGAAAACCGAAAACGGAATACCCAGAGAAGGCACGGAAGATAAGGCAGTAATTTAAGAATAACCAGAACCTTTCCACCCGAGACGTGGCCAAAATGGTCAAATTGTCAAAGTGGTTCGTCCAGCAGACTATGAAGCGGGCTGGGCTACGTGTTTTTAAGGTCAGGATGGCGCCAAACCGGACTGACAAGCAAAACACGGTGGTCAAATTGCGTGCGTGGAAGCTGTACCGTGAGTGGATGGTCAAGCCAGGCTGTCTCGTCATGGACCAAACAAATCCCCGGCCTCGAGTTTTTTGTCGGTACGTCCCCCATGGAGGTTCCGGAAAAGTTCCGGAAGAGAAAGATGGACAAATTCGCGAAGAAGTACCTGTTGTGGCAGGCGATCTGCGAGTGCGGACGGTACAGCAAGCCGTTCGTTACAACCGGCACCATAAACGAGCAGATTTATCGAGAGGAATGCTTGCAGAAGCGCTTGCTGCCCTTCCTCCACTCTCACCGTGGTCCCACGCTGTTCTGGCCGGATCTCGCTTCGTGCCATTACGCCAAGCCTGTAATGGATTGGTACGAAGCGAAGGGCGTTAATGTGGTCCCGAAGGAGGCGAACCCGCCAAATACAAAAGTTGAAAAAAAACGGGAAAAATATTCAAAACCGATGAAGCTTTGAAGAAAAACTGGGAGAAATTGTGTAAGGAAGATGGGCCAAGCCTCGCCCAAGATCTCATGAGCAGTGTTAAGAGAAATGTACGAGCATTCAACTTGGGGGAGGAAATTCAATAAATAAATTATGGCAAAACATAGCTAATATATATTTTTTTAATTCCTGAAAATTTCAGAAGTATCCGATTTAAAATGAATTTTTGGTGATCATTTTTGTGTGTCTCATTTTTTCCGAGTCCAGTCTTTAGTAACTGAGAAAGTTTTGAACACATTGAGAGATCGTAATCAGCTGCAATTCTTAAAACAACAAGCTTGAAATTTTAAGAAAGAAGAAGAAGAAGGGCGAAAAATTTCGAATGGGGTCTAAACGTGGAATAGACAATAGGTCGAATTCACAAACGGTTCAATATGGACAATGCGGAAGCTATTCGATAGAATTTAATAGTCTAATGGTTACAAGCAGACAATGGTGAATACGATTACGCCTTGTTTTTAATTATATTAAAGTAAAATTAGATGATTTCTATTCTATGTTTCGTGTTTTTAATTAATTCCTTATAATCATTCCCACTAGCTCTCGCTCTTGAAACCCTCTTGAACACCTCAACACTTCTAGAAATATTTTGTATACTAGAGCGAATGTAACATTGAGAGACTCGTTTTGTTTACTGTCTTGTTCATTTATAACATAATGGTCTTTACGTTTTTTTAAGCAAAAAAATTAAAGGAAAATGCTTTTGCAGCCGCGTTATTCACAGAAGAGAAAGTCTATAAAGAGAATCAATCACCGAAGATTGGCCCTTTGCAAATATTAAGGCTAGATTTGTCCTCTACATTTTTTGGAGATATTTGAGCACTACTCGCGTATTATTTGTTGGAATTCGTTTCATAAAGCAAAAGTGAAATGAGTAACCCCACTTTTTAGTAAAAATCTTTCAACACTGTTTTCAAAGTGTACAATATGATAATTTCAACTGTATGAAAAAAAAAAAAAACGTTTAGCTCGAACGAAATTATCCACAAAGTGCACCATCCTCAAGAGGTCTCTATATCCTCTCATCGACAGGGGGTCTCCCTTTCCCTCAGAAATAGGCTAGCAATCCACAAGCAACTTATCTTTCCGGCTATATAGAACGTCCCAGATAGACCTTTATTAGTTCATTGAAAAACATGTGTATTTTTATGTATGTCAACTTTTTTTTTTAAATATGGTTACTCAACATTGTTTATCAACAGTTCAAGATTGTTGATGACTTTTTCATGTATAAGCAAGTTATCGAACTTTTCCGCTAACGTTCTTCATTAGGCTCTTCTCTAATTTCTTTTGATTTTTCCACTGTATCGGCTGGCTGAACATGTTTTCGAAGATACCTCTTGATCAGAGCCCAAAATCGTTCGATGGGTCGAATTTCAGGGCAATTTGATGGTTTCATGTGCTTGGGTACAATTATCACGTTTTCCGATTTGTAACAGTCCATGGCCAACTTAGCGTAACGACACGAAGCTAGGTCGGGCAAGAATATTACAGGATTGTCATGTTGACAAATCAGCGGCTACAGGTATTTTTTCAAGGATTGATTGACGTAAATATCTGCATTCATTGCTCCATTTACGATGTACGGCTTCGTGAATTTTCCGCAAGAGCAATTTGCCTGCCAGATCATCGCCATTTTGCCAATTTTTTCAGTGAAAACTGAGGTGTCCGCCTTTTCAACATCATCATCTTCACTTATTCTTGGCGAAAACTGTGTGATACAGTTTCCACGCCCGTGGTGTCACGCTGGCTTCGTTGAACGTTGGACTTCGAGGTGTTTAGCTTTTTGGCCAAATCGCGAACCGAGGCCCCCTTTGCATTAGTTTTACTGCAGAAATTCCCTTATTTGAATGCATTGGTCAGGCATTACGAAGTTGGAGGAGTGGCCATCTATAAGAATTGTACGGCCTCCATCACCACATGAGTGCACACCATTGACAAACTTGACACATATTATGACGAGCTAGATCAGTATGGTAATATCTGCCCTTCAGAGTTATTCGTACGAGACACAACCACGTTGCTATTTTCGGTTTTAATTTCACCATGTGTGTACTTTAATTTGTTTGAACGAATTCTTCGTTTCTTTGATTAGTTGTTCAACGCGTTATATATCTTTATTCATGGTAAATTATTAATTTTTGTTTTTGTTCAGTCTTATACTCAAGCAGATGTAATCGACATGGAGTTTTCATAACAGCCAATGTCGCAAACGTAAACAATGGCTTCTTCCGCAAATTTCTTGAAAATGCAAACTCGCTCAAGTAAACTACTACTTCTATTGTATCATCTTGTTCTATCATCGTGGTAATTCACTATGATTAAGTTATCATTCTCGAGAAATTTGTGGAAGAAGCCATTGTTTACGTTTGCGACATTGGCCCTTGTGAAAACTCCATGTCGTAATGTTTCATAGTACGAAACTTAATCAAAGACACCCGAAATGGTATTCCAATTTTTGTGACTGGCAATTTCAATATTATTGTTTCAAAGTCAGAGAACTTTGCCTTCATCGATTTCATGAAGAAGTATCTTTATCTCGACTTGGCTTTGAACTGTCATCAAGCAGCTACTCATGATGAAGCTTGAGTCGATCTTGATTTACAACGATAAAACATCTTGGAATAATAAATTTTATCATTGTAACAATGGGCAAAACTATCATTAATTATTGAATTTATATTCCCTAATAGATCGTCAACTATCTTCTTCGTGATAAGGATAGAGGCTCTGACAACTGTCAGTTTTAAGGGGTCACCAAACGATGTCTAAAGATTGTATAGGGTGAAAACGGTTGCTTGACAGTAAAATAAATGTTCATAAAAACACAGCGAATAGCTTAAAATCAATTTACGCTTTATTTACTATAAACTTACATTTAATTAATAATAAATTACATGCCGACCTCAAACTTGTCTCCTTTTTTATGACCAGCCGTAGACGTTTTTTGAACGCTTCACAACTGTCACGCACCGTTTCTTGAGGCATATTGTCCCAAATATTGATCAAGAGTTTCTTAAAAGATTCGAGAGTGTGATCTTTTGTGCATTTACTGGGCATGTTTTCTTATGCAAAGAAATCCAAAGGATTGAGGTCTGGCGATGAGGCAGACCATTTTTGTGATTTTATGAAATGGGGTAAATTTTGTCGACACCACTCCTGCATTGCTTTCGATTGATAGGAAGGGGTGCACTACTGCAAAAAAAAAAAAAAAACTATAATTTCCGTCTGAAATCGAATTTTCAAAGCATAGATTAACAAGTGATTCTTCAAAACATGTTCGATGAAATAGTGTTGATTTTTACCTCTGACACGATGATAAGCAATGGAAGCTTGATATTTTCTGAAATTCCACCTGAACATACCATTACTATCGACACATTCTGGCACAGTTAACCTTTCTTTGGGAACATTTGCAAGCTTCTCTGCATAATCTCTATCATTCTGAGGTGAGTATCTTGCAATAGAAACATTTTTTCATCGGAAAAGAAATGAGCGTGCCGCTGTAGCAACTCCTTACTTCGAATCACACCAGCCTTCTTTGTTTTTCTGTTAGTCCGTGAATTCGCTATTTTTATACGCTTTGAGTGTCAAATCACGGGTGATGATATTCTGGATCGACGTATGGGAAGTATTGAGATTCTTGGCCATCGCTCGCACTGATTGTGACGGATTCCGACGAATTCGCTCCCTAACGCGTTTCACCATCATTTTTGTCCTAACCGTTCGATGAGGTCCATGCCTTTGGTTGATTTTGTGCGTATCCGTCTCGTTGTATCTTTTCATGGTGCGGAAGATACATTTTCGTTCACACCAATGTGTTTATGCCGTCTCAAGACCTCACGCTATCTAAATTTCTTCAAAAATAAATTTACTACCAGCTCTCGTTTTGCGTCCATGTTGTCCATGGACGCAAAACCACATCCGTCAAATACGAGATGATTACACGTGAAATGAAAAATATGCACATATCGGTAAACAAAGAGCTACACTGATACAAAAACTCTGATCTTACATATTGAGCATATTCTTACCACAAACTGTTTAACTTAGTCTACGTCAACCCTAAGTTCGTGTCTGGTACAGAACCCCTTTTATTTCTTCTTCTTAAATATTCGTTTAGCACAAACAGCTATTTAGAACAATTTTACCTACTTTCTAATTTTCCAGCTGCTAGATTATAATTCACTAACGATAAACTTGCATTGGCCACTGT
Organism: Aedes koreicus; assembly: GCA_024533555.2. NCBI lineage: Eukaryota > Metazoa > Arthropoda > Insecta > Diptera > Culicidae > Aedes > Aedes koreicus. Next base: position 35,785 of record JAHHFK020001818.1, read on the forward strand.
ATGAAGACGTGAACGGTTTCATTCCCCTGAATGTTTCTTCCGAGCATGAACGGGTACTCATTGAAACGATGTTTACTACTGGTTTGCAGCAAACTAATCGATACTCAAATGCAAACGGCAGACCTCTCGACCTTGTATTCGTTAGTCTTCCAGAGCGACTAGATATCATCGAACCTCCTGCACCACTTTTACCCGTTGATAATCATCACGTGCCATTTGTTTTGCTGTTTGATGAGAGCAATAACGATTTAGTTTCAACGAATGAGTCAGACGACAATCTCTATTATGATTTCCACTCGTGCGATTTTGACCAGCTGAAAATGGTGTTGGATGCTATCGACTGGGACGGTTCATTAACTGGACCATTGGATAAAACAATATCAATGTTCTACGAAAAGGTTTACGCGGCGCTTAACAACTGCGTAGACAAAGACAAAGACAAAGACAAACGTTACAGTTACATTCTAATAAATCTTGGTGGACCTCTGAATTACGACATCTGCGGAACGTCCTTAGAAAAGCACGCCACCGTTTTTTCCTTTCGAAGTCTGAGAATGACTATGATCACCTTCGAAAAGTTGAGCTGCAGTACAAAACAGTTCTATTTTCCACCTATGATAGCTGCTTATCCAGAATCCAGGTGAACGTAAAACAGAACTCGTCATGTTTTTGGACTTTCATGAAAACACGGCAAACATCTTCTCGCATCCCACGCAACGTTAATGTCAAGGATGCCAAGCTCAAACAAACTTGGATGCCGCGAATCTATTTGCTTCGTTCTTCGAGAGCGTGTTTAGCAGAGTTGCACCTGTACCAAGGCGTGACTTTTTTGCTCACATTCCTTCACATAATATCAACCTACCAGTCATTCAGTTTTCCTCAAACGAAGTTGAAGAAGCTATTGACAACCTTGACATCAATAAAGGATATGGAACGGACGGTATTCCACCCCTAATGCTGAAAAAGTGTTCCAGAGAACTAGCGAGTCCAATTGCCTGTTTGTTCAACCGATCGCTTTACGAAAGGACGTTTCCGGCAGCTTGGAACACAGCTTTCATCGTGCCTATTCACAAGTCTGGCAGCAGTAATCAAGTATCGAACTATCGTGGCGTATCTATACTGTGCTGTCTCAGCAAAGTGTTTGAAAGACTGGTGCACAACGTTTTATACAACATGGTATCTCCAATCATCTTTGATGGCCAGCATGGTTTTAATAAACGTCGTTCTACAACAACGAATCTTATGTGTTGCGTCACCTCACTGTTACGCGAAGTCATGTTCAGCATATTCTAGTCGTCGAAAAACTGAGACACATAGGCTTTCCAGATACGATTACGGAGTGGATTTTTTCGTTCATAAGAGATCGTACCGGATACGTCGTGGTCAACTCGGCCAGATCCCACACCTCCAGCATCACTTCTGGTGTACCACAAGGAAGCGTTCTGGGGCATAGCTTCTCTTGCTGATTGCGCAGCCCTACAAGAAGATATTGATGTAATGTTGACTTGGTGTGGCAACAACGGAATGCGAGTAAACAACAACAAATGTATAATCATTTGCTTCGGGCGGTGCCATAACCCTATTCTTCATGAATACAAAATGGAAACGACATCACTGGAACGTGTTGGAACGTGTCCATTCGCGACCTTGGAGTTACCATCGATTCGAAGCTCAGATTCAACGAGCACATCAGTACTATGACTGCCAAGGCTTTTTCTGTATTCATTCGTCGTCACGCCTCTGACTTTACCGATATCTACGCCTTGAAAACACTCTATTGCGCGTTGGTTCTTAGCATCCTTGAGTACGCTGCCCCCGTTTGGTCTCCATACCACGTAGTACATGTTCTGATGATCGAACGGGTGCAGAAAAAGTTTGTACGTTTTGCGCTGAGACAACTGCCATGGAACGACCCCGTCAATCTTCCTCCCTATTCAGACCAATGCAGGCTCATAGGATTAGAGCCACTATCAGATAGACGAGTTAGGATGCAGCGGATGTTCGTCTTCGATGTAATTGCGGGAACTATAGACTGCTCTGAACTGCTCACACAGATTCCGTTCAACATTCCTGCTCGAAGGTTCCGGAATTTTCCGTTATTTGCAGTTCCATATCATAGAACGAACTACGGCTACAATAACCCGCTGGATTCATGTCTTCGCTCGTTCAATGTTGTCTGTGATGATTTTGATTTTAATTTGTCAAAAAACGTTTTTAAAAATATGATTATTAGTAATATATAGTATGTAAGTTAAATAATTCAGTCTGTGCGTCAATTCGAAGACGGTGATGTAATAAATAACATTTGTGTTTAATTTGAATATAAATTTAGCCGCACATCTTACAAAGGCGGACATACTGTTTTGTCGATAGTGGTGTCTGAAATTTCCACAGTGGTGGACGAGCAATTGTGAATTATATACTTTTGATAGGTTCAAGTTAATTCTTGGCTATAGTCAAAATTACAGCACAATTGACTCCAGGGGATATGAAAGATAAGAGAACATCATATATGCAGGCTTTTGTTTTTATTTTGGCCACTACTCAAATTGCTATATGAAATTCTTAGTAATCCGTAATCTTGGTGTTGAATCATGAGTTGTTTTTTTTAAATTTCACATATTTGGTGGGCAAGCAAGCTCCAACAATATGCATGGTATTGTGCATAAACGAAATCATCTTGAACCCGCTCGCTAACGAATGTTTCCAATATGGTAATGGTAAAAATCAATTCACCGATTACATCTAACGGATCACAACCGAACGCCAGGACTACGGTAACAGCCCTACCGGTGATAAAAACATCGTATAAAGCTACACCTTTGTCGAATCAAATTAGACTCTGTACCCATACAGTTCTGAATGAGCAATCATGAATCCTTTTTCCTGGGGGTTCGTTTTTTCGTTCGGTCCTCTCACCCACCCGGCAGCACTCACTGCTTGAGAGGGAGATGCATGCATATGGTGGGAATTCAAAGGTAGCATTGACGATCGCTCGCGAATACCAAAAATTCAGCCTGAAATAGAGAAATGACAATATCAGGATGTGCGGCAATCATAATAACAATAACCAATATACCTTCACCCTCAATATCGGTAACCTTTTAGCAAGAAGAGGACTCTCAAAGTTTTGTTTTCCATACCGAGCAAATGTAGTCATATAACGTGCATAAAATTGTGTGTGGCTTTTGATTTTCATATTTTTATGACAAGCAATCGGTGTTGGAAAAACGAATTCAACCATGTACACGGAAAACTGTTGATTGTCTCGTAATATTTGTTGCTCAATTGTATTAACCTATAGATCTAGAACCCTACTCATTGAGTGTATTGCGTTGTCATTGCGATTTAAAAATTAAAAACTGTTTTTGGGTTGCGCATTTCATGTTTTGATTGAATAAAAAGAATGAGATTATTTTTTCAGTGTAAGCCTGTGTGTAGAAAAACATTGGAATTTTCCCATTTTTCTCTCTTCGACACATATGTAAAAGTAGTAAAACTTGAATCCTTTATTACCATATTTTCCAGATTGAATTGTTTTGATTACACCATCACGATATCGAAAGCTACTTCTATCGGCCGAGGCCTGCCTTTGCCAGCCGAACAACATGCATACGGATGGTTTTATTTCTACCTACTGATACTGATTTTGGGAAGTAAAAACAATAGCGGAGGTATAAGAGCACCATATAGAAAGCAAAGGAGAAAGATTATATCACCAATATTGGTTGTTTCAAATTTGAAATTTATTGCCGCGGAATATGACACCTACTGTGAGAGATGTTTGTTTCTCTGTACAACAACTCCAATGGAAATCTTGTTTTCCGTTCCCTACGTACTTCTCACAAGATGTGGATATTGTGTATGTGGGTATCAAAAGGGAAAAATATAATAAAGTATGAATAACTTCCTGTTTGATCTGAGCAAAAACTATTGAAAATGTGCAGTAGGCGTTAGAAAAATATCATTTGACAATGGACAGTTGCATTAAAAACCCCAAACTCAAATTATAGCAAAAACTTAGCAACAGAATTTGAGAATAAAAGGATTGACCGCTCATGTTGGGTCTTTTCCAATACAGAATGCTGACATTAAGAACTACTGAAGAATACTAAAGAACGTTCAATTAAAGGTGTGTGTGTGTGTGTGTGTATGTATTGTGTGTATATACAAACCACTGCCAACCGCTCGGCAGTGTTTTTATGGAAGAAAACTGTTGGCAGTTAAACGAACTGTTGTTGACTCGACAAACATTTTTAGCCCGGGAGTTGGAAGATGATAGCTCAGTTGGGTTTCAGTCACCCATTTCAGAATGCCTGGTTACTCACGTCCATTCCGAGGTCACTTTCACTTACAACAAGCCCCGCATAGACACAGTACAAACATCAAATAGATATAGGTACTGTGCATACACTTCCATCATCAAATCTTACTGTTTTGAGGATGGCACGTATTTAGCAGTATCGTTCAAATTTAGTTATAATCAGATAGACCTCACCGGAAATTGTTGCTGATATACAGTCTTCATTTGGACGGATTCCATGTGATGCTAAAGGATGCTTTTATGACTCTACACTCCGCTATTCGGCAAATATTTTCACATCATTCTTTTCGAATGGAACAGCCCGAATTCAATTAGTTTTCGCGCACAAATGCAATACAATAAAAATCACAGGTAAAAAAAGCACTTCTGAGAAAAAAATTAACTTGAAAATCACAATCATTGTGCAACGTAAGAAAAAAAAACGTCACAGCTCTCCATCTGTAAATCTGAAATTATATGCCAGTCACTCACGCACGCATGCGCGTTAGCTTCGTTCTTTGCTTCTGACCAGCAAATGGCCGTTTGCTACTTTGCACTAGTTTTCTTTTTTCTCTCTCCACACTATGTCAATAATAAAAATCCCCCGCCATGAGGCGACTCTATATCGACTTCTAAACTGCTTATAATCATCAATTCACTCGTGACAAAGCGGAAAAATACTCTAATTTAATCATTTATCTCCGCGCGGCACAATATTAACAGCACTAACAAACACAATTAAGCTGATATTAACTATTCCTCCGGGTGCGGGGACAAAGCACATAAAAAAAAAAAAAAAAAAAAAACAGGGAAAAACTACCGACCATCACAAGTTTCGGGAGGGAATCGATTATGTTCACTATATCATTATCATTATATACTACTACACAAAACACGTGGAGATCTTATGATATCACTGTTCGATTAGGTTGAATTACGAATATATTTTTGAGTTTATTTTTCGCGAAAAGGATGCAGCAAAAACAAAATACGTCAGTTTCCAAGCACGGCTTGCTGCAATCTCTACTAAAGAACGTTCAATCAAAGGTTAGTTAAAAATTAGTGAATCCATATTGACAACGATAAGGTCTTTATAAACAATAATCCAGACACCTCATAACTTAAGTAAAACTCATATTTCGCATTATATCTGAATTGTAGTTGTTTATTTCAGATTCACGAAGTCAAAACATAGTTGTTCGGTATTTGCATAAAATTTCTTATTCTTGCGCTCAACTCCATCCAGTAGGGTTCGTACTGATTCTTCAGATACCGTGGTGGCCGTCTTTGTCCAAAATTGTTGGAAGTGTTTGATATCTTTGGTTCTTTGTTTCTTTCCAGAAAGCTTCCACTTCATCCTAGCCCAATTTCTCAGGATTGGACGTACCTTTGGACAATTTGGCTGATTTACCGTTTTCGGTACAATAAAGGGTGTCCACGATGAAATTGCCACACTAAGAAATTGCTCTAACTTTTTAACCGTTGGGTAGAATTTAATGAAAATTTGGGTGGATTTAGTTCATAGTGCATTATTTACATCCTGCAAGTTTTAAAGTCCTGTGATCAAAACTCGCGGAAATGGAGTCGAAAGAACAGCTCGTGCGTGATAAAATCTTGCGCATTCATCACGAAAACAAGGATCTCTCGCATCGTTCCATCGCTAAAATGTTGGGAATCGCGAATTCCACGGTGTCACGAGTGATTAAGCGGTTCGAGGAACGGTTGACCACCGATCGGAAGCCCAGAAGTGAAGGAAAAAGTATTCCGTACAACACCAAAAATCACAACCGCGTAGTTGGGGCCTTCAACCGAAATCCGAACGCCTCCGTTCGGGATGTGGCTAAGAAGCTACACCTAAGCCGAAGTTTTGTCCAGAAGGCCAAAACTAAGGCTGGGCTTCGAACGTTCAAGGTACAAAAGGCCCCTAATCGCGACGAGAAGCAGAACAAGTCCGCCAAAACCCGTGCCAGGAAGTTGTACCTCAACATGCTGACGAAAGTTGAATGCTGCATCATGGACGACGAAACATATGTGAAGGCCGACTTCAAACAGATCCCCGGCAACCTGTTTTTCACGGCCAAGGATAAGTTCAGCGTTCCGGAGCATGTCCGCACTCAGAAGATGTCCAAATTTGCGAAGAAATTCCTGGTTTGGCAAGCCATCTGCACGTGCGGGAAGCGGAGTGCACCTTTCGTGACCCAGGACACGATGAACGGACAGGTGTACATAAAAGAGTGCCTCCAGAAGCGGTTGCTTCCTCTCCTGAAGGCCCACAACGTCCCAACAATCTTCTGGCCGGATTTGGCCTCATGCCACTACTCCAAGGACGTGCTGAAGTGGTATGCGGACAATAAGGTCAATTTCGTGCCGAAAATGTTCAACCCTCCCAACACTCCGGAGCTCCGCCCCATCGAGAAGTACTGGGCGATTATGAAGCAGCACCTTCTTAAACGACCTAAGGTAGTGAAGACAGTCGAGGAACTGAAGAAAGTATGGGTTTACATGCAAAAAACGGTTGATTCACAGGTTGTGCAGAATCTTATGGCCGGGGTTAAGGCCAAGGTGCGGGCATTTGCGTATGGACTGTAAATAAAATACGAGTAAAATGGCAAAATAAAGTTTAATAGTTATTTCTCAATCCCTGAAAATTTTATGGCAATCGGATGAAAACTCGAATTTTGCGAATCAATTTTGTGTGTGGCAATTTCATCGTGGACACCCTTTATTCACTTGGTTTTCTTTGTACCACTTCATCAAAATTTTAGTATAATGACATGATGCCAAATCGGTCAGAACAGAGGTTTTTCTTTGCAGTGTTTGATGAAGGGTAGCAATCGCTTCTGTAGATACACTTTCTGGTAAATCTTCTGGTTGATTGTGCCTGTAGTGTCGAAAGATTTATTTCCTCTGCCACACGTCCAATGTATTTTTTGGGAAACTTCAATGAATTCTTTGTCCTGAAATGCTTCCTCCGAAAATAAGTCCTCGAAGCTGCTTGAAATCCTCCAGGACATAACTTTCATCATTCATGGCACCACGTAAACCAACAGTAAGGATGCTTTTGGGGCCACTCACAAGTGTGGGTTATTTATTTCAATACATTACAAAAATACGTTAAAATTTCGAGTTTAAGAACCGATTTAAACCAATAGTAGTGATGCTGCTGGGGTCAACAATGTCTTAATAGTCTCAGAAAAGCCGAAGTATAAAGAATATCAGTTCAATCAACACAAACAAAATCTCAATAAAAAGATATTTGATTGTTTTTGTGAATCCAAAGGATTATTCTACAAGACATGTTCTGGATAGTCTTCCCTATGCTGTTCCAGCCACATCCAAAAGGTAGCAACTTGAGTGATCAAAGAGTCCGACTTGATGACCTCCGAAACAAATGAAATATCCAATCACATTACCTCCAAACATCCAAGTACAATCCTATACTACTGGAATTCTTTATTATGGAATAGTAGTTGAAGCTTACAAATACAACATTAATGAAAATGTCATGTTGAAATGCTGAAAAACAAATTAGCATAGCATAGCAGTTAGTGCAACACACACTTGAGAGCGGTGCAGGGAACTCCACGCCCCTCACACGTGTCACAGGAAATGGAGTGTCAATAGGGAGAGGGCCAGCCCTGGGACACGGTCGGCAAGCGCTACATCACACATGACACGCAGCGCACCAGCATCGAGGATCTCCTGTAAAACAAAATTCATAGAAACAAAGACAGCAAGACCAAACCCTGAGTGACAACATACAAAATTCAACTGAAAATAAATGCAAGACTCAAAAGGTTAAGTTCTGTCCAGTTAGAATCCGGAATCACTTATTGTGTTGCAGCGGCACGGAAAGTGACCGCTGCACGATTTTTTTTACAGCGGTTTGTTTACCTAGGCGCCCACACGGTGTTTCGTGCAGTGAGTCAAAAGTTATTTCAGATGGAAGCCGAGAGGAAAGAAAAAAATCTGCACACCCACGTTGATAATCCAACGTGGCCCCCAATAAAAAACACAAAAACGTCGAAAATCGCCAAATCAACCGTGTATGATGTGCTCAAATGTTACAGGGAGCAAAAAAGCGTGGATCCAGTGCCTCAAGGTAAGCGTCGTAGTGGAACATATGACCGCTAGCTGAACCAGAAGGTGTTGAGAACCGTCAGAGCAAACCCTGGACTATCAGATAATGAAAACGCACAAAAATACGCTGCTGCTCGCAGTACCGTTCGAAGAATTCGTTTGCGAGCAGGATATCGTTCTTATCGAGCCAGCAAGCAACCAAACAGAACGTTGAAGTAAAGTTTCATCACCAAAACTCTAGCTCGGGAATTGTACCAGCAGGTTTTGACGAAGTACCAAGGATGCCTGCTCATCGACGATGAAACCTACGTCAAAATGGACAGCTTCCTGGCCAAAAATTTACTGAACCAGAACAACATATGCATTGACTATAAGGGCAATAAATGAAAATGATAAAAATTATAGTGCAGTCAAAAACAACGTGAACCCAGCAACAATCAGCACACCACCCCCCCCCCCCCCACACACACACATACATAAACCGACTAATTCCGGAGATATCCGGATGGGTCGGTCGGCGACATGGGGAACCTTCCACATGTCACAGATACTGTCAGGCCACGGTTGCTTCAGACAGTATCTGCAAAAGTACGGGCACGCTGACTCCTCCGCGTGTCCCGTATGCGTGGAAGCAGAGGAAAGAGGAACATGTGTCCTCGTTTCAACCACACAAGGAACGGCATGAGTGGTCGAAACACGATCCCGGAGAATCTTGTCTAGAGAATGTGTCAAGAACAGGACACCTGGAACGCTGTAAACACGGTGGCCTCGCAGATTGTCCTAGAGCTCCAGGATAAATGGTTAAACGACCAACGACAGGTCAGAGGGACCAACTAACTAATAAAGTCCTACATAGTTAGACATAACCGGGTAATTAACTCACAATAGTCCCCTCCCCGAAGTAATACCGAAAGGTGGTTCCGAAGGGGGACCAAGGCTAGAGGCACGTGTGGGTTTTTAGTGGGTTGGCATCCTCATCCCCATACTCTGAGTTCTTCTGGAGTCTGTATGCAGATTTTCCATCCCATCTAAAAAAACACACACACACACACGAGCACAGCCATGATGTCAATCTTTCCGACGTACACAGTTTTGATAGCTTCGCCAACAGAAATTCATAGTTGATTGTATCAAACGCTGCCTTAAGATCAGTATGGACGACGTCTATTTGTGCCCTTTCTTGCTCAAAACAGGTCATGGTAAAATCTAGAAGATTGGAGGTAACCGAACATCCAGGCATGAAACCATGTTGGTCGTCAGAAATGTAGCATTTGGTGCGCTTGAGAATGCAACCACTCACCATTATCTCAAACAATTAAGAGGCAGCTGAGCGATTAGTGATTCCCCGGTAGTTTTTAACGCCACGTTTGTCTCCTTTCTTGTGTACCGGAACCATTAAAGACTCCTTCCAGACTGCGGAAAATTTCGATTCGGCAAAAGGTTTATTGAAAATCCTGCAGAGAGGCTCGACAAGAGCTCCGTTGGTGCGACAATTCACTGAAGACGAAATATCATCTGGCCCAGGCGAGATTGTACTATGCCTATGCCTTCCTCAACGAAAAAATCCTAGACCAGACCGGGAATCGAACCCAGCCACCTCCAGCATGGTGTTGCTTTGTAGCTGCGTCTTTACCGACTGAACTAAGTTAGGATCCTGAAATTTTTATAAGAATCATCATATTTACCGTGCTGATTCCGGTGTCGTCAGCGTTGAACATACGGGACGGAATTGCTTGCTGTCCAAAGTGTCGCCAAGAATCAAGAAAGGACCAACGGATATTTCGTTGAAACCGCTTGATCCAGCCGTAAATGTAGCGTCAGATTTCCGAAAAGAAAGGTTCTGGTTCCGTTTAAGGAAACCCTTTTGCTTCTTCCTGCCATCTTTAATTTGTGACTGTATGGAACAGCTATACCGTTCTGCTCAACTAACTCATAAGCCAGCTTTTGCACTAGTAATGCCATAGAATCGGGACTCCAATTCAAGCAAATGTTCAACTTCCTCCGCTTCTTGTTCGGTAGAGAACACCTCTTACAGACATTTCGCATCCATAATGTTTTGCCGCTGTCTTTTCTGTATCTGTCTATGTCTGTCTTTGCGTTTTTTTTTGTAAACCCGAAAAATCTACCAGAAAAATCTGTGAAAACTTCTCAACTGCACAATAGGGGCATTGTTTTTATTTTGCTGAAAATGTCTTTATTGAGTAGAGATGGGACGCAGCCGGGGGACGTTGGGCGGGTTCGCCGACTTGGGTACCACATCGATATTCAGCCGCTCCATCTCCTTCAACGATCGCTTCGAGTAGTGGGCCGACGCCAGATCCGGCTAGAACACCGCGTCTTCGCCCTTATGGTATTTCTTGATGAACGACGCAACTTCCGGCAGGCATTTTATACCATAAATTTCCCCGCTCCGGAGCGAAAGAAGAGCGGCTTTGACATCCTCTTCTCGCTGATTGTCAGCCACAGCAGCGCCTTCTTGGGGAACTTGGTGTGTGAAATGAACTTCTCCTCGGAGCTAACTTCCTTCGTGGGGGAAGTAAAATACGAAGTGCCCTACCAGTCGTTGCCATCCAGGGTGGGATAGGTCTCGTTGTCCATCACCACCGCCACGTCACGATTTGCCGGAAAAATCGAGTTGACCATCTTATTCAGCCGCTGCCGCTGCGTCATTGCCTGCAGCTCCAAAACCAGTGGACGAGTCTTCCGCTTCCTGACATGTATGTTCAAGTTCTCCAGGTACTTTTTCACTGTTTGGCCGATTAAACCAATCTCCCGGCCAAGCGCACGCAGCGATGTAGCCACTTTTTCTTCGGTCTTCCTCTTCAGCATCCTTTGGAGCTTCTTGTCGCTCAGGGTCGTCGGCCGTCCGTAACCGGGCTTTCTTTCGATGCTCTGATTGTTGTCTATTAGTGCCAAGATGTTGTAGATGCCGGAACGGGCGTATTCGGCGTCCACAAAGTGCCGCACGATGTCCGTTTCCGACGCGGCAGATTGCCGCGTTTTTTGAACGCGCACACTTCTGAACGGAGTTGCTTAACTGTTTTTGCCATCATGGTTAGAGTTCGACATGGAGCTGTCAAATTTATTCTGCTGACTCATGGGTTGCTATGATTGATGCTGCATGGGTAGTTTCGTCAGTGCGGCATTTTCTTTTTTCAACCTGGATTCGTCCATAAACAATGTCCATTTTGCCCCCAAAGCAACTATTGTTTTTAATAGCAAGCACATGACTATTCAGAATACTTACAATTTTCGATGAATCTGCAACAATAAGTCCAATAAACGAGCCTGATGGATCTATTCGTAGGATTTCGATAAATCACTTCTAGAAAGCTTGAAAACTTTGACCAAAAATTACTGTCACAGCTAGAATCCAGCAGGTGATTTTGTTTTTAAATATTTATTTATTCACATTTGACAGCATCTGGTCAGCACAGGGTGTTTCAAATAAAACAAAATAGTATTCGATTAGAGTGGGTATGAATTTAGCCCTGAATTAAAATTTGGTTTTTGTGGCATGATTTCACCTCACCTGTTCTTTTTATACCCAGTTTCCCTAGAATAATCAACGAAGGGACGAAATGTTAGTTCAATTCGTTTCTAAAGGCCGTATGTACTACTGCACCCCCTCGAGTATCTCAGATAAGAAAATTGTTAGTGGGAGGTTTTTTTTTGTAGGTTTCGTCTTGGTAGATGAGACAAAAGTGAGTGAAACTGTTTATCATTATTTTGATTTTACTTTTCATTTATAACATTTGTCGGAGATGCACAATAGAGATGTTTGAATATAGGTATCAATTTAAACCAACAGTAACAGGATACTTACAAGGAAAATTATTCGCTACGCTTGAGAATCGATTTGTCTCCTTTTAAACCAACAATAAGAATGCTGTTGGGGCCATTCAAAAAGTGTGATAGTTGTTTTTCATTAAGTAAACAAGGTAAATTTTAAATAACGCTTGGAGCGGATTTAATCCGATTTGAATCAACAGTAAGGATGCTATTGAGGCTATTCAGTGTGATAATAGTTTTTGATTGGGAAAACAAGGTAAATTTAATGTTACGCTTAAGAGTCGATTTGGCCTGATTAAAACCAAAAAAGCATTCTGTGCCTTCTAGATATTTTATTCTTCAATTAATTTAAAGTTCATCTGTGTTGTGCCAACCGGGCGAGACTTGATCCTTTACCCAATGTTTTTATTATATCCAATCGGCAATCGGTGAGTAAGCAGCTGGTACCTCATAGCAAGATGCTAAAAAGCGGACTGGATGATTTGATGAGCTATTTCCCTCACTAATCAATATATTATTTTTTTGTCATGCACAATATAAAACAATGCAAACACAAATTAGGATATCACGTAAAAATGTTGACAAAAAAAAAACGTGAAATGGATTTTTTTCTTATGAATGAATGCCACCTGGTGAGTTAATTCAGTATTAATATTTCTACCAAGTCAGAGGTATACTGCTAGATATAAACGTTACCGGAGACCGCATATCAATATATTTAATTAAACTCAAGATATTTAACTCACTGAACAACAAATAATGCCTAACTTTCTTGGTTCTCAATAATGTTGTAAAGTAAGACAGGACTGAACCCTTAGCGTCAAGCTTGGAAGACCACACCAGGTTTTTCAAACCACAATTAGGTTTGCCCACATACGTGCTTGACAGTCGTGAATTTGAGAACAAATGAAAATACACCGTGATCTTAATTACGTAATCGAGAACAAGTTGTCGCTTTAAGTAAAAAATTCTGAAAACGTGAACTAGCTCACGGTGCGTTTACATTTTTGAAAACGCTTTTGTTTCCGTTCATGTTTTGCATCACGTGTTGAAACATTTTGCAACGGTCTTCAAAATTGATAAAACCGTTTTCAAATTCCATCTGTTCTCATTTTTCAGTTGCCGAAATTGGTAGGTAGCTTCTTGATCATACTGGTAGGTAAGGTAAAAATATGTATTATGGACAGATACACATTTCAGCCACCTTGTCGTGGTAGTATGTGTATAAGGAACGTGTTTCACAGTGATGGAAATACATATGTGCTCTAAATAGAAACCTTACCCCTTGAGTAATATGATGTGAAAGTTTTACATTGAATGAATCATAAACAAACTCTATGCTTCCTTATTCCAGGTAGAGAATATGGAATAATAAGGAAAAAGGTATTGTTCATTATAACGATACGACCGTTTTTATAGCTTTGTTCACAATCGTTCAATCTCAATTGTGTCATTATTTGTCACAATTAAATAATGATAAATAATGGGATAGCCTAGCCATATTCAGTGGATTGAATGGGAAATTATAGCCATGACTTTCATCTTCATAGTGTACGTTGCGATGAAGAACGTGCGCTCTGATGAAGAAGAGATTAGCAGCAAAATTGTTTCCTGAGTGATACACGACATATATGCAGCATAGTGTATCTTACACCAATAGCTCATAATGGAATGAAAAACATTTTGTCTTAGTTTTTAGCCTTATCCCAAATGATCAATGATCATTTTTAATCCTCTAACTCTAGGTGTCTGGAAGTCAAAGATTTGATTTTATTGTGTTAAGATTTTCAGGTTTTACTTTCGTCAAATTCTTCTTCCGAAAGAACATCCGGTATCATACTGTTGTTGTTGCAGTCGCTCTATGGCCATGGTGGTAAGTTTTGTAATAGGCAGTCACAATAATGGCTAATGATTGTTCCAAACTACGAGGGAAGGCGGCGGGAATGACAAACAAAGCGTAAATTTCTACATGATATGAAGGCAATTGGTGAAAGAAGAGAAACCGAATCCCATCAGCATCAGCCGAATGAATGAAGAGATTAGACATGATGTAGTAAGAAATATGATTATACAACATTGGAAAACATTGGAATGACCGATTATAAAAGCTGATTTTTGCAATAGTTCGTTTAAGGTTTGTTTCATTAAACGTTTTAGAAGCGTAGCAATTTCGAGTGCCACATACATTATCATATATTAAACAAAGTCGAATAAAAATATGAAATCGATTTTTCTGCAATACATCAGTGGAATTGTGTTCAACCCGAGGAAAGAATAATCAAAAACCACATCTAACGCACTACATAATCAAGCCTTGAAAGGAACAGCATTGAACCTAATAATAGTAAAACTGTAAATTGAATGGAAGTGAAGTTGAACCTCGTCATCATCGGATGGTTGTATCGTAAAAGTTTATTGTTCATCAGTTTTGTTGATAAGTTGCTTTGTAATTTACCAAACAGATTCGATCAAAACTAATAATAAATAGCTAAAAACATAATAAAGTTTCGTTTTGTTGTGTAATTTTCAAAATGGTATAGAAAAACCGCCATTCGCTGCCATTAACTATTAAAGCTAGAATCTCGAGTATTTCATGATTAGGGCCTAAAAGCCATTTGTAAACAATTAATTTAGACGTCGATCTGTCACGAATCTCAATACTAATTTGATATCTAAGTAGAGCACACGGTGAAGCAAAGATTTCTCTATCAGACGCTGGTTTCAATTCACGAGAGTGTTTTGAGATTCGAGAGAAATCGACATTTAAAGTTATTGTTTACAATTTGTTTTTAGGCCCTTATCATGAATTACTCGAGAAAAAGATGTTAAAACCTCATGAGTTGTAATAATGGATGTATTGTATTGGAAGTAATGTTGAATTGTAATTGTTGATCCAAATAGTCATTAGTAACATTGCTCTCGGCCAGCTTCATGTGATAGTATCAACACTTTGCAATAATTTTTTTGTTAATAATCGTTGAACGAGGTTTAAAATATATTAGGGATAACTACTGTATGAGTGATATTGTTTGCACCATCTTATAAATAAGGTTTTAACCTGCCCTGCTGGTTTTCTTTTCATGCACGTAAGCTATAATTCATATCATAGTAGGCTGCGAAGAAAAACAAAACGATTTCCTTGGTTTGACAGATTAACCATAACGATGTGGCAGCGTATTCGTGATTTGTACCAATAAATAACATTTCAATCACCGTGAGAGAATCCCGGTGGGCCGTGAAAAGGATCTTAGACCGAGAAAAGAAAAGACAACTATACGCGAAGGGGACTACAGGTGGTCCGAGGTCAGCTCGGATTCCGACGGTTCACTGCCAACAAGAGGAAGTTTCCGGGGAAACCAGTGAGTTCAATGAGGAACATAGCAAAGAAACGCGGGATCAGCCACTTAGCGGCACGGATGATCGTAAAGGAAGATTGCGGGACGAAAAAAAAAAAACTCACATGATTACCAACCGCATCCGGGAGCTACGAGTTGAGTGATGTAAGAAAATCGTGAACTTCCTCAAGCGAAAAAAACCGGTAATCCTGTTCACCGACGAGAGCATGTTTAACGTCGATCCCGTATCGAATTCCAGCACCGGCCGCTATGTTAGTTCTCTTCTGGTAAAAGACGTGACCGACGAGCATCCTGCTAGCGCTATAGTGTTTGGATTGGTGACTTCTAATGGCAAAATATTATGGACAGATACACAGTGTACATTCCAGAAGGCAACAAAGTAAACACGGAGGTCTGCATCTGGATTTTAAGTAAGTATGTTCTTCCGTAGATAAAAGGGCAGTACGGCCCGAAGCCAAATGTTGTATTTCGACAAGATGGGGTTCCGTGCCACACCTCGAACCCCACTCAGAAGTGGTGGCAGGAATATCTGCCGTTCTCGGCAAACGATATATGGCCTCCATCCAGCCCTGATCTTAACTCGCTGGATTACTAATTATGGCGCGTCATGAGGGCCAAGGTCAATTACAGCAAGCCTCAGATAAACATTGACCCGTACCTGGAGAGAAATTTATCTAGGCTACACATTATTAAGACCTGCCATGTGTTCCGGAAGCGTGTGAAGGCTGTAATTGCATCAAGTAACATCTCGATCGATGATTAACATAGTATAAGACTCTCAAAACACTCCCTTGTGAATAAATATAAAAAATCGAAACTGAATTCTTTGCAAATTTATTTAATTTTGACATTGCTCAATGGTGCAATTATAATCACGCACATTATCATTTGATAATGTATTTTTTTTTTAATAAATTTAGATTAGAACTTACATTATATAGTATTAGAAGTAAGCATTAACGCCACTCAATAATTTACCCCACGAATCATTATTGCAATACAATAAATTTAATATAACAATTTTAGGCCGTTTTCAGCGGTCGTGGTCTATTCTAAATTTTGACAATTGAATAGACCAAACGAAATTTTCCATTTTCACCGGTGCGATCCAAATTTCATTTTCGAACAGTTTCGATGTAAAAAAAATAAAACTGTCATACGCTTTGTTTTATTTTGTTCCGAATCCAGAGCGTTCTAAATTTGTTGCGGCAGCTGAAAAAAATTGGGAAAAACAACAATAAGGGCAAAGTGCACAACCGCGTCGATCGCTCGCTCGTTTTTCGGTAAGTCTGAAAACAATATTACGATATTACCAACCAGATTACTGACTTTGCTCAAGTTCTCTTTTATTTTTCTTAAGCTCTTTGAACTTTATCATAGCTTTTTTTTAAACATTATGGAGTTCAGCTGGCAATGGTGGAATTCTGAACGCTGAAGTTCTTTGAACTAAACTGATATTTTGAGAAATATGTAAGTTCAACTTTGCAGCAGCTCTACGAAGTTTGAAGAATTTCTGCGAACTATATTATGAAGTTCTTTGATTATTGATGAAGTTTTGTGAATATGGCTAAAGTGTTACGATCATTATGGGTAAGTTGAAAAGGAAGGGTGAACTTCTAGCGAAAGTAATCCAACCCTATGATTTTTTTTTCAGTATACTAGATACGTTAACACATATTGTCACAGCTATGACATGTTGTTAAAACAAGCCTTACGTGCTTTCATAGCTTTGTTTATTTTTATCATGCGTGATTTTGCTAACACATATGTTTTACACGTTGCTTACATTAAATTTTTGTGCACTTTGGAAGCATATGAAGGCTAGCAAGAAAGATGCTATATAAAATCCCAGTTACAAATATGATTTTTCCAAGGTATTTGAAGCATTTCAACTAGCACCTCAAGTTTACACACCTTGGGGTAAATTGAAATAAGTACAGAAGAGGAAGAGTGACACAAGTTTTGCCAAGCTGAAAAATCCCAAACATCTCACACCTTACGCAATCAAATAAAAAGTCTAAAAAAGGCTTGTGAAACCTATGCGACCTTATAGAAATTGCGCGAACTTGGGTGCGGGATATTAGGGATTTTTCAACTCGGCAAAACGTGTATCATTTCTTCTGCTGAGATATTACTTCCAGTACATGGTAAATGGAGCTCTAATACAGGTTCCCTCGACCTGGGTGAACAAAAAACAAGCAGAGGTAAAACTCCACCTAAAATTGTTCCAGTTCTATTGTTTGTATTGAAATCCAGCACAAAGATCCAGGATATTCTCTCGTTTAATCCTGAATATTGTAACCCTTCTAAAATTTAAATCTTTTAGCTTTGTTCCAGTTCATAACTGGGAAATTCAAATGACTATTGTTTTTACTGCTGGTTTGAACGTTATACACAAAGTTGCTGTTCAGCTGTACAGTGCACTAATTCTGACATTATATATAAAGTCACATCAGATACTCAAAGATACCTGATTTCTCTATCTATATTCCTCATGCCCTTCAACTACATGTTATTAACAAATTAACCTAAAACTAATATGATTGAGCCTTCAAAATGAATGATATTTATTTAAAAAAAAACAAAGGTACGAAGTTCTAAGTCTAAACGCAACGGTGTTTTCTCTTTCAATTTCATCATCTGCACTTCCTCCGGTGCCAATCGGGAAGATGAATAAGTTATGTTATAATGAACGTCTCAACATCCTGTCTAGTTGTTCGGAACATTTTGATTTCAACATCGTCTTCCGGCGTTTCCAGACTTTTATTCCACTTACTGTATCGTTTCGCGGAACTGGTGGAATATATTCTGATGGGTTTTTGATGATCATCTGCGAGAAACCATGGAAGTTCGTTTCCTTTTAATACTTTCGTTCCGAATAAGTGTATTAATTGAGAACACGATGCTCAACTGACTAAGAAACGCGAACTTTTTTCATTGGGACTTGTAGAGAGTCTTGTCGTAGGAAACCTGTTAGCAATGGAGTTTCAGGGTTTTCAGCCGGTTGGAATGCTTTATTCAGGCCCGAAATCATTGTTAAAATAGAGTTGAACTGGAGCGGCAGATTACCCAGCTCAATACCGATCCTTTATGTCAGCTAGTGCCGTACTCTCATCCAGTCAAACATTCATAGTTACGCGTATGAGAGCTTCCTCCTAAAAAGGAAATTTCCATGGAAATTAATTTCCAGTTTTGACTGATTCAGCAAAACGGAAATCCTCCACATCGTCTACCATAAAACAGCACGAAGCAGCCGTGGAATTCAATACTGATGGTTATTCCGAGAGTTGAAGTGAGGTATGTCTCTTGGTGAAATGATAAAAGTGAGAAAGTGACAAACGACACTTTGACTCTCGGAATAACCTTCACTATCTGGAACCAATCATTCATCTTAATATTCACCCAGCCCCTTTTGACTCGCGAATCTCGGAAACTTTTTAGAATTATTTCGAAATGTCGAACGAGTTGAATCAACACAAACCAAATCCAAACGAAGCAGGCGGAGTTCCAAAACAAAACACACACATGGACGTCATCATACAAAATTTAGAACAATGGCGGTGAAAATGGAAAATAGTTGATCTATTTTTGGTGGTCTATATTTTTGGAACTGTTATAAAACTAGACCAAAATAATAGAACACCGCTGAAAACGGCCTTAGCTCTAGCTTTTTCTGGTTTTTTAGTAATCTGCCGGTGGAAGCATAACTGTTCCATATGACATTTAGATGTTTTTTGATTTTTTATGTCTACCATGGCACTTTGATATGTACTTTCAGAACATAATTCAAACTGGTGTAGTTAATTCTAGAAAATCGTAAATACGATGAGTGAATTTTTCCCACCTGGAATATGGACTTATAATTGTCCCACTGAAAGCAACTTTTGTTCTAGTGGGACAAATATGCGTCCAATTTTCAAGTGGGATAATGGACAAGACATTTGTCCGAAATTGATGATTTGTATGGACAATAATGCGTCCACGGGCAGTTATTAAGATCATAGATTTACATTGGCAAAGTTATGATTACTGTTGAATTAATATCTCAGCTACACTGCATGTCCTTTGTGTTTTACCAGTCCCTTTTCGCTATTTAGCTATCACCCCAAGAATATCCTCATCCCCGTAACACTAATCACTGGGTTCAGTTTTACCACCCAACTCAACCTCCAACACGGCCAACTTTGATACTGGTCTCCGTACCATCCCCCTCGCAGTCTAAACAATTGCTTCTTGAACCCTTATATCGATCGCGGTCTTGACTTCCTTGATTCTTCCACGCATCCATCCATTCCTTCGACTATCGTTTACAACGTAGACCAGATCTGCTACGGCTATCGTAGTAACTTCGCTAAGCTACTTCAGCCGTCGGGTTAGCATAGGGAGATATTCTCGGATACAATGGTTCCAAAAGACGTCCAGTTGGTGTTGTATTTACGTCCAAGAATTCTTTAAAGCACCTTGAAAGGTTGTATCATTATCCGTATAGATCTCGACCGGCATTCTGCGATGGCAGATGAAACGGTGAACGCACTTCACGCAAGAAGGCGTTGAAAGCCTATTTTAGCTATTATAAGATTATGGACAACTTTGACGGCGTGAGTGGTTAGACAGGTGAGAACCCAGATCCAAGGTTTGTTATTAATCTTTTCTACTTTCACCAACGACGTTCTAAAAAAATCGATGCCGATGTACGAGAAAGGACGAGTAAACGACGGCAAACGAGTTGTTGGTAACGGTGCCATCCGGGATCCTTTGGAGCCACCTTCAGCACCTTGCACCATTGACACTCGACCGCAACTTGTTTCACTACCGTCCTCAGGCGGGAGATGTGATAGAACTGTCGGATCTCATTTACAACTGTTTCTGTGTTCTCATGACGGAATGCCCGGTGAATATCGTTTACTACAAGTTTTGTCATAGGGTGCTCTCTGGGAAGAATCACCGAAAAACGTCAAACGGCACATACGGCGCAGCTCCAATCCTTCCGTCGACGGGTAGCACTCCACGATCATCTAGTCTTGGTGTCAGTTGGAACAGACTGTTCGGTATAGGTAACTCTGTTTCGCCTTTCGTTAGCAGAATATTTTTTTCCACTGTACACTTTGTAGCAATGAGGTTTTGCTTACATTAACTTTTCTTGGTTCAGCTTTTCACCTCGATGTTTGCGCCGTCAGTTATCAACGAAAAAAGCGAAAAAAATCTCTTACACTCTCCAGAACACGAAGCATGGGCGTAGCTTTTCTTCAGGTTGGATCGCGATTTGCGATTGCATCGGCCACTCTATCTCACGGTAATTGACAACTGAATCCTTTTAGCATCGTTTATTATTTAAGGAATGCTTTAAGCTGTAATTTGGGAATTAATTTTAGAGTGTGTTTTTTTTATAATAAATTTAGGTTAGAACTTACATTATTCAGCGTTTCCAGGTAGCGTTACCGCAATTTAATTATTTTCCCCTAAGAATTCCTGAAGTAAAGTTTGCCATGTAAGAAAGCGTGAACATACGTTGCGGTACAGTGCTTCCAGTTGCAACAATAGTTCTATGAGACATTTCTTCGACCGATAATTGTTTCTTGGGTTAGAATTTCTGCTTCTTTTATGCTATTAAAATCAATACCGGTTTTGATTTTGATTCAGTTCAAACCTGGATTAAGTATTGGGACAGCATGTGGCTTGTTCAATTGAAGAATTCTGTAAGTCGCAGACGAAGTGCCTATCAAGATGTGTCAAAATGTAACCTTTTAGTGGAGTTTGCTCGCGTGTACTAAAGATAGCTGGAAAAGTATTTCAGTTTTTAAAAAAAAGTAAAGTGTTAGTTTGAATTCCCCTAGTTTTCCAATTCCAATCATTTTACTACTAGCTCATAAAAGGGTTTTGAGGGAGTTTTTTTTTAATGTGAAGTATTTTACTGGTGGTAGTCTCAATATAATGTAGATGGCATTCAGAATAATGATTATCAATAAATATATTCATTAATAAATGAATCAACGGATGAATCTTAAAGTCATTAACTTATTGCGATGCGTCAAACAATTCTTTTACGGTTGATCTATGGAACAAGTACATTATATTTAATAAACATGTTCAGCAGGTCTTAAGAACATCGCATTAGGGTAGAGGATTACTTTGGCAGTGGACCCATTTGAATCAATCATTGAAATAACTCTGTTGTGTATAAACCGAAAGACTTGATTTTCTAAAAAAAGGTCCAGTAATGTGCGAAAAAACAAGTTGTTTGGTTTGAATAACGCTGAGTAAAACTGTATGTTTATAAGATGCTTACTGTGAATTACGCATTGCAAAATTTTGTGAATTTACAAAGCATTCGACGCGATATTTTCCTGTGCAAAACACAGTGTTTCACACAGTGCCTAGGCGTTCCTAGTTTCTGCCGTAGATGAAAATCATACATTCCGCCTATACAATTCAGAAGTCAAACATTCCCGGAGCGACGTGAGTCGGATGAGTTTCAACGAACAAAAAAGGATTTCAACGTGAATAGCTTGAACACCTTTTGCTTTTGTGTCAACTTTTTCATTATTACACCCTGAGCTAGAATGCGCTGTTCGTTCGTGCTTCATAGACGGCTTCGAAGCTTCATTGAAGTTGTATACGATAGTACGGATATTGATGTGAGGTCAGAGACATTCGGTAAAAGAACGGAAGATAGAAGCAGTAAAGATGAATGAGTGACAAACGTACTCTGCTCACTCGGCAGGGAGTCAATAATTTTCAGCTAAAATTTTCCACACTTTCAAATGCTACCAGGTATGAATGGAGACGCGGAACCAATTGAGTGTTATATGCCACCATACGGTTTGAATGGGACTTTATTTTTCTAGCGCTAACGCCTGCAACTTATACACAACTAGTTGACTAATGAGCTTGGATAGAGTTCAACATTGATGATGGCTAAGCTTGAATAATTTCGAAGCGGCTCTTTCAGAGAAATCGTTAGATGACCAACTGATATCAGTCGACGCTGGAGGTGCTTCATTCAATTTGGTATAAGACGTGGATGATGAATGATATCAGAAGTGTTTTGAATGGCGCGGCATAGTAATTTCAATAAAAACAAAAACATAGAATGCAGAAAACTTACCCGTTTATGATTTTTAATTAATAGGTAATTAAATTCAAGACAGTTCTCAAAAATTATTCATTTAATATCGAGTATCTCAGTGATAGTTTCTCAATTTATTTCGTCCAATGGTACCATGGAATAGATCTTTTATTTATTTGTTAGCAAGTGTTTTCATATTAAAAAACATCCTTTGATTTGGCAACTTGGATAGAGATGATTTGAAATTAAATATGACATAAACTTGATTAGTAATCAACCCCTAGGGTGAAGAAGCAATCAAATTATCTATCAATATTAAATAATCTAATTTTGAATGCGTTGCATTGCTACTAAACCGATTGAGAAGAACATAGCCTCAGAACTAATCTCTTGTTGATTTGGCATGTTAGTGGATTTTTGTATTATTATATTTTCTGCGTTTATCCATTTACAGTTCCAACTTTTTTTTATATGAGTAGTTACTAAATTTCCATTCCGAGATCCATTCCATACAGATGGAGTTTTAGTACACTGATTATGTAAATCTTAGAATGCGGACATACTGTGGTTTAAATTACGCTATTATGTTCTTATGGACGAAGCAGAAACTCACTGCTCTCTTAGCAATTCCATATTGTTTTTAAGCATAGTGCTATAAAGCTAGAAATACGTTAATCATTAGTTCTAAGTTCATTTTAGCTAGGTAGATAAGTTGCTTACAATTTCAGTGACCGTTTAATGCTTCCTACTTCTTCCTTATGGTCTGTAACTTCTCAATGGGTTTTTCGTGTGTTCCTATAGATATATTATTTATTAGTTTACAGTAAGAATTTAGTAATATCTCTCATATAAACGGACCATTCAACTCTATTTTTAGTCCAATTTAGTCATCGGAGAATAGATTACTCATTAGTATCTACAAATTCATTAGAAATTAAATTATGTACTTACTGTACCATCGCTTGCTACACATTTGTTTTTCTCTTACTTTCAATCATCCAATTCTGCTCATCATCCTCGATGGCATTCGTTCTGTCATCCCTACACTTCAAATATTCGTTCGCCGACAGTTCACGAGTCCAGAAACTAGCGACAAGACGGTTCACGGTCGAAACCCTACTCTCAAATCCCCGGGAAACGCGGTACTACGATCCATAATATCCATGACTGCCAGCAATGGGTCTACGAACCCTATTTGTACACCGTCTGCTCACCTTTTACCGTTTCTTCCTGGGACACTCCTTACCCACTCGAGTCCATCGATTTCTGACGCTTCCATTGACGATGAAGACAAAATCACCCACATCTATGACCTTCGTTTCCGCAAACCATATTGTCCTTCTTGTAATGGTAGAAAGGTATTCTTATATCCAGGATGTGTTGTCAGAGTCTCCTTTCGCTGCGTAACGAGGCGCTTTCGTCAGTTGGAATCTTCTCAGTTTGCTTCACTACATCTGAGCTATATAGGATAAAATGGTTCGGTGTAAAGGCCTCCTGGTCCGATCCTTCAAATGGCATGTATGTTATAGGTCTCGAGTTCACCATGGACGCGGCTTTATATAAAACAGTCTGGAATACTTCTTTCGTTGGAATCCGTGGATCGAATTGACCATAGTTTCTCCATTCTAATAGCCGTACTTTCTATGGAATCTGTCGATGAGATGGTCTGTGACTCGATGCCCTTGGGCAAGATTACTGGATACTTTGCGACGTAGGAAGCAAATGGTGAGGCATCAATACGACCTCCCATGCGTAGTATACCATCCTCGCCAATGAAAGGAGACAGTTTTCTCAACGGGCCAAATAGTGACTTAGCGACAATAAAAAAAGTGACCAAATAGTGACTTTGGGATAGTAAAAAAAAATAGAAGTGACTTTATTGAGTGTTTGCTATTTGTTTGGTTTCCTAGCAAAGCAAACGGTGTAAAAGACTTGTTTTTTTCACTACAGCTCATTTTCTTTCTTGCGAAGAACTCCTCTTATTTCTTATTCATTTTCATCTCGGTTATTTATTTGTTGCTTATTTTGCTCTGTTTCGTGCTTCCTTGCTCCTCGCTCGACATCAGTATTTCCATGGGATGCCTTCAAAGCTGTCATTACAACGGCCGATAACAATGGATATTTAGTTTCACCTCTAGTTGTCGTCATGCTAAAGAACTGATTACGATAGTCCTCAATGCCCCTTTTACACTGTCTTGCATATCTATTTCATTTGATTTGAGCAGATTCCACTCATCCATTACCATTTAAGTCCGTTTTGATTTCTAAAGGAAGTAAATTCGCTTCTACAGATCGTTAGAACTACGACTAGATTTTCGATTCGATGGACTTCGATGGACTTCGATTTTCGATTCGATGGACATCGACTATAGTTGACGAAGGTGTTTTGAGTTCCTGATTCATTCAATATATGCTTACAAGCGATATAATGTTTTTTCTTTATGCAAGAAGCTGAGCTTGTCCTTCAATTTAGTCAACTCAACCATTATTTCAAAACTAATAATTAAATTTTTGGGAGGTAATAAGTTCTCAACAAAGTCAAATATATCCTGAGGTAATACTGCATCAGTAGTAGGCTTTACATAGTCAGGTCACGATAGTTCGTTGATAGTAAGAACTAACCTTTCAAGTTATGAATGCATCAAATGTATAATTTTAAAAGCACGTATTAGGACAGAATATTTAGTGCTGTGCAGATTTGTTACAGACGGATAAAATTACTAGGCTTTATAACACTTAGCTTAGGCATTTCCGCTTTCACATAGTTTAGTTTCCGATACATGTCATGTCATATCGACCCCGGTTAGCTTCGAAACCGCTAAAATCGCAAAATATTGAAACATAGTAAACTGCGATGATCAATTCTGACGCGACTTCTCCCAATGCTTCAACACCTTTCAGGAACCCGTTACGTAAGATGTTTATATTGCCGGATCCGATATTCGGCAAAGGTTTTCTGTGATCTCCGAAAAGTTGATCGTTCATAATCTGCTCTACTTTTTTGTTGACGTTTGGACCGTCAACATTCATTTATTGAACATAAGATTAGCTTTATTTCATTATATTTAGTAATTGGTAATTAAACTTACCAAGCATGAGAAGATTTTTCCGGGATAATGCAGCATTTTGCAAAGCATCAACTTATCAAGGATATCCTCGGCTTTGAAGATGAAGAACGTTTGAAGTTGCGTTGAAACAATCTTGGACTTCGACTTAGACCAGTAGCGAATTGATGTTTGTAATTCTTTTTTCTCAACCAAATTCGTTTTTGCATCGTAGCATAAGGTTTACAGAGAATAACGCGCATCTTTCAGCGTAATCTCCCGGATAAGGTGCTAAAGCAAAAGTCACTAAATAAAGAGCTTTAATTCTGCTCAATGAAAAATCTGCAGGCAACGCATTCGGAAACCTAGCATAAAATGTATCTCGAATTCCAGCACAGGATGCATCTGGAAAATCGAATGCAATACATTTCAATAGCTTTATCAGTACAGCTTTCCCAAGTAACATTGCCAAAACCATCCAGCTTTATTAAGTTTTATTAAGGTTTTATCAAAGCCACTAGAAATCAATTTGGTTTTATTATGACACCAAGAGGTGCCAATAGGTTTCATATTTTAGTCAGGTTTATGAGAACCTACACAGCTTGTTTAAAACGATCTTAAAACCACGTTTTCTCAAATTCCTTCTACTCCTATCAAAGGTTTTATTTCGACTTTATGAACTCATAATGTGCTGTTTTGAAATGCCGTTTTAGGACTAATTCATATTATCTTATTATGGTCAGTTGAAAAAGCACTTTAAAACCATTTTGCTTCCAGTAAATGCATGAGGCGGCAAATTGGCATTGAGGAAAGCCACCAAAGAACCAAATAGTTTTAAAGTAGTCATTGCGAAGATAACTTGGCTTTATGGCAGAATTGTGATTTTTTTTCCAATCGCCATATTGAAATATTAGAAATAATAGAAATGTGGAGAAATAAATGCACCAAATTTTAAATGTTATGCAAATGAACTGTATATCGGAGACCAATTTCTACATTCTTTTAGATAACTTTATTGAATTTCATAAATTTTCAAGAAATTCATGTTTAATTTATCGAATATATTTGTTTTTAATTTGTGTTTGTTGTTGTAAACGCGCATAATTTCCGAGGCGCATTAATTTTCGGCTCTTATCGTGCCAATATTTACCATAAAATTCAATGCGCATCTGATTTGGAGCATGCTACGCTGTAAAAAACTGTATTGGTTTTGGATAATTTGCAATGAAACAAAATTTCCCGCAAACTTTTTTTCTCAGATATTATTTACTGCTAAATGAATCAGAAGAGCAGAGAATCGAACAAATCAGAACAACAAAAACCAACCACGATATCACAGTTAAGTTTGACAGCTGTGGCCATTTGACCGCATGCTGGTAGCCAATAGGTTTTATGAAGGTTCTCAAGTGGTTATAGCATCTTTCACGAGAACATTTTCAAAATCTTTATGGTCTTATAAAGGTTTTATTAACTTGTTTTCACAACCTTCTATAGAGTGGCCACTTTGTACAAATTTTGGATTTAAAGAAGCATAGAGGAGGTGTTGGTAGACAAAACAGTTTGAATGTAGGTTTATCAACAAAGCCGGGAGTAATGCTATACGGCTAGAATAAAACTTAAATTGTTTCTTGGGTAGTTGCTGATCTCGTGTCCTGCCTTGGAAAAAAAAAAAAAAAAAATTAAGAATTCTTAAGGAAGAGGAAAAAAGAAATTTTTATTAAAAATTTAAAAGAGGGAGGGGGCTAGCTATAATAATTAGCCTGTGTATGAGAAAGCAGAAATTTTTTTGTTTGTTTTTGTGGGTGGAGGCGGTGTTTGGGGCCCACTCCAAAACAAGGCAGTCATTAGGATCAGTTTTCTGCCATTCTGTATTAAATGGAACTTACTCTTTTGGAAAATGATAATTTTTTTTTATTGAATTATTAATATACTAAAAGTTTACCTAAAGTTAGAGCATTTTCTCTAATTTTGCAGAGGTCATGGGATTCGATCAGTGATGAGGCCATCAGTAAGCTGATCGAAAGGATGCCTCGCTTGTGTATATATGCCGCGAATTAATTTAGCGAGTTATTAGAACGAGGCAAACATAAATTTGTGGTTTCCCATACCAATTCCCATACAAATGTCAAACTGGGTGTGCTCAGCCAGTTTCAAACTAAATGATTTCATACTTCGCGAGTCTTATGAAAACCTTATTTGAATTCGCTAAATTATAAGGGAGTGAACGTTTCAAATTTAGCATCAGTCTAAAGCGGAGATGCCAGATATTTTTCTCGAATGTCTGCGATAAAAATTTGAAATGTCTGTGAATGTCAAAAAAAGTCTGTAATTTTTTTGTTTGCAAACTAAGACTTCTTTCGACGAAAAGACGTAATAAGAGAGCGAGTTATGTCATTTTTGCCATATGTGTGATTATGTAAACATTTCTGCATCTATTTCTTGGATTGTATGCAATCTTACACCCGGTTCGAGCTACAACCTATAATGCGTGATATAGAGTATCTTGATATCAAATGGCATGCACATTATTTTCAGTGAAAACTAGATGCATAGATGATCAACATCAGCATCAGATACTCTATATCACTTAATATAGGTTGTAGCAAGGTGTGAGGCAGGTTGGCTTGGATCTGCATTTATACATCGATTTACCCGCGAGTAACTCAATTTATTTAACTGACGATGTCAGTTTTTATCAATCATTCCCAGTGACCTGAGGTTTTATTTTGTAATTAAAGGGGCAGAAAATGCAGTGCTGGTATCTTTTCTGTATGGAAAATACAAACATGTACCCAACGACGTTACTCAAAAAGTGCGGGGGAACAGGGCCGAGGAATTGCGATATTTATTACGGAAGACGATCTATTTCGGGAAGTCGTTGTTCTATTCCACGCAATATAATTCCTAAATATATCGTTACATTGCAGAAGAGCCCGTTTGGTAACAATAGTAATATTTTTCAGAGTCAACTAGCTTAATTGCTCGCGTTCAGAGAAAAGAAATCATAACCAAGCACGAAGTCAGATCAAACGCATTGTCTCTGGGTGCAATGATCGGCTTTGTGTTCAACGTAATCCGTTCAGTATCTTCATTTAAGAGGCAATGATTCGATAGTTTGTTTAAATGTTTATAAAACCAATGTTCAAATCAAACACCTACTTTATAATTCTCTATTATTATCAGCTTTGAACAAATATTACAGTTTTGGAAAAATTTTTTTTTTAATGATAATGGGTTTATAATAAATAAGTAGCCACCGTTTTATTTCTCCAGTCTACCGGACAATGAGCAGGTCCTCTTCTGGCGTAAATAGTTTTCTCTAGAACCGCTTCGTCAGCTATGTCTTCGGCCAACTTATGCTCTAATTTGACATTATATTCCCAATTACACTGACAATTTAATGTAGATTATATTACGCAACCAATGGTTGGGCTCTCGAATATGTTCTTTGTTTTCTGCAAAGAAACTGTACGAAACTATGTATGAAGCTAACTTCGTATTCAATGAGGAAGTCGATAACTCACTACCAACTAAGAACACTTGAGTACTGAGGGGTAAGGTCTAGATACCCTTTACTCCAACGCCAGTCACGTTTATTTCCAATCAAATAGAACCCTAGGCCAGACCACGAATCAGATAAGGAATCGAAACCATTTCTTCTAGCGCGTTAACTCACTGCCAGATGCAGAACTATGGAGACTGCTAGCTTTTCGTCCAGCGTAGAAGGTCAGATGCATGCCCTATCTAAACAAAATCATAGAATAATAGTCGAAATAATTAGCTCAGTAACCGAAATCACCTTGTTCAATTCTGACCATCGGACTGCAAAATCATTCCGGGTATCATTTTGCTCCCAAGAGGAAAGCAGTGAAAACAACAGAAAGAAGGGTTGACGTATTGATCGAAATCAGCTTGCGGTGATGCACGGTTTGAGAAATCACAAAATAAAGAAGCAGATGCCAGTGAGAAATGTTTAGCAATGTGAGTAACTCGTGATACTTCAAAAGCAACACACAAATAGCTCGTGATTAGGAGCTGCCTCACCCCTTGGGTTGTAGCGCAAACGGGGTATTACACTATTGTTCATATTTTTAAAGTGACACTTAAGCTTGAAGCATTCGCATAGATGACACAATTTTCTATACCTTGTTTTTTTTTCCTATAACGTTTTCAGTTTTATATTTCAAAATCAAGATTTAGTTTTCATTTGATAAATTCACAGACTTTTTTTTCTTTGTCCAAAAATAACCATTGAATTACATTGAATTACAGAGGCAATTTCAAAGGTGGCTGTGTCGCGGTAGATCGACTCGGAACGGTTTTGATAGACATTGAGGATGAAGTGTTGACCAACAGTGCCTGATAGAATGGATTACTGTACATCAGAAGTTCAAGAAGGGATTCCCCTTGGGTTTCTACGATTTCTTAACAATCTCACGCCAGTATACGAAGAGGAATAAAATAGCTGCTTTGCATCTCACTTTGAGCGCTAAAAACAAAACATTGATTCTTGTTTTCAAGTTTACAATGAGAGTGAGCAATTTGTGAAATTATGAAAATTACATATGTTTTAATCTGAAACTTCTATGAAAATATATCGATATAATTAATGGTTGCTTGCAATTTTCAATTTAATACATCGCAAATAGTGAGAAAAACTACTTTCATGCAAAGTTATATCATGTTCCTTACAATCTTTTAACTTGTATTCATATTTGCAACCGATAACATATAAGTATACGACACGCTCTTATGTTTGCGTGTTGAACGCTTGAAATTTACATGATATCAACACAATACAGTACCACC
Source organism: Aedes koreicus (assembly GCA_024533555.2). Classification (NCBI taxonomy): domain Eukaryota; kingdom Metazoa; phylum Arthropoda; class Insecta; order Diptera; family Culicidae; genus Aedes; species Aedes koreicus. The sequence continues at coordinate 66,235 of JAHHFK020001818.1, forward strand.
GCTCAGTTTGTCAAGTCAGAATAAAAAAGTTGTCACCGCCATATTGTGTACGTGCACGTACGGGAGTGAAGCATAAACAATTGTGAAGAACATTATCAAAAAGTTCGTATAAATTATGTGTGACTGTGAAAATCATGGTGAGTGGGCGTAGGATTTTTCGAATTCACCGAAGCCGGCATGATTTCAAGTGCCCAGTCGAAAAATGTAAACTCGACTGCAAATCTCAAACCTGCAAGAATCATATAACTGCTGCACATAAATGGACTCAGCTTGAAAACTGTTTTAGAAGGCCAATAAAAAGAAGATTTTTGAATTTAACATCTTATTTTATTTATTTTTGAATGAAAGAAATCAAACAAATGTACTATATTTTTAACCTAAAAAATCTGAACCATAGATTACAGCATTTTCTAAATTTACAGCTCTTGTATTGACAGCACGAGTATATTTACAGTTAACTTTTTTCAGGACTGTAAATTTAAGATCACGCGTAAATTTATATTTAATATAATAGAGGTAACTGCTACTTCCATCATTCACACCAGTAATATCGGGCGACTACGGAAGGCTGAACCGTTCGTAAGGACGTCCGACGACGTCTCCGTGAAAATAGTTACCGAAAACGAATTGATTTGCACGAAATGTAGAACGAGTAAGGTGGAAATGGGAGATATTAACTGTTTTTGAGTGTTCTATTGCCTGAAAATAGAGGCAATGACGGGGCCATACAAGTTTCGCTAGCCCAAGTAGCACAACTTGTTTCAATAGAGCATAAAAATCTTTCTTGAAACAAATTAGGGATAGTTTTGTTTGGCTATGTACTTCAAAATCACACACAACAGGAACGGAAAAAGCGCAAGGGTGGAGCCTGTTTGCAACTTGACATTGTTTCTACAGAGTCGCAATAGCATTTTGTAAAACGTTCAAATATTTTAAATCGCGTTGCAAAAAATGCAGTAAAATGATACCGACGTGTAAAAGAATGCGAGGATAACTTTTTTTTTTAAATGGATATCGTTATCAACCAAAAATTCGTGATCAAAATACAGAGAACGAAAATGATCTAAAAATCGTGTTGGAATAAGTTTATTTTTTAAACGCTTTCAGATTCATGGATCAATATTCTGTTTTGCTACGAAAAATATAAACGCCCTTGAATAAAATCTCGAACATATAGCATTGCTTTAGAACTTGAAAAGAAAAATTTGTGTGAATTTTAGTTTACATTTGAAGAATCAGAATTTTGATTAATTCTAACAATAATAAATCGTCAAAGGTTCATGTTAGGATCAAACTGTGGCGGAATGAGTGATATTTTAAAATCTAATTTTGTATTGCAAGATTTTGGCATATGGCTTCTACGAACAAACCAAACACACTACCGGGTAAAATAATTATGAACCCATTCTTAACACGTTAAGTGCTTCTATGATAGTTACCTATGCAGAAATCTTTAAATTATATATATCTGGACAATAGCGACAGTAGTAGTCTGATAGTGGTTGTTTTTTTTTTTGTTTACCTATACCTGATTGACTTAGAATTAAAATCTACCGAATTCCACATAATTAAATAAAAATAAATCTAATATTAATTTAAGCTAATGGCTGCCTTTTTGTTCAAAAGATATACATAACGTATCGAAAAGAGGATGTTTTACTGGCATTACAAGTAAAACAACAATGTCCCATACGCAAAAGTGTACAATCCATTGGAACAAAGAATAAGAATAATTCAGAAGGTACACCATGTTTTTTACTTGAAAAAAACTGAAGAACAATCTAGTGAGGATTTCGTTTAGAGGTTTAAACGGAATAATCAAATAAAATCTTAGTATTACTAACCTTCCATATAATCGAAGTCTGGATTGCTGCAATTTGATTATCCGTAATTTTGGTTTAAGTCATAAAAAAAATTTCCAATTGTATTATAAAATACAATAAAATGTGTTACTTCAATAACTTTCGGCACAAAGGTTTCAAAGTGAAGTTATCTTAGCATAGGTGGAAAATATCCAACCGTTTTTAACATGTTTTTGTGTAGAACTTATTATGAAATTAAGTGCAATTATTTAATTGCATTGTTTATGACGACAAATTACTAGCCAGAAAAAATCAATCGTATGATTGCTTAAAGAAGCTTAATAATAAGCCACGAGAAGTTAAATAAATAACTTTTAAAAGATGAAAACTTCGCCTCAAAATTTAAGTTGGTCGTTGAAACCAATCTTGATCAAGTTGGTCTTGATGAGATTATTTTTATTGTTAGGTACTTTAAGTATTTCATTTGAAGCTATATTCGCTTAACTGAACACAAAGTTTCAATAACAAATTTATATTGAACAACTTTTAAACAACTTTCATATGATTATTTTCCCATATGATCAATCGATTATTCCACAGATGTTACATTAGAATCGTTTTTATACAGATATTTTTGCTTGGGTTTTGATTTAAATAACCCATTTGAAAAATATACAATCAAGTACTGATATATTGAAAATTTCAGTAAATTCAACATTTTACTATGTGATGAATACATTAGGTATAGTTGGAAACACAGCAGAAATTATGTCCTTAAAATTCGGTCTACGGGTTTCTTGTAAAATCATTGATTTTGTTTCTATGTAAACAGTTGACAGAATAAATTAAAAAAACACAACAGCTTATGTCATTACGCACAACTAGTAATCTCACAACTTTTTATTTTGTTCGGGAAGATAATTCCTTTCAGCTTAACGTAGGTAGCTTTTTTATTTATATTAATTAGCTGGTACAGCCAAACATAAAAATATTATGCTCTCACTCTTTGAGTGATCCATGTTAAATAGTTAAATAGTAATAACCACTACCATAAAAATCTTAGCGTATAGAAGTTGTATAATGAGCACTTGAGCATTTCTTTGTTAATACAATACAATAACAACAACCTCTAGAAATCAACTCTTATTGATTATTCTTGAATTCATATCAAAACACATGTGGTCGGTAGTGTGCATTTCATTTTGATATATTTTATCCGTCATTACTGTTGTGATAATGTCCAATCGAACGTTGCAAGCACGTAACATTTTGTATTGACTTTTTGCTGCGTTCTCATTGTGTTGCACATGTGGCTTAAAAAACGCATTCTGAAAACCTTAAGTATCAGAGCGCTTCATTGGAACAAGAGTGTGACAAATTTGTTGTGTTGCACTGGAGGTCAAAATTTTGCATAATAAACATCACATATACTGGAAAATATTAAGTATGCAACGTCATGATTAAATTTACTTAGCGGCATGTTTACAAAGACAAACAGGTCTCGACTAACTTCAATGTTTGTTTTGAACGGTCTTGGCAAACCATTTGAGCAACATCAATGAAATATCTAGTATATCGTGTACGTGAAATATACTCAGCTGTAACCAAATATGCTTTTTGTTACTGCAGAATTACTAAAATTAAACATGAAAACTAAGTGTTGAATACAAAAGATGTTTTGTGTGCTACTTGGGAGGTTTTCGGAACATTCACTGGAACACTCAGAGAGAGTTTTTTTTTTTTAACTTGTAACGGTTCCTTGGGTCAATATAATGACGAAATGAGCCTGGACACTTCCAAACTATAATTCTCGAAAGCGAAGGCTTTTTTTTATCCATGTTTTAGTTTGGTTGAGTCCAGCATTAAGTAATATTTTTATTATATTCTAATAAGTAAGGGCAAATATTCTTATAGAAATATTATATACAATAATTAATACTTGTATGAAATATTACATATGACGATTTGTAGAAGAGATTAATCCCTTGTTAATCCCTCCAGTTAATCTAATCATGCCCACGATATCTTCCCAGTTAAGCACCATGTATTCAAGATATTTCCTTTTACCAGCAGTGGTTTACTTAATTCCCAGATTCACACACCTAGCCCTGCACATTCAACTGAAACCACACGTAGGAAATTACGAAATTATGATTCTTTATTCGAAATCCCATTTTACTATCTACCGCCAACTATCTTGAACATCATTATTGCGTTGTATAGAAAATGAGTAAAAACGAATCGAAAATAGAGAAGCACATTAACTCTCTCCTCTGCCCGGCTACGTACATAAAAGTTCCCACTCGAGCGATGTTGGTTGGTTGGTGGGTCGGCCTGCTCGGATGGACGGTAGTCGCGAGGGAGTTACTAATGTGAAATAGAATCTTTCCTCACCATTGTACAGAAGATTATTATAAAATGAAATTCCACACAAAAGAAATGAAAAAAAAAAAAAACAGAACGGGTTCATTTCACCGTTCGACGCAAGTTGCTTTCTACTACGGCTGGGAAGACCATTAATCGGAACGAGATAGAATGATAATAATGAACTTACACATTGACTTGCTTCTCCATTGTGTTTCATGGTTTCTATGCTCTTATTTGTACAATACACTGCCAGGGGGCATGGTTGGTAAGTGTTAGTACTTATATGCCCCACCTTTTTAGCTTTTTTTAATTGAGGGGCGGAGCTATATGCACATTGCGTTTCCATGATTTTCGTTATGCTACCACTACATGGATGTTCTGTTGAGCACTTGTTTTATGCAATGCATAGGATGAAGATCTCACTAACACAGTCTTGTGGGATTGGGTGGAAGAGCCATCTTTCCGGAGGCTATGAAACACGACAGTAAGCATTGAGCATAGCACAAGCACGCGGCTGTTCTGAATTTTGTGGGTTCACAGACTCGCTTGTGAAGAGTTGGAACCGAACGATCGGTGAGAGAAGAAAGTATAATTGACGACGATTATTGTGTGTTGTCGCGATTAAATGCGTGTTGATACCGAGTCCCCCGCCCGGAACAAGTGTATGAGTGAGAGGGACGTATATTTAGTGTGAGCATAGTTTACCGGAGTATTGAACGGTATGACAAAAGCGCAACAATAGCACCAAAAGTCGAGTCATTTGAAATCAATTCCCGGTGCGTTGCTGAATTGGATCCGATTTCTTTTGAAATCATTCGTTTACGTTAGGCCTAGTAAAGCGGACGCGCGCTTCCGGCGGATAATAGAGAATAAACACGTTGATGATATTGATTGGGGATTAGTGCGACTCGCGGTTATCGGTATTGATTAGTGGCATTAGTTGAAAGTGATTGGATGAATTATAAGCTATCAATTAGAAGTTTAATATTGAAAACATCTGAAAATTGAGTGATGAGTTATTGAATATACGAGAATATTCCATAACTATTGTAGCAAAATAAAACAGTGATTGAAGAAAATAATTGACGAAAAGTAAGTGTTCAGTTGATTTTATAGTGATCCACCGTGGCGTGAAGCGGTCAATCTGGGTAGTCAATATCTGACAGAGTTGGGCGGTGAGAGCCCGAAATCGGGACCGCTGGCAGTACCGACTAACTACGGTGGGGGCACCCCTCAACAATCGCTGTCCGGTTTTTCTCGCTTGGATTGTAACCCGAACTCGTTTAACCTGGCGGCGTTTAGATCACCCGGTTTACTAGGAACACATGGATTTAATTTTAGTAATAACTTTGGCTTTCGGGACCCGTCCGTATATGACCCAGCAAATGTGCCTCCTACACCAATACAGCAGCATCTGCCTCAGTCTAATGGGACAAGCCTGTTGAATCTAACACAGGGATTCCGAGGAACCAGCGACGGAAGTCCTGTGAATCTGTATCTTGGCAGTTCAAGTCCTTCGAGGGATACGAATTTGGACTCGTACAGTTATCAGAAAAAGGACTATCCAGACAGTCAAGACAACATAAGTTTTAACGAACAAAACAAAGAAGACGAAGTGAACGTTCTGAGCCGGGAGAACAGTCCAAACGTTAGAGTAAATTACAATTCCGATAGTTCGGACGTTCGAGAAAAGCGCCTGGAAACCTGCAGTCCCGTTGAAAGCAATCGCTCTTATTCTAGTCAAAATAAAGACGATATAACAGGTTATCATAGTCCTCATAACGATAGCCTCGGATCCCGAAGTCCAGAGAATCTATCCCACATTGGAGCGAACAACTCGGCCATAGGCTCGAACAACGGGTCTTACAATCCTAATAACACCAACGCCTCTGCGTTGGCAAACAACAATAACCTTATTAACAATAATCACCTGAAAGGAAAATCACACACGATATCGGACATGTTGGATCATAAACTGCAGATGAGTTTTCTCGGCCCCCCACTAGCCGCGCTCCATTCGATGACGGAGATGAAAGTTCAGGGAGGAAGTCCTGTGCAAGCAATGTCGCCGCAAACTCAGGCGCATCAAACGGGAATGGTTGGAGGTGGCGGTGCCCCCAATCCACACGGTATCGATAACATCCTGTCCCGACCGCCGCCGGTTACCAGTGCCCAACTGAATGCCTTAGGAGGTGGGTATTATAGTTTTTCTCATTTGATCGCATTTGCATTTTTATTTTCAAAATTTGTAGTCTTCGCTGCCATGCTAAGTTATATTTTTGAATAAGATGATGAGAGCTGGAGATCGAGATTTGGTAAAAGGGAAAAATGTTGGCTTCGGTAATGTTGACTATATTCTTTTTTAAACCTCTAATTGAGAGTATTCTTTCATCCAAATACTTTCCTGATTATATTTGATAACTTGGTTGCTTAGCATTAATTTGCTTACTATTTAGTCATCACTTGGAAAATGCAGCTAACTACGAATTTCCTACAATAGAATCACTTTTTGACAGGCAGTTTGACTGGAACGATGGGCGAATAAAACAGACGCTGCCGACAATATTTGCAATCACTTGAGAAATTTACTGCCATGAATTGCATATTTGTAACATGCTTGCTTTGATTTCCTATGCAAATGTTACAAATATAGTATTCATGGCAGTTTTGCGATTTATAAAAACACTTTCACACAGTAATCAAAACCTTCACTGAAATAAATTCGACATAATTAATGGCAGTTTGTCAAGTCCGAATAAAAAAGTTGCCACTGCCATATAGTGTACTTGTACGTTTGGGAATGAAGCAAGAACAATTGTGAAGAACATTTTCAAAAAAGTTTGAAAAACATGTGTGTGACTGACGCAGCGAAGTCGTCTAGCTGCTGCACGCAAGTGGAATTGAAACTATTTGAAAAGGCCACTGTTGAAAACTCTTCAAAAAGCCAATAACGAGCATATTTTTTAAATCAATAACTCAGTCCACGCAGAAAAGAAATTAAATAAATCTACTTCATTTATAACCTTAAAAAATCTGTACCGCAACCGCATATTTAAAATTAAATGCTCCTATATAGAAAGCAAGTGTAAAATTTAAAGCTGACGTTTTTCAGTTCTATAAATTTAAGATCATGCGTAAATTTCCATTAAAAATAATTGAGGTTATTTGTTACATCCAAATCGTCATAATTTTATAGGTTTTGTTCGACCAAATAATTGTAAACAACCAAAAATTTGATGTGTGCACGACGCTGAGAAGATACTTTAAAAAGAGTGAAACCCGCTGAGAGTGCCGAGTATAGGCAAATTCCCCTAGTTCTTTTGCACAGAAAAAAATGATGAATATTAACAGACACCGAAAAGTTTCCTCTTGTTCAATTGCGAGCGTAAATAACGAAATTGTTTGCAATCTTTCATACAACAGACCTGATATAGACAATATCAAGTTAAAGTTCACATGAAGTTCGTATGAGTTTATCCAAATCTGGCATTCCTTTTATGTGTACTAGATATCGCAGAAAATTCAATTCTTCTTTCAAACTGTGTGTGTGCTGAAACCGAATTCCAGTAGATATAATTTTATATGAAATATTTGTTTACGTTCGAAGACAACTTCTTCCACAATTTCTTAGTGTTCATATCCTATTGTATTAGTGTCACATTAGCAGATTTCAATAATTTATGACTTGTTCAGTTTAAACTGTGTCTTATGAGATTTGAACTCGTGACTTGTGGTTATTACGTATTAACGTGGTTTTCATCTGGTTCGTCACGCTGGGGAGACAAATTGGACCCTACATATTGAACTCATTAACACATGGGCAGGGACCAACGGTTTTACTAACCTTCCGAAGTAAGAACGTTATATTTCGGACACTAAGACGATGTCAGCAAACAAAATTTCGACATAATTCAACAAAACCGATTGTTTATTTCAGTATAATATAGTTATATAATAGAGTTATTACAGTAAAAACAGTTGATTGGGATGTTAATCCTTGTTTCTCTTAAATTTTCGAACTTTATGTGGTACACCCGCCATCAGATTCCGTACAGTATCCTTAAATACGCTAGAGGTGGTGGTTTACCACCTTCTCTTGAAATCGTCGCTCCCATTTGCTTTCTTCTTAGTTACAATGAGTTTCCGCTTAACCAGAAACCAGTATTTTTCAATCGGGCGAAGTTCTGGACAGTTAGGCGGATTGGCTAGTTTTGGCAAGTATATGACTTTTTGAGCCTGATACCATTCCAGGACGCATTTTGCATACTGACAAGAGGCCACATCAAAACAGAGCTGGAGAGTCGTGGCATCTTTCAAACGGTAGCAACCGCTTTTGCAGACCTTCTTTCTCATACACATCCTTGTTGATACAGATCCTTGCTGATACAGGCGAAACTTTTGGATTTTCGACCACAACTACATATGGCCTACCAAACCAAATACTTCTTCGGGAATTTGAACACCTTCTTTGCCCAGAAATACTCGGCAGCGACGTTTCTTTGCATTGTGGTACAAAAAGTCAGACCTGTTGAACATCTTCGAGCACATGTGTTTCGTCCTCCATTATAGTTCAAGATTTTTTTTCCGCAAAAACTTGGTGTTAAGCTCCTTAGAACGACATTTTGCAGTGAAATTTTACTAGTCATCACGGTTGGGCACCTTTTTCACTTTGTACCCTTCATTACAGGCCTGTGCTTTACATTTTGCTCATATTATTTCGATTTTCCTATTTTGCGGGCCACATTTCGCCCGGCGTTTGGCGTGAGCACACTTTTCGATTTGTTCCGCTTCCAACCTTCCGATCCACAATCAATTTGCAAACAATTTGCAAACACTAAACACGGTACTGTTTGGTAGTTTTAGTTTTTTTTTTGCAAGATCGCGTACCGACAACGTCGGATTTTGCTGCTGTTTGTACAAAATGCTTTTGCGCACTTCCACTTGGTTCAACACCATTTTACCAAATACAACAAGAATGTAAACATGTTGTACCAAGAAGTAACGTCGAGAGTTTTAACTGTCAATTGAAACGTTTCAGCGTTCCGTGAAATAATTCAAAAACTACACCGAGAGAAATGTGTTCAAAATTTAACGTGGTCAGGCTTTATGAAAATGCTAGTCGTTCTGATGCTTCTGATTACTTGTGTAATTGATTGAAATTATAACAATTTCAAGTAAAATTTGGTTTTCACCTGTGATTTTTAGTGCATTTGTCCGTAGTGAATTGTTTGAAGACTAATTGTATTCGTGTTGTTTTTTTTTTTACAAAAATAATGAGGTGCTTGAAGACTAATTGTATCCGTGCTGTTTTTTTTTTAAAAGAATGAGGTAAAAAAAAATGCCGGATTGGCGCTCCTGCTGTAGAGACAAAATGCCTTCTTAAGCATCACGGGGGTTGGCTTGCCATACCAAATGAAAATTGAACATCGGCAACAATTTTCGGTGAGATCTATCTGATTACAACTAAATTTGAATGATACTGCTGAATACGTGTCATCCTCAAAACATTATAAGCTTTGATGATGGAAGTTAGGCACCAAACCGGAACGACAAAAAAAACACGGTAACCAAAGTGGCTGACGAAACCAAGGAGCGTCGTGATGGACGACAAGACTTACATCAAGGTGGACGCAAAGCAATGGCCGGGGCAGAAGTTTTACGTTGCGATAGCACGATTGGCCATTCCCAAGTAGGTAAGGAAGAAGGTAGACAAATTCCAAAGTTCTTGGTTTAGCAGGCCATCTGGTGTGGAGTGATGACCAATCATAAATCACGACGGGTACCATGAATCGGCAAATCTACCGAAGCGAGTGTTTCTTGAAACGCCTGCTACTTTTCCTGCAATCTCAATGATAACAATGTTTTTTTTCTGTACAAAAAGGCTAAAACCCACCGAACTCGCCGGAACTTCGTTCGATTGAAAAGTGTTGGGCCATCATGAAGGCCGAACTTCATAAAACACCTAAAAAATTCGAGAACGAGCTGACTTTGGTGAAATAGTGGGTAAAAGTATCAAAAGCAGCTGGACCCACTATTGCCCCAAACCCTATGAGCGGTGTCAAGGGCAAAGTGCGGTATTCAGTCATGGCGAGGAGATCCAATGAACCAATGAAGTAGAAACCCAACCATAATGTTGGATTTTTGGCGAACATTTGGTCGTAACTCATTTTTTTCGCGTACAGTATTTATGCTACGTAGTAAGATTTATGGGTTTGGTTTGGATCAGGATTCACTTTAGCAGATTCACTATAACCAAATTGAGGTTTTTGTTAATATAAGTTTTCAGTACTGCCGGCTGTCTTGTCAATGCAGTAAAATTGTTAAAATTTAAGCATTTAGTTTACATTGCGCCCCTAGGGGCAAGACCAGCACCCTGATATTTTGAGTTAGGCGACATTTGCTCACTTTTTTATAGTGTTAGTGTTAGTGATAATATTTATGGTTTTCATTAGTTTTTAATCAAAACAATTACCAATTTTGCTTTCAATTAAATTATAAAAATAAAAGTGTATTATAGAAAGTTTCGATGTAGTATTCAAGCGATGTATCTGAAAAGTTTTTATGTGTTTAAATGACAAAGTTCCAAGTAAATTATATTATATAATCAACTTGCGATCCGAGCTTTTCCATCGTTTCGTTCATGTCTCTATCGAGTCTCATCGATGTGGACGATCGAAAGTGTGGTTGCCTTGATCATTTTTATTTTCAGCTCTCTGATGATAGCGCTTTCACTTATTTATTTACTAAAACAGAAAATATTTATTTATATAATTTTTTCATACAAAAACACGTAAATATTACACGCTGTATGTTTAAATGTTCATGAAATCGCATAAGTATTGTAAGACAATAAATCGAGGAAGGAACAAAATGCAAAATACATATAAAAATAAATTATACACGCATGTTTTGAAAAATGCCCCCTTCAGGAGAACATCGTTTGTAAAATTAGTGTTACAGTAATAAATTCATTTTTTAGTATGGTTTGCCTAAAAACATATAGAGAACAGATTGGACTAATGATTGATTCGAATGGAAATATAGAAAATAATTTCGAGCGCCCCATGTCAACCAATGTTTGCAATTCATTATATTGTAGATGTTCTTGGGATTAAGTGTAAGTGATATGTTGGGTCAAATTGTTTAGATGTGTATTTTGTACCTATCCTATCAGTAATGATGCTTTAAAACCAAGCTTTTAACCGTATGGTTCGTTTTAATGATAGCAGTAGAATGCTAATTATGTTTGGAATCCGATTTAATGCACATTTTTGAAAAGTGGCTCTTCAAACAGTCATCAAGAAGTATCTAAGGCTTGATGCACATAGTATTTGGTCGCTTCTTTTTAATTACTGCGGCACCCTCAAGTAGTCGTAACGAGAAGCCAATGACTGCGCAATGATCCGGAAGGTTTGTTTACTTAGTGGTGAAAGTTTCATTAGTATTGATACTCTCGTTCAAAAGTTATCAAAGATTAAACGCAAGAGACGGGAACAAAGTTTGCACACTCACGTTGAAAATCCTTTGTGGAGGATTGCATAGTATTTTAAATTCCCAAAATCGACTGAAAATAGCGTCCTGAAACATTACGAGGAAACACTATCGCTGGATCGCACAAAACAAAACAACCGTAGAAGTGGAACATACGACCAGAATCTACGACAGAAAGTCCATAGGGCAGTCCGGAACAATCCTGGGATCTCCACATTTCGAAGAATTTGTAGGCGTGAAGGTTTCCAGTCGTACCTGCCAGAAAGCACCCCAACAGGACCCTGAAACAGAACCTGGTTGTCAAACGCCACGCACGAAGACTGTCCGAGCTGAAGACTGTACGACTGTTCTGACAGAATACAACGGATGCATTTTTAAGGAAGATGTTAAAATGAAATTTGGACAAGCTTCGGGACACAAATTTTACCTTGCCAAACGCAAGGGTGACGCTCTAGGTAGATTCAAATTTGGCTATGCAGACAAGTTTGCTCGGAAGGTTGCAGTTGAAAACAAAGGTTTTCATCACTGGAGTTACTATGAATGGGCCGGTATACAAGAGGAGTGTCCTCAGAAGCAAATTTTGACATTCATTCAATCGCACGACGGTCCGGTGAAGTTCTGGCTTGACATGGCTAGCTGCCGAGATGTCATGGAATGGTATGAACAGAATGATATTGACGTTCTCCCTTAGCTCAGTCGGCAAAGGCGCAGCTACAAAGCAACACCATGCTGGAGGTGGCTGGGTTCGATTCCCGGTCTGGTCGAGGAATTTTTCGTTAAGAAATTTTTTTCGACTCCCTGGGCTAGCGTATGATTGTACTTGCCAAACAATCATACTAATGCAAAAATGGTACTTGGCATCGAAAGCTCTTAATGAATAACTGTGGAAGTGCATTTAGAACACTAAGTTGAGAGCAAGCAATAAGCTAATTGTGAAAGCAATAAGCTTGAAATGCTAAAGAAGAAGAAGAATATATTGACGTTATTGGAAATACTCTCAGCCCACCAAATTGTCCAAATTTTCGTCCCATCGAAAAATATTAGACACATATCAAAAATTAATCGAAGAAACATGGCAAAAAAAAACTATCTGATTTGCAGAAATGGTGCAAAAAGTTGACAGCAACAAATGATGGATGGTATAAAGTGAAGAGTCCGAGAACTCCGTTAAAGTTCAATAAATTCCCTGCTGAAAGCATTCTTAACCGTTTTTTTTATGTACTGTTTTGTCGAAGTTATGCCTCATTTTGTGCGGTCAAATACTAAGTGGATCAAGCTGTACTAATTTAATTTGAAAAAGAAATGAGTATTTACTTCTGTTTCTTTGTAAAAATTACTAAGCATAAATCAAGTATATACTTTCGGCAACAAATTGCATTATTTTGAGTCGACTCATTAAGATCGTCTTATTCAAAGTACGATAAAAGTGTTTTATCTCAATACGGTGAATAATTCCTTTCAAGTACCTCAAGTCGAGCACTTGACACTGAAGCAATCTGTTAGTCGCAGACGAACTAGGCCTATTAGTCAAAGGATAAGCTTTGTCTAGGGGAATTTAAAGGAATTTGCTCGCTTTGCTAGTGATAATTTGAAAAAGTTTGCTATGTGACTAATTTACAGCTCTCGAATGTAATATAATAATTTTCACTAAGCAGCATATTCTTTGAGGAAGAGCCAGTTAAGGAAAACATAGAATTCAGAAGGTTCAATAACTCTGTAATAGTTGAGATTTGATCTTATGCGTGGAGAGATTTTTTTCATCAAATAGGTTCATCACCAGAACAAGGAACCAAACAGTATGTTTAAAACAAAAATTGGCCATACCTTAATCTCTAGATCAGCCTTTCTTAATCTATGGGTCGCGACCCACCAGCTCCATATAGATTATATGTGTCGTGGAGCCTCTTAGTGTTCGATATCCGATACTGAAATTTCATTAAGAATTAAAAATATTAAATTGTGACAAACAATTTAGTTGTGGATATAATTTTTTTCTCGCTATGAAATGATCAGCAAAAGAAATCTAGGGTTTTTTTTTCATTAGGGCGAATCTAACATTGAGAGACTCTCTTTGACTACTTTCTCTTTCATTCATATTCCAATCACCTTTACGTTTTTCATTCTACTATTTGTAGAGTAAAAATGTGCACACCAAAAAGTAGTCGTCGGAAATGCCCTAATGCAGTCTTCTCCGTGTACGCTTTGCAATCCGATCACTACAAGATGAATAGTAGGGGGGTGGATGAGACGACGTCGGGCGGCAAGATCCTTTATAGAAGGGGGGGAAAAAGAGGGGGGGAAACTTGAAAAGAGGAGAACAAGAGTCGCACGGCGATATTGCCAAGTCATTAAAAATCGCAAAATCGACGGTTACTACAGTGCTAAAACACTTTCAGCAGCGCTTAACTTTAAAAAGAAAGTTCGGTTCCGGAGGTAACCATGATTCTCGTTTCGTCGCGGAGAGGAAGAAAGTGATTAAAGAATTTAAGAAGAAACCGAATATCTCCGTTCGTGATGTGGCGAAAAAAGTGAAAATGTCTCCATCGTTCGTCCAGAAAGTGAAGAAAAGTGCAGGCTTGAAATCATTCAAAGTAGGTGTTGCTCCAAATCGTAACGACAGCCAGAACAAGAGCGCAAAATCTCGATCGAGAAAATTATATGACACTATGCTGAAGGAATACGACTGCATAATATTAGACGACGAAACATATTGCAAAGCTGACTTTAAGCAGATACCGGGACTACAGTTTTATACCTCGTTGCAAAGAGGAAATGTTGTTGATCGTTTTAAGCAAAAAAAATTGTCGAAGTTTCCAAAAAAATACTTCGTATGGCAGGCAATATGTGGATGCGGTCTCAGAAGCGACATCTTCATCACGACTGGCACTCTAAATGGACAAATTTACGTAAAAGAGTGTCTGAATAAACGACTGTTGCCGTTCATTCGGGAACACAACGGTTCGGTGCTGTCCTGGCCTGACCTGGCATCTTGCCACTATGGAAAACTGGCTAAGGATTGGTACATTGCTAATGGTGTAAATATTGTCCCAAATTATTGCAATCCGCCAAATTCGCCAGAACTCCGTCCGATCGAAAAGTATTGGGCTCTGGTCAAGAGGAATCTTCGAAAAACGAATAGCGTAGCAATTGATGAGAAAAGCTTCAGGCGTAACTGGCAGAAAGCTGCAAAATTGGTGACGGATGACACTGTGCAAAAACTGATGGAAGGTGTCAAACGAAAGGTGCGGGCATTTGGATATAACAGGTCAAATTGACTTAACTGTATATGTTTTATATTTGTATTTTTATGAAGTCTTAAATAAATGATTTACTTTTGATTTTCTCATATATTCCATTTAATACCACTAATTTTCCGTTGACTACTTTTTGGTGTGCACATTCTTTATGATAGCCAGCAATGTTGTGTTTCGATCTGTACTAAAGAATGCCTAGAAAATTTTATAATGGCGCTGTAATGAATGAAAGAAAGTGAGCCCGGAGAGAATCTCAATGTTAGATTCGCTCTGATGAAAAATAAACCGAGAAACGTTATTTCAAACACAACGTGTTGAACCAGAAATGATGATTGAAGAAATCATATCCTTCATTTTAGAACGATGTTTTGATTGACATATTGTTTCGGAATCAGATTAAAGGTATTACTCAAAATCGGCCAAATGTGTGTTGTTCATCATAAAAAAATCTTTTAATAAAATATTTCTATTATTATCCAAATTTTTTTCAGGTGGAATGCCTCGTTTTACGGCTGCTGTCGCCGCCGCAGCCAATATGGCTCAGTATCTCTCTCAAAGTCATGGTGGACCCCTCAAAGCCCATTCCGGCGCGCTAGTGGAACGAACTCATCTCTACTGGCCTGGGTTGCAAGGGTTAGTGACTAATCCGATGGCCTGGCGGGAGCGATTTGGTTCAAGTAAGTTTTCTTAAGGTATCCCTTGTTTGCCGATGAATATTGACGAGTTGCAATAATAAGTCCTGATAACAATCTGTTGAATTCATCGAAGGAGGATCAGGTGCATATAAAGCGATACCGGTTGTGTAGGAGCTAAACGTCATTCTTAGGGAAGGAAGTAAAGTAGTTGGTTCTGGCGTTTGTTATTGACAGGGGTATTATCTTTACCAAATTAAAGTTATCTACCAAGCATGTAGTTAATACTGCAGTCAAGTAGTCAACTAATGCTCCCTAGTCAATGGATTGCAGCGGATGTTCATCGATGTTTATCAAACAAACATCACGTGTATATTTAATGAGATGGTCAACAGGTTGTTGTCTACGACGTACATTACAGTGACCGGCGAAAACAAAGTTCCATCGAGCCGTATACTAAATAGGCCTCGTTATCTTTACAAATCCGTATCAATAATAGCTTTATTACACGTACTGTACATATTTGGGTATCATTAATTAGATTTAGTTTACAAATTTGAATATACACGTTCATTTTAGCCAACTTCTTGTGAAAAGTTTAATAATCTTGTGTTTACGATTTGTCAATAAAAAAGATCCATTAAGAGAAAAAAAATTTCCTTGTACATCCAATTGACTAACCCCTTGTTAATCATGCTTTTGACATTCCTTTGTTTACATTCATCACAAATACAGTTGTGAAAAGTAAGCGAGTTGTGCTCAAGTGACGAGTTTTTCAAGAATCGATCATGGAAGGAAAGAAAATAACACTTCAAGCTCAAAATCATATCGTGCGTGGTTGCTCAAAAAACGAATCTCAGCGCAAAGTTGCCGAAAAGTATGGCGTAAGCCCTGGTGCAGTTCAAAACATTGTTTTGAAACATCGAAAGCTTGGAAGTGTCGCAGATCGAGCTGGACGAGTTCGTAATCGTAGGTCCGATCACCGAAAAGACACTAGAATTATCCGAGAAATTAAGAAGGATTCGTTTGTTACCATCCGTGCACTCAGAAAAAAAAGATAAGCCTTTCTATATCCGATCGTATAGTACGACGACGCATTGCTGAACACAGTTTGAAGCCATTTTGTTTGGAAACGGCCATTCATAAGTAAAGTGAATAAGGAGAAACGATTACGGTTTGCAACACCCTTTATAAATAAGCCACTGGAGTTCTGAAAATTGATTGTTTGGTCAGACGAATCAAGGTTTGAGCTGTTCAACAGAAAACGACGACTGCGAGTTTGGCGGAAAAGCGATGAAGGACTGAAGGATTAACATCTCAAAGCAACCATGAAGCACGGCGTTGGAAACATCATGGTCTGGGGGTTTGTCTCATGGTTTGGAGTCGGAAATTTGGCACTTATTAATGGTATTATGACGGCAGATGGGTATATAGATATTCTGAACGATAATATGGAATAATCTTTGCTGAAAATGGGTCTAGAAGATAATTACATTTTCCTGCAAAACAACGACTCAAAGCATACGGCTAAAAAAATGCAAGTATTCTTCCGTTCCTGTCGGATGAATCCTTTGGGATGACCTCCCTAGAGCCTTGATTTAAACCCAAGTGAAAACCTCTGGAAAATTCTCGACAAAAGAGTCGAAAAAACACATGTGACCAACCAACAAACATATTTTGCGGAACTTGAGCAGGTCTTAAATGAGTTGAGTCCACAGCACCTCAGTAACCTAGTCGAAAGCATCCCGAAACGATTGCAGTCCATCATTGAAGCTATCAAAGAGTTGACTCCAACTGTTTTTTGATTGAGTTTTTGATTCCACCATGAAGTGGATCTTTTTTTTTCAATTCATACCTAATTTGCCAAACTGAATTGATTTTGTTATTTATTTTATGTAAGGAATAAAAGTTATCGTTAATTTTTAACTGAAATTGTTTGTCCATGTTTATTTTTCGGAAACATGTATTGCAATACAATACCCTTTACAAATATTTTTTTTTAATTTTTTTTTCCTCAACAATAATATATTGATCAAAGGTGGATCTTTATTTTTGCCGATCACTGTACATAAATATACATGCATTCATGTCGAGAAGCCTATCCCATTTGATGAAAACAGATCGAAATAAGGTTCTGTCAATTAATATCATCAATCAACAAATTTTATTAAGAGAAAACTGCTTTCGTAAACTGTTACTTCATCACCAATTGCTTGTAAATAAAAGCATTACATTCCTCTTATTGACAACTTTTGTAATTTGCATGTATATTAGACTGATACAAATTTCGAAATTTTCTAATTTGATTACAACTAAGTTTCAGTCTGTATGAATGCCTATGTTGTGACTACAATCTATGGCTTGAATCCTGAACTATGCCGTGCCAATTAATCAATGCAATGTAAATGCAAATGCTTACAAAGTTCATCTTGATAGTTTTCTTCTCATTCACAAGGCAGATAGTCTTCAGATCAATTGTAATATCTTAACCAAATCAGGCAAACTCATGTCATTTTGATATTTATAACCGTTGATAAGATCTGCGCAAAACAAATCCAGCCCGGTTCAACTTATTCCAGGGATGTTTCTAATTAACACTGCAATTATTAGGTCGGTATCTGATTTTACTTTTCCACATTCCACCGCATGCCTTCTAACCGACGACGTAGCTTACAATCTTAATCGAAAAACAAGAACGAACCATCGTTAGTCAGCTTGGAAATCAATAAAGCAGAGATTTAACAGCTGTCTATCGGTCAATTATCTCCGTCGACAATATGATGGAAAACGACCCACTGGAGAATGGGAGGATATTTTGCAAGGTGAAATCCGGTTTTGGAGGCAACGGGGGCAGCCAACATGTTTCGAATAATTGATGATCCAGAGAGTAGACAAAGAAAAACTTGCCAAAGAGCCAACTTGACCAGGAAGAACCCCCGAGCACTTTGGCTGTCACAGCCCGGCAGGCTTATTCTAATACAGTGCACAGTTTGTGTTGTCCGGTTCTGGAGAGTTGCTGAGCGAGGAGAACATCCCGTAATTTCCACATCATTTGGAGATGCTTTGTATGCAATCTCGCTACACAGCATCACTTGCACTTAATATATGAAGAGTCGAGAACAGGGCTTGGCACGACTTTGACCGGTCAGTGCACTACTCCTATGAACGGATTCATAGGCATAGATTTCAGGACATTAGCAGCAACGAACTGCAGCACGAAAATTTTCCGGTGTGTAGTGCAGCATCAGGGATCATCATTATCCATCTATTGACATGCAATGGACGACTTATAATAGAGAGACAAAAGTCTCTTAATGTGTTTGGATCTGATATGTCCTGCACGCTTCTAGCCGTTTGGCATTCTTCTACATCTGCAACCAGCAACGAACGAACGGTTTGGTAGCTGCTGTGTTGCAACTGAGCCGGACTAGTTTTCGACCTGGACTCTGTCCATCAATGCACTAGGATGCGTTTGGCATATGTTTGTTTGAACCGCTCAACTGCTTCTTGGTTATGCCAATCCAGAGAAGCCACAACGATGGGAGAATTTTGTCACAGGCTTCACGTGTTCGGCAATTACGACGAAATCCTGATCCAAAAACTTGTTGGCACTAGCCTCAAGGGACAGCACTGGGCGATGTTGCTAATGCGTTGTTCCGCCAGTTCCACCACCATCACTGGCGATAAGCAACGTAACGTTCGGAATCGAGTGGCCGGTTTGTTTTCGTTCGCTTCGGTGATGATGGCAATTTATATAGAAGCTCGATAAGTGATGCTTTTAAACTATTCAACCATCTTGACTGTCTGTGGTGGCTTTATTTTATCTGGTTGCTTCCATAGGATGAATCACGTTGGAATGAATCCCAAAAGCTGTCTACTTTTAGAGCAGACACAATGGGAAAGCGGAAATTAATGAGATTCGTGGGTACAGTGGTAGTTTGGATGGCGTGACATATGCAAGTTTAATCGAACCTGTTAAAATGAAGGTCGCTAGAATACAAAAAAAAAATCCGTCTTCATGGCCGATATGCACCGTCACTTTGAATTTTTGAAGGCACATAACTAAGAAACTATAATGATTTCTCATGTAAAACTTGATCAAACTCATCATATTTATGCTGCAGCAAGTATTCTATTAATGTTTGATTTTTGAAATTTTTGTAGTTTCTTAGACGTATGGTTTCAAAAACTAGAAGTGGTTTTGTAAATCGGCCATGGTGCATCCATTTTTGATTCTAGTGACATTTATCTTAAGATAATGTCATACAGAAGCTCAGCTATAGGAAGATAGGGGTAAAAACAGGGATTGCATATAAAAAAATGACAATTATTTTATGAGGAATCGTAGAAGTTTACTGTCACATTTGTAGATAATCTTTTATGTAAGATTATGGCTTTTGCTTTGCTATGAAAATTTATTTGAATCGTAATTTTAATTTTAAAACGGCTGAAGATGCTGGTGAAAAACATCATTCCGATGAAGCGCGACGGAGTGGTCATGATAGATGACAAGACTTACTTGACGCTGGATGCAACGACTCCCATGTCAGAATTCGGGAATATTACGTCCTCTACCAAGGATTTGCGTGTTGACGTCAAAATATCTCACACACCAAATTCCAATGTTCCCAAAAAAGGCTGATGACCAGCAAGAAGGGAATGTAAAAGCCACTGTTCTTTCCATTGGGTGAAAGAGGAGATATACAGTACGAACTACCTGGCGGAAGTTGTCACCTTCAACAATAAGTTTCTCGCGAAGGAGGATGCGGTCTTTTGGCCGGATTTATCGGCCCATTTATCCGAGAGATCACTGGGGAGATAGACCGGTCAACCCTCCCAACGTCTCCCAGCTGCGACTGATCGGAACATTTTGACAAGTCCCGCCTGGATGTTTCGGAGAAGTTCCGGAAGAAGAAGGTCGACAAATTTGCCAAGAAGTACTGAAGAGACGCCAAGAAGCTGCCCTTCCTCCTGTCCCACGAAGGTGACACTCTGGTTTGGCGATCTGGATCTGGCATAGTGCCATTACGTGAAACCAGCGAATGAGTGGTACGAAGCCAATGATGTTGTTTTTGTACCGAATGAGGCAAATCCACCAAACTTTGCCCGAACTTAACTTACTTATACTGGTCCAACATCCTATTAGGATCGCACCAGCGTCACGATATTTCTCCAAAAAACTCTGTTGAGTGCTGCTTGTCTCCAGTTCCTCGAATGTCCCACACTTCCAAGGTCTTGCTCCACTTGGTTTAACCACCTAGCTCGCTGCGCTCCTCTGCGTCTTGTACCGGTCGGATTCGAGGCAAACACCATTTTGCGGGGGTTTTTGTCCGACATTCTTACAATATGTCCCGCCCGATGGCGTCTTCGGCAAAGTTTATGGATATGACAAGCTTCATATTTTGACGGCATAACTTTTGTGATCAATCCCCCTAAAAGTGAAATAAAAATTCATCTTTTTTAGGATATTGAGATAGAGAGTTGATGTCTTCTGTAAAATTGTAGAAAAAGTTAATAAAAACAACTTTGCTCAAGACATATAAATTGTATGTTTCACCCAATTGGAGATAAGTGGAGTTTTATAAGAACGAACCTCCAAAAAACATTTTTCACTGAAACATTTTGTTTTTAATTTTTAGAACAATATAATGTTCTACAAAGTTATTTGCAATATCTAAATACCAAATTTTCTAGAAAATACTATATCTGCATCATTTCAGTGGGATGTGTTATTAAACTTTTCCGTTTCCGTTTTCCGTTTTTTTCGTCGTGTATTTTGAAGGATGTACCAAACTTAGGAGCAAGTAGAAGCAGATAAAATTGGCTGCACCTAATAGTACATTAAAAGAGCTTTCAAGTGGTGGTTAGTTTGTTCGTCCACGACTGTCTGATGGGAATTTATGCTCAAAACAAATATCGATGGTTTTACTATATTTCATGATTCAAACAGTATTGCATTGTCATGGTTACCATTACTTCAAACTTATTATTTTTAGCTTAATTATACATTTTGTTTTTGTCAATATTTTTATTCATTATATGTTACTATAATTAAAAAAATGTTTATTTCAATTACCTATTATTAAACATTTGTTTTCAAAGCCATTTTTAATTGCAACCGCGTCTTTTGTTAGCAGCTGCTTATCAGTGGTTCATCAGTGGCCAGACAATGGTTTCTCATTATTTTTGGGCCAACCACGAATGCTTGTAATCAATGGATCTGATGAATGGGTGGTGTGTAGGGACTTGATATTTGCGACACTTTTGGAGGATCTGCCGCAACGTTAAGATTGGCTTTGACTTTGTTTTCATTTGCATTGTGCGCGAAATTCATGTAACCACACAAACGTTTTTCTAAATGTTTTGAAGATATCTGAATGAAATGCAATCTAACTAATTTTATTGTTTTTTATTGTCTTTGTTTTTAAACTTGAATACCTTAAACATTTCCAGAGTCATTATTATTTTTTGACATACAATTTTCTACATTTTGGTGCGAAATTCCTAAAACGTGCTTTTCAAGCACGGTGCCGAAACCAAAGTTCCTGGACGAAACATAGCAGCGATTGATGCTTCTATTGATGAATGTTTGTATAAGTACCCGAGAAATAGCCATGAGAATCAGTTAAGGAGAAACAGTGATTAGAAATTTCTTGAAGAAAGGTGAAAAATCTGACATCCGGAAGAAAACCAAAGGTGATTCTAAAATTTCCAATTCAGAACGGAACCATATCATACAGCTTGGTGAGACTGAAAAGAGTAATACTTTGGAAATAAAGCAGGAACTTAACCTTCCCATTAAGAAGAGACGTGTTGCTCAAATTTTGTGAGGATCTGGGCATCTGGTTTACAAGAACAAAACCAAAAAACCTAACCTCACACCAAAGCACATTCAAGCGAGTTTGGATTTTGCCAAGCATAGATTGGAGAACCGAATAGGAAGCAGTGATTTTTTTCCGATGAAAAAAGTTTAGTCGCAATATTCCGAGGAAGTTGAGCAGAATTTCGGAGGAGGCATTCTTATGATTTGGACTACTTTTCGCGAAAAACTAAAACTCGCATTGCCATAATTTATACCAGAATAAATTCAGAGCTATGTGGCGCTACTGGACAATATTCATTCAAGAAGATATCATGGGCAACAACATCATCTTTCAACAATACAGGTTATACCTCGATATAGAGCAACTTTATTTTCAGACAAATTTCATCGATTTTTCGCGAATAACACTTCATTCAAGTAAAGGGTAAGATCATTGGATAGGTGAGACAATTGTGATAATTTGTATAAATAAACTCTCATTTGTGAGAAAAGTACGATAGCATTTGAAAAATACAGTTGCTTTATATGGGGTATGCCTGTATAACGCTGTCATTCACGTGAGCAAGAGTTTTTTGGCATGGTTTGGTGGCCGAAAGAAACATCCAGGTTATGAACGGGCCAGCTCGTAGTTCGGACCTGAATCCTATTGAAAATTTCTTGGGGATTCTGACAAACGATCTTACATTTGTGGACGGGAGTTTGGAACATTTTGTGAGCTACAAACATGCGTAAAAGACAAGTGGAGGAAAATTCCATCGGAAATGTTGGAAAATCTCATTGACTCAATGTCAAAACGAATTTATGAAACAGTGGTAAACCAACAAAATACTAATTTCTATTATTTCTTTATATGAATCTGTTTTTTCAAATATTATTTTATATACACTTTTAGGAATTTCTAGCACAAGCCATGAGCATGATTGACCGCCTGAGGATGCCACTCCTTTATTGCCTGATCAGATGTTTTAAGACAGAGAACCAACAAATTATGCTTGGGACTAGCATACACCCAAAATGTGTAAAAACTGATGATCCCAAACTAAGGCAATACCGGTACCAGGCTCGCCCGGATGCAGGTCAAATAAGGAAAGGGTAGGAATATGTTGACGCGGACGCGATTCTCGAGTAATTGAAAGCCGAGAACACCTCTGCACTCCCACGAGAAATCACTGAGATGTAGGATAACAGGGTTGGGTGGCAACAGGGTTCGTTTAGGTAAACGATAAGGTGGATTCGCGCGGCGTTTGGTAAAATATTTAAATATTAGTATAGAATAATGGTTAGAACCGATATATACCAACAGTAAGGATGCTATTGGGACTACTAACAAAATGTGATGGTGGTTTTTTATTCGGAGAAAAAATGTGGAAGCGAATAAGAAAAAAAAATTAAGAGTATTCAATAAGCATATTTTGATGAGCATTAAGCTTAAAATGCCAAAATATAAGAAGAAGAAGAGTACAGGGTTCCGGGCAACGGTTTAGGACAAAAACGGCATTTACCGGACACGTTCAGTCCTCCATACCGCATATCTACATACTACGCCCTAAATTCCGAACTGCCACGACAATCGACATTATTCTGAAAAAGTAGACGGGCTCGAAAGTCACCACGATCACCAACAATCAATGTGCAACTAGCGATTTAAAATTGGTTCCCTGTTGTAAAACCCCTAGTTCCGAAGTACACCTTGCAGTCTGCACCTTGCCATGCACTCTTGCGCTTTTCCGTACCTTCCGGTTCAAGTATCTTTGTTTTTGTTTTGATTCGCTATGTTTTTTTGACAGAATATTTGAGGGTGAGTTGGTGTGAGTTACGGTCTTAGGGGCGAATTATTAAGCTTGAGATCGAGCTTGGGACCGGTGTGCTAGTATTTCCTGAGCCAAAAAATATATTCGTTTTCTTCATTACTATCCATCCGCTGCTATCTCTGCGAGAACCCTGTTATTGGGTAGATACTGTAAATACTTTTTTCATCATACGCGCTTCTTAACAGTAGAAAGTGAGTGTAGTGCAACGGATGTAACATAAGTCATGGGAATACTTTCAGGCGTTTATTCGTCAGTATGAAAAAACACAAATCTAGGGTTTTTTTTTAGTGGGGAGAAAAAATGGATTCTCTGCGGGCTCCCTCTCTTTCATTCATTACATCGCCATTATAAAACTTACGAGGGATTCTTTGTACAGATCGAAACACAACAGTGCTGGCTAGATACTCAACAAATAGGAGAAGAAAGCGTTTATTGGTGATTGGAATATGAATGAAAGAGAGCGAGCCCAGAGAAGTCTCTCAATAGTAGATTCGCAAGAAAAAAAAACACAAATGTTAGCTAAGGCCACGCATGGGAAAATTCATTCACTCACATGAGCACCGATATAAAATAGCAACCCTCGGCTGCTAACAGAATAGTGAACGAGAGTGATGTTTCCTATCAAACGGTTTAACACGTATCCTCGAAAACGGAAACTGTAGTAAGAATAAACGAGGAAAACAGAATCATGCGAATCAAATTTTCATCTTGACGTTATACCTGAATGCGTTGCCATTGAACGCAAGCGATATACACTAAACGAGAGAATTTTGACTCAGTGAATGCAATCAGCTGGAATGATCTGAGCAGACATACGGCTTAAAATGACGCTGTATGTTTTTATGTTGCGTCCGATTGCTGAACATCATGTTGGATCATTATTAGAAATGTTAAATTATGTTTAAAGTACGATTTGAAGAAATGAATGTGATTCAATCAATCTCGCTCAGCCGAATCAAACTGTATGCATTCGTTAACGATTCAGCGGGTAAAAAATAGGTACTGAGAAATCGTCCACACTGCTATTCATTCAGTATACGATTAGCTGCCAGTTTTGCTCAATTCCGTTTTCTACGAATAGAATGAAAGCAGAATGGTAATGAACAGAATCGCAATACTCTAATAAAAATTTACTTTAAACGAACAATAACTCGAATGGTTAAACTACACCGTATATGGTTTGGATGTTATAACCCGAATAGGTCGTTAAGCAAAATAACCATAAGAAATTTATTAGGGTAACTCACACGTGGTAACGCTCACTTCTGACGGTGTATGCATATGAGTGAGAAATGAGTGCAGATTGGAACGATTTTTCCCATGCTTGACTACACTGTAACCGGCCAGTACCCATTAATGGGTAAAAATGTACCCATTTTTCGATAGTATAAGAAGCTGTGAAAAAATGGGTATTTTTATAATTAAATTAATGCTTACTAACTTCCCATTTTTTATTTTCAATAAGAGACGATAAGATGGGTATTTTTCTCCCATTAATTAGCATTCTCCTGGCTCGCTTTGTATAGTTGAAAGTGCGCTGTTCGAAAAATAAAAATAAACTTCGCGTCGGAATACAGTCCACGAAAACGCATAGAATATTGAAGAACTAAAGACTAAATAGAATAGCGAAATCTTCCTAAAACTGAGAGGTACGTGAATAATTTAATAAAATAATATCAAATGCTTTCATTTCATCAATAGAATCGAACTTCCGAGTATCTGCGCGGAACATTGATGAGTTTCAACCAGAGCTTCCGGTAGCTAATCTTGTAATCAAGTAATAATAAAGTATTTGCTAAAAGGTCGTCTCTTTACGAATACACAAATACAAATACAGATACAGTAATTGCGATCGATTATGATTGTGCTAATGCTCATTATTCAATATCACAACTAAAAACAAATCACGAAAAATGGGTATTTCATACCCATTTCGTAAATAACAAACATTTTGAAAAAATGGGTAAAAAATACCCGATAGCCTGACGTACAGGCTCTTTACCCATTAATGGGTAAAATCGATTCACCAATGTAAGGAGTTAATCCACTTAAGTTCGAAATGGGTGATATTTTACCCATTAATGGGTACTGGCCGGTTTCAGTGTAATGCACTTGTCACGATTATTTATTCTCCTACTGAACTGTCAAACTCAAATAGTGCAGTAGTTTATTGGAATTGCACATGTAATTCACAAATGCACAAATCGCCAACGATTTTGTTCAGTACAAGTAAAATTCTAAGCATGTTTAAAGACAAGCCAATATCAAAATCAACTATTTATCTTGTTTTGGAGGATTTTTGTGATGGCAAAGAACCGATACATATAAAAGGCCAAATCGACTGATTCTGATGTTTATTTCAGAAAATGCTTGCCGGAATTGTAGCAAAAAATATCACGCTCGTGACAAAATTGGTTTTGGTCGGATCTTGCAATCTGTCATTATGTTTAAAAAAACATTGGATTGGCTAACTGAGCAAAAAAGTCCATTTTTACCGAAATAGAACATTCCACCAAATGTACCTCAGGCTCGTCCTATCGAAAATTTCTGGGGTGTACTCAAGTGTATGGTGTACCATAATGGCTGGGAAGCTCATAAAAAGCAACAATAGGGTGTTTTAATTTGAAAAAAAGAAATGGTTTTTTCATCTATATCGGTGACGGGCGTTCTTGATAGCACAAAAAAATTTTTTTTTAATCTCAACTATTTTTTCTCGATTTTAAACCAAAAAAAAAATATCTAAAAAAAAATATTTTTACAAATTGACATTTCATCCAAAAATGTCATAATCCACATACCCCTGGAACACCCTATTGGTTGATCGAAGCAAGCGAAGAATAAAAGATATCAACATAGATACCATCCAGATCCTGATTCAACATGTTCGCAGCAAACTGCGAAAAATCGAAGATAAAGATCCATTGAGGGTAAAGGTATTTTTCAATGGTTTATAAATGGCAAAGGGTAAATGCAATCTTGTTTTTGGGGAAATGCTCCTAAAACTTTGGAAAAATGCTCCTTCGATGCGTTTGCCCGGTATAATGCAATCGGAGGTATAAACCTTCTGGTTAGCGCTTGCCGGGTGTTTTGACGGGTCTTCAGTTTCTTCAAGATTCTATAGTTTTGACGGGTTTTAAGTTTCTGAATTTAAGAGTCGTCAAAACGAAATTAAGACTCGTCCAAACGAAATTAAGATTCTTCAAAATGAAATTAAGACTCGTCAAAATGAAATTTAAACCCGTCAAAACTACCTAGAACATTACAATCTTGAAAAAACTCAAGACCCGTCAAAACAACCGGCAAGCGCTAACCAGAAGGTCAATACCTCCGATTGCATTATACCGGGCAAACGCATCTAAGGAGCATTTTTCTAAAGTTTAAGGAGCATTTCCCCAAAAACAAGGTTGCATTAACCCTGCTGCCGTTTATAAATAGAAAAAAATACACTGAAGAGGATTTTAAAACTCGATTGTTTGTTGTCAAATTTATTGCTTTTGATTTTTTTAGGACTTATATTGCATCTGTTAGTGTAGTGTAGCAGAACAAACATGAAATTTTCAGGTTTAGAGCATTGTTGGCTTGAATAGTTGAGCTTACTACCTTGATCAAATAGTTCCCGGAATTTATTCAGGAAATTAAAAATACAAGATTATACATCAAAGCTGATACTGTCCTCTTCTGAGTACTCCCCATCGACTGTAACGCACTTATGCCAGCGCTTGATCCAATCCTCGAAAAAAAAATTATATTCGGTTTGCCAGCATGGCCAGCAGAGCCTTCTTTGATTTTTCAGGATCTCATCTCGTGTGCTGAAACTTTTTGATCAAGGTGGTATGTCGTTTCAAAACGCGAGATAACATTATCAACTTGTCACTTGAATATAATTATTGGATTGTACAGTGACCGGCAAAAATAAAGATCCACCTTTGATCAATACATGTTTCCGAAAAATAAACATAGACGATTAGTTTCAGTTAAAAAATAATGATAACTTTTATTCCTTACATAAAATAAATAACAAAATCAATCCAGTTTGGCAAAGTGGGTTTGACATAAAAAAAGATCCACTTCATACTTGCACTTCAAAAAGATCCGTTGGAGTCAACTCTTCAATAGTCAATATGGTTTTCCTTCCCTTCAATGATGTACTGCAATCGTTTTGGGTTGCTTTCGACCAGGTTTCTGAGGTGCTGTGGATCTAATTCATTCAAGGCCTGCTCAAGTGCCGCAAATATGTTTGCTTGTTGGTTACGTGTGTTTTTTCGACTCTATCTCGCATTTGTAGATAATCTTTTATGTAAGATTATGGCTTTTGCTATGCTATGAAAATTTAATTGAATCGTAATTTTAATTTTAATTTCGGAAAAAAATGGGATAGTCAATATTGTAATTCGTACTCATGCAGTTTTTATTTATCATTTTTTATCTTGACTATAATAGGTTCTGCAAGAATTATCATTGTGTACCGCAATTTTAAATTCTACTAAATCTGAATGTCAGGGATGTTTAGAATGATTTGAAAATTAGAGTTTTATGACCCATTATATTTATTACATCATTCTAGTCACTTCTAAGCCAGTAGAACTGGATACATTTAATGAAAACAACAAGTGTCTCATATAACGTATACCTTCAAAGAAATAGACTGATATTAGTAATTTATCATGCGACTACCCCGCCATCTTTTGGTGAATCCAGCTATGCATCATCAATCGTAGCAACCCTATTGTTGACATCGTAGAAATTACGCTCGAAGGTTTGTTCGTATTGTCAGTTCCATCCCGGAGCGAAGAAGTTGGATATCGTCAACCGACACTTCGACACTTCGTCCCGCACCCTGGGTTGAGAGGTTGGCGGAACTGGCCAAACTGTGAAAGCCTGTCGAGGCCGGCCGTATCTGAGCAGCAGGCTCTCGCAAAAAAAAAAAAAAAAATAATAAACGGCTGAAGATGCTGGTGAAAAACATCATTCCGATGAAGCGCGACGGAGTGATCATGATGGATGACAAGACTTACTTGACGCTGGATGCAACGACTCCCATATCAGAATTCGAGAATATTATGTCCTCTACCAAGGATTTGTGTGTTGACGTCAAAATATCTCACACACCAAGTTCCCAAGTTCCCAAAAAAGGCTGATGACCAGCAAGAAGGGAATGTAAAAGCCACTGTTCTTCCCATCGGGTGAAACAAGGAGATATACAGTACGAACTGCCTGCAGGAAGTTGTCGCCTACAACAATAAGTTTCTCGCGAAGGATTTATCGGCCCATTTATCCAAGAGATCACTGGGGAGATAGACTGGTCAACCCTCCCAACGTCTCCCAGCTGCGACTGATCGGAACATTTTGACAAGTCCCACCTGGATGTTGCGGAGAAGTTCCGGAAGAAGAAGGTCGACAAATTTGCCAAGAAGTACTGAAGAGACGCCAAAAAGCTGCCCTTCCTCCTGTCCCACGAAGGTGACACTCTGGTTTGGCCGGATCTGGCATAGTGCCATTACGTGAAACCAGCGAATGAGTGGTACGAAGCCAAGGATGTTGTTTTTGTACCGAATGAGGCAAATCCACCAAACTTTGCCCGAACTTAACTTACTTATACTGGTCCAACATCCTATTAGGATCGCACCAGCGTCACGATATTTCTCCAAAAAACTCTGTTGAGTGCTGTTTGTCTCCAGTTCCTCAAATGTCCCATACTTCCTTGCTAGCTCCCTAATACTGGTCTTGCTCAACTTGGTTTAACCACCTAGCTCGCTGCGCTCCTCTGCGTCTTGTACCGGTCGGATTCGAGGCAAACACCATTTTGCGGGGGTTTTTGTCCGACATTCTTACAATATGTCCCGCCCGATGGCGTCTTCGGCAAAGTTTATGGATATGACAAGCTTCATATTTTGACGGCATAACTTTTGTGATCAATCCCGCCAAAAGTGAAATAAAAATTCATCTTTTTTAGAATTTTGAGATAGAGAGTTGATGTCTTCTGCAAAATTGTAGAAAAAGTTAATACAAACAACTTTGCTCAAGACTCGACATTTTCCAGAGATTTTCAATTTAGTGTAAATCAGGGCTCACTGGAGCCCATTCCAAGGGTTTAATCCGACAGGCACGGAAGAATGCTTGTGTTTTCTTAGTCGTTTGCTTTGGGTCGTTGTCTTGCTGAAAAATGTTATTACCTTCTAGACATAGACTTCTAGATTGACTAACCAATTGCATGTACACAGTTTTTTTTTGTATCCATTGATGGATATTTTTTATTGACATACCACAAACACAAGCTTATTTTACTTTTCACATACAGTTGGCTAAAACTTTTAACTTAATTTTTGCACTAAATTTAATTAATCCAAATATGTGCAGTACGTATTATAAAGTTGTTAACTAGTATATGGCTCGTTGGAACACTGTTTGTGAATTTGCAGTTCCAATTTTGGCAATCTAAATCATCAGCAATATGTTTAGAAAAAAAAATCAATTCTGATTAGAATAGTTATTCAACAGTTAAAATATTCACGCTGCGATAAGTGTGTTGTTCGAAATTGATCGTTTTCATTCATCGAGCTGTGAACATGTTATGATTTCAATACTAAATAGCCCTTCTGCACCTGCAATTTCATCAAGGGTAATAAAATCGTTTAACAAATCCTAAACACAAAACAAACATAATTAACTGATTGGCTTGTCACCATTTCCACCACCCTCCTTCATATATTATCATGAAGATGTTAATCTTCTTATCATTGGTAAACAGTTATTGAATCATAATTGCCTCCTGTCACTGGCGAGTAGGTTTTTTTTTCCTGTTCGTAAACGACACCCCTCACACTTGTTACGATCACGATTTTCCCGGTATCAAATAACCACAAACCATTTCTATTACATTTAATTAGAGAACGGCGCACAATCACTGAACAAACAAATGTGCGACGGCAATTGGCTTGGCTTGCCGTCTAGTGCCATATTGCAAATACGAATCCACGGGATACGTGCAGAATGGGATCGTTCCGTCGTCGTGTGAGCACGTTACGTGCACATGTGATTAGAAGTGTAACTAACAACCACTTCTATTACATCTAATTATCAACAGCCTGAATAAGTTAAACGGCGTTGCATGCGTTCGTAACATGGTTGTGGGAGGTTAAGGGAGCCTCAATCCACTGCTGGCTACGTGAGAAGCGTGAGAAATGCAAGATTTAGACTGTGATTTTTGGTATCGTCGGAATTTGATTTTAACCGTGGGTATGCCGATGCATATGGTCTTACAGCTAAAGGTAATTACAATCCATATGGCACGCAGCATTGATTATCATATCGTGTACGTAATAATTAAAGCTTATTTCATAAATAGAGCTCCAAGACAAAGTTGCTTATTCAATTCTTCAGCATCGATTTGCTTTCTGCTTCCAGTGCAGGAATGTAGCAAAAATCAATATATTAAACTGTGTTAACGTAAAAAGGGGCTTTCCTCTTGACGCTCTGAAAATCTGACGGATCCGTTGAAGCGTAAAAACGAACAAATTTCAATATACATTTCGGTCCTACAAATTGCTACCGAAGCGAGCGGTGGATGATAGTATAAACATATATAAAAACACCATCACCCAGAGCCGACAAAGTTGCATATCAACAAGACCCCAGAATGATGAGCGAAAAACGAAGCACAAATATAGAGGCTCATCATTATGCTCGTTTATGATTTTCAATTTAGATTTGATGAGTGTAAACGAACATTTTGCCATGCTTTTAATGTGGAAGAATGTGTGGAGGCGAAAAGCGGCCATCGTATATGACTGCTGGTCTTCGGAAGCTATTTCCATGCTTGGCTGTTTGGATGGGGCCAGAAACGACGATGTCGGAAGTCTCGGATCCGGTCCGCAATAATATATTCTGTAGCAAAAAGGTTCATTTTTCCATTCACACACTTACACAGAACGGGGAGGACGATTTCCGGATGAGTTTCATAAATATACATAAAATACCAGCAGAATTCGGTTGATGCCGTCTCGCTCTTTGGATGCTGCTCCTTATAACGATGATTCTCCATTTCTGAAGCATGGCGGTGGTTTCCTCTGTTGCTGTGCGATGATGGTGCTCCATAATCATCCAATCACGAAGTATTCAAAAATCCATCTGCAGACGTTTATGTTCTAGTATTATAAACACACTTGCTGTACCCAGACAGGCACACGGAACCGGCGCAGACTCCGCCATCGCATCGGTCGCCAGGCACCTACACATGGAAAGGCATTTGCAGCACGGGAGAATGGGGAGCCGGGAGGGAAAAAGTGGAGAAAATTTATTCACCTTATTTTCCTATACACGTGTAGCACCGATGGGGTAGTGTAAATGAGATTTTTTTTATAGTTTTAGATCCGATGGCTGGCGTTGGCTTATCAGCAATGTATTGATAATATATTTTTCTTGTGGTTATGATTGAGGACTTGTTTTCAATTGAAAACCAATAATAAATATTGCTAGCAGTGAGCCACAGGCGATATTGTTCAAATGTATTTTTTTTTATTCTAGCTGTAATAAGAAAATGCTTATTATATGAATTACAACCTCCAATCGGTATAAAAGAAATAAAACAAAATAAAGACATACTGAAAATGATAAAATTTATCCAAACGGGGGTGACAGTGGGCCGCTGTTTTACTAATATAAAAATATAAGAGTATTGAATTTTTTTAGATTCTATTGGCCTGTGATCACCATGTGATCCAATGCCACCGCGTACGTTGACACTTTTGGAAAGTAAGTTTTCTGTTTCTGTTTACGGATGATTTCTTTTATTTGTGATGACTATTTCGGTCGTTGACTTGACTAAGGCTTGAGTCATTTAATGTCTGGACGCATTGTGTATTTTACTGCAGCATTCCTACTGCAGCGTTTCTAGTGGTCTGATCTGTAATGTTTTGACAGAAGTTTGTTTTGAAATGTTTTCTCTTTCAGTGATGAAAAGTTCATCACGATTCAAAAATCGCGGAGTCGTTGAAATTGGCTAAATTGACAGTGTGCAGTGTACTCAAAAAAAAAAAAATCCTCCATCGAACAAAGAATTCGTTGTAACCAGTGATAATGATGATTATGTCATACTAACATCTATTGCAGCAAGGTAACTTTCCATAGCAGTGGAATAATCTGAAAAACGATTTGATCAGGATTTTATTATTGTTTGTGATCATCAAGCTCCTGTATGAAGGGCCAAAATCGTTTGGGCGGGCCCGTAAGCAGAGACACTTACGCAAAACCCGCGAATATAGGGAAGAGAATCTCCTTCCAAAAGCAAGTTCACACTCAGCACTAGAATTGAGCCCTCGATTGACAGAATAAACCCAATAGATGGGGTCAAAGAGCCCGCCCTCGCTCCACGAAATGTTGACAATAGGGAGGAGGCAGTCCCATGCTCCCTATTCAAATCGTTTTACTTGGGTGCCCTGATGGTCCCTCCCTTTCCCCGTTATATGTTATTTAATATTTAATATATTTTGTACACAACAAATTAAGATATCATAATAGATAAAAATGATAATTTATTCAAATTTCAAACTTGAATGTATTGTTACTGAAAAATAAATAAAAGTTAGATATGTATTAATATCCTTCTAGTACTGGGAAAGCTGAAAACAGAATAGATCATTCCAAATATCGAAGATAAAATTTCAAAAAAAAAAAAAAAAATTTATAAGACATTGTAATATTTGTAATATTTTTCTTTATACTGTTCTAGCAACATTTCAAAGATAGCAATTGGAGTGAACGAAGAGTCAATATTAACAATATGAAAATATAATCCTACATTACTTATAAATGCCAGTTTTTTATGAATATAGTAGTTGAAGTTTAGAAGTGCCATTTTAAATAAAATGTTATGCTGAAATGCTGAAATATTAATTCAGACTTTGATGCCTGTCATGTTGATCCAGGCTCTTACATAGTTTTGGAATGCAAAGATGATTCCAAAGCGTGCTGAAATAATTAATACAATGAGAATGGAAAATATACAATATTATTTAAAGGTATAAGATCTTCAGCCGCAGCCCCTCACTTCGCTATTGTCAGATTGACAACATTGCCCAGGCTACGCCAACCAGCGTCTCCATGTTTCAGCTGGCAGTCGTTTGTGATTATATGACTCGTGGAGGCGCGAGATAGGATCTTGTGAGGACAAGAGGTCGGTCGCACCCTCCTTCGAAGTAGTCAACTCACCATTTGAAGCCCCCAAAGAATTCGTTGTTACCAGTCACCCCTAAACTCTACTTTGAACAGCTTTAGTCATACTAAGAGCAGCATCGCGCAAAAAGCAGTGGTCGTGGTAGTGAGCCATAGTAGTGCATGTTGTAGTTCTGTGAAATTTGAGGTGAGGATACAGATATATCTTGGGAAACCCAGAAAGATAAGGCTGAACAGAAATAGATGTCATCAGAAGAATCTATATCGCGGAAACTTTTCGGCGGCAATTATGTGCACAGCTCTCGAATCTCATCTTTTTCCGGCGTTTGTTCCAGAACGGAGAAGACATTTATTTTTCTTCTGTAATAAGTTTGTGCCAGATTTTTGTTGGTTTTTGACTGTGAGGTTTCCGTCTTCTAATAAAGTGTTATCGATGGAATCCGTATTCCGGTAATCAATCATTCAGCTGCGTGACGGGCTTCGTGTTCAGTCCAAGTTATCTACTTGGGAAAGTTTTATTCATGAGACTGGAGAGAGCACCTCAAATGCAGTTATCCAGAAGGTGGATGAACCGGCTCTGGATGTTCGATTCAATAATCAGAACATCTATTCACATTTTAGTGTTCATCAACGTAAATTACATTTATAATAAAATTTAAATTTGGTCATATTACTCGCTTCTGGTGAATCAGAATGTAGCAATTTGAATTTGCTTGTGTGGTTTTGCTTGTGATTTTATGACATTTTTGGAGAATTCTGAGTGAAATATAGTGGTTGGAAAAACGCCACCAGTTAACCAACTCGAATTCAATTCAGAGCCCCAGTAACAATTTTAGTTTTATTTCAGCCGTATAGCACGCCTCCCGGCTTTGTTGATAAAACTACATTCAAAACTGTTTTGTCTACCAACACCTCCTCTATGCTTCTTTAAAGCCGAAATTTATACAAAGTGGCCCACTCTATAGACGGTTGTCAAAACAAGTTAATAAAATCTTTATAAGACCATAAAGATTTTGAAAATTTTCTAGTGAATGAGGTTATGACCTCTTGAGAACCTTTATAAAACCTTTTGGCTGCCATGAAATCCAGCATGAGGCCAAATGGCAACAGCTGTCAAACTTCACTATGATATCGTGGTTGGTTTTGTTGTTCTGCTTTGTTCGATTCTCTGCTCTTCTGATTCATTTAGCAGTAAATAAAATCTAAGAAAAAAGTTGTAGTGTTGCGGGAAATTTTGTTTGATATAAAAAACAAATCAAGTTTTTCACAGCCTTTCTTGCTCCAAATCATATGCGCATTTAATTTTATGGTGAATATTGGCACGATAAGAGCCGAAAATTAAAGCACCTCGGAAATAATGCGAGTTAACAACAACAAAAACCAAATTAAAACAAATATATTCGATAAATTTATTATGAATTTCCTGAAAATTGATAGAATTCAATAAGGTTATTCAAAAGAATGCCGAAATTGGTCTGCGATCTACAGTTCATTTGCATTCCATTTAAAATTTGGTGAATTTATTTTTCCACATTTCAATTATTCCTTATATTTCCATATGGCGATTGGAAACAGTTTTGCCAAAAAGCCAATTTATCTTAGCAATGACTACTATAAAACCAATTTGCCGTTTTATGCATTACTGGAGGCAAAATGGTTTTAAAATGGTTTTTCAACTGATCATAATAAAATAATGACTAAAATATATACTGGCACTAATTAATGAAAATTTAGCAATGAAAGTTCACAAAATTGCCACTACATTATTAAACACTGTGCCAACGAAAAAAAAACAATTCGGCCCAGAAAAACAAAAAATAGCAATAAGAAATTGATAATTCATTTTCAATAATTCAAAAGGGGCCGGAAAAACAAAAAAAAAACGCGCAATAAAAACACCAAAAAAAACAGAATCCCCCTAAAAATAAGCGGGGGCAAAAAATTTAAAATCTTGAATGATATTCAGATTCATTATGCTCGAAAACAAGCATCCACCCGGTCTGAACTTCTATGTCGAGAAGAATCCAATTGCGTTTGAATGTTTATTTGGGCATTGAAACTTTTATGACGAAACTGTTCTCAGTGGCAGAATTCTGACAGTCCCTCAACTATTTCAATGATACATATGGAACATTGAAATATTCATTTTTTGTAAGACGCAATACGAAATGTAGAAACTGTAGAAAATGGTTCAGCATTTTGCGTAGCATTAAAAATTGGTACACTTTAAGCATTCTCATTTTCGTTGCACGCTTTAATGATAAAATTTACGAATAATCATCCTATTTTAACTAGTAATGCAAAATTTTGAAGAACAACCAAAAATTGCTATTCTATTTCTATTCTATGTTAAACAGCCAGTAATTTAAAGTAACCTGGGAAATACTATAACCAGTATTTTTCCAGTCTTCTTGTATCGATTTTGTAAGTTTAGGTGAATCGTAGGGAGTGACGTGGCTAAGAAAGTTAATTTCACTCCGTTTGTCCTGACTTCTTTGAGAAAGACAAAGGTATTTCCACCTTGTGTCCAGGCTGATGAGTCTAAGCGCCATTGTTCGCTCTCTGAAATGAGTAAAAGAGAAAAACTGATTGCACCCAGCCATTTAAATGAAGCTTGTTTTGAGTGACGTAGTTGAGAAGGTAGGTCCTGAACTAACTGGGTTGGGTGTTACTTTCCTTGTGTCCTGGATGAATTCTTGAGTTAATCCTATTCTAGATGTCTAAGTTTTGATACACCGTACCATATGCCACTCAGAGTATTAAGTGAAAACCTATTAAAGAGTCTTATTACGAGTGTCACTTCACGGTGAAAACAAATCACGGTAAAAAAACACCACGTGCCAATCAAATGGGCATCACTGTCTTTATTACAAGTGTCACGGGTAAAGTAAGAACTGTTATAAGGTCTAAAATATACAGAAACGATCTTACTTAATCAGCATCAAATTCCAGAACGTTATATCGATCCCCTAAACTGTTTCACGAATTACGTAGAAGTAGATCACTTTTTCGAGCTTGTCATGTCGATATGACTACAGGCAATGTTTCTTTCCGGATGAGAAATCTGACCTTTACGTCTTGTCGAGAATGGTAAGAAAATGTAGCCCTGCTTTTGAATGAAATTCAGAACCGTCTTCTTCTCTGCTAATTGTAAGCTCAAACTCGAACTGCCCGCAGTCACTTGATCCACATACACTTCCGTTCGATGATGAAAAGCGGATAGTATCCGAAGCTTTTCACAGATTCAGTACAAGTGCAACTGCTATTTTCGGAAGCAAAAGTTCACTTACTGTGGTACTTGAAAAAACTCTCAAATTAACAGCCTTTTGCTGTTTAGATTCAATATAAAACTATTTGAAATTTGTGAAAAAAACTGATGCAGTAGAAAAAATAAACACGTCAGATTTACACCGCGTACTTTGATCCTGACGAACAACCATGAATTGTGCAAGAAATCCGGCAACAATTAAATGTATATGATTTCTTACCACATGCGGCGAACCTTTTCCCAACCAAAATTTATTGAAGATCATATTTTCCCAAAATCATTTGTAACATCCTCCACCGATTCAATTAGTTTCCGGAAAACCGGATTAATTATTCATATTTCCACCAGTTTAACCAGCCATTCGTATGCAAATTTCTACTTTCCCGATTCAGCCACATCGAACCCTTCGGCGACGACGACGACGACGATGGTGACGCTTCCATTTAGCGGATCCTCTAAAAAGGTTCCTTGAGTCGTACGCACCTCTTTTTTGCCCCCGATGGGTTTGTAAATCATCGCGTATAAAAATACTCATTAAAACGATAATAACAATTAAAATAATGAGAACGATAAATATATCACCATGAATGAATACAGAAGGTAGAAGCACATCTCCTGGGAAGTCCTTTACCGAAACAATTGATCCCAAACTACCCGAGAGATAAGGGCTGCTACCCCGTGCAAAGCAGTAAAAAGCATATCCTTGCTTAGCTCACATATGCCAGTCGGTAAAGACACATTCTGAAAGGTAATAAAATTAATTTTTACAGCCTTCGGTTGGAAGAAGTAAGTCAAGTAAATCGGGCAGCAAACGTTCTGAAGCTACTATTCGTAGGAAAAGCGAAAATGATGGCTCAAGACCGGGCCACTATTGCGATAGTATGGTCAAGCTGATTGGTGGGTTCGATCTGTTTTTGAAGGATACTCGCAAACTTTACGACTCATCCTTTTCGCTAATGGTAGGAGATTAATAGACTGACTTTTGGCTGACGTTTTGGCTTCGGTTTACGGTCAGTAAATATGGGTTATAATGTACTGGTCAAGAAAAGATTATCGCTAGAGACGGCGAAAGTGATAATTCTTTTATGGTTGTTTTAGCTTCCTTTAATGGGCACTTTTATGTGGGATCGAATATGTTCAAGTAATTAACATGATTAATAAACAAGTGGCGTGGATATGGTACTAGGGTGTTGGTCAATTACGAAGCAGTAATCACGAGTTCAAATCTTATACCCAGATAAGTCATGAACTTTCATCCAACCATTCAGAGAAAATAGCTCTAAATGCGAGGTGTATGAATTTAGAGCTGATTCCGTCATCCATAATTGACGATTTTGTGTTCATAATGCAATACTAATTTTTGGCATTCCCCACATCTACTGTTAATAAAGACAAGTTTCTGTACGTTCCAATCGCATCGTTTTCGAGAATGACGAGAATACTGCCAATTTATAGCATTTAATGATCATTAGTCTAGTTTTTTTTTTTATTTCAACTCACGCTCACGGCACAAGTCCGTAGGAAACATTCTGCGCGCCTGTAGTTCCGCCGAGCGGCGACCGTCATGTCAGTGGCAACAGCAGTCACGTCAAGCAATAGCGAAGAAACCCAAAACCGTTCACGATGCCGAACAACTGAGCGACGACGCGTCCTGCCCGATGTGTACATGTCATTATCGACAGATGACGCATGGTTATATTAACGATGAATCACGTGATATACTTGATTACATACCCCCAAAAAAGGACTTGTGCTTGGTAAATGGATTGCTCTCTTGCGTTAAACAGTGTTCACAGAAGCAAGATTGTTGCCGGATGCAGAAATTTAGATTTTCTTTTTTTTGGGCTATTGTTATGCAGTTAGCTTTAAGTGGCAATTATAGATTTAAAAAGGAATCGTAGAGCCATGGGACAGCGACAGCATCTGTTTGAGCTTCATAAAATTCAGAAAAACGTTAGTGAGTGGTGTTGCATGGATTTTTTAGATTGAAAACATAAATCAATAGATCCGAGGTATTTATTCGAACAGTATGTGGTATTATTGATTGCTTAATCAATTCTTTAATTCAAACCAATTCAAACCAATCATTTCATGAGCCTCCGTTAAACAAAGCGTAACACATTTGATCTCTTGTATAAATGAGAGTTGATTAAGTTGGCTTTTTTTTTAACTGGCTGAAATTGCGTATGTGTTGAAACAATTTCTAAAGCGAGTAAATCCTTTTGAGAAATGGGGGCAACTTTTAACAAGCTAAGAAAGAGAATTCTTTTGATACTTGGTGGACTCTGATTTAAAATCAATTGTTCATAGTTACTCTGCACGACTGTACTTAAAGACTCTACTCAGAAAATAAATGAGACACAAAGATTAGCTTGCAACTTTTTAGCGTGTGAAATTGATGAAATATTGACTGAAACTAGCTAAAAGTGTAGTGTTTACATTTTCACCACAATCTGACAAGTGTTTATTGAGATGGAAAACACTGGGATGCTGAAGACATTAAACGACAGTATATTCCCCGACGCCTGGAAACGCCAGACGCTAGTATTGCTGCCGGGGACAAGGAAGCCACCGGGTGATCCATCGGCATACCGGTAAGGTGCTGGAGAGGTAAATCCTCAACAGGGTGTCAAAGTACACGGAGGATACGAACGGCCTGTCCAAGAATCGGTTTGGGTTTCGCAAAGGGAAGTCAACGACGGATGCCATGATATCCGTCACCTAGACAGTGGCAATCCTACGTAAGAGGCGGGGAGTTCGGTACTGTGCAGTAGTCACCCTGGATGAGAGAATCGCGTTCAATAGCACCCGTACAGAGGCTATTACCAACTCGCTACAACTTCTCCGGGTTCCTGGGATTCTGGGAAACTACTTCCAGAATCGGGTACTGGTATACAACACTGCAGCGGGTGAGATTTCAAGTCACCGCAGGAGTTCCGCAAGGTTTAATTCTGGGCCCGATGCTATGGAACACGATTTATGACAAAGTATTGAGGTTGAGGTTCCCTAAAGGGGTAAAGATAAAGGGTGTTACGGTCAAAATTTTGTCAAGGGAAAACGCGTGTAAATCGGTGAAATCGTTTATTTAAAAAATCAAATTAAATTTCTTTTTCAAGTTCAATTAGTATAAAATTCAGGAAAAATATTCAGTTAGGCTTCCGCTTTTCCAAATCCGAATTGCCGGGCCTTACGCTTGACCCCTGCCATCAGATTTTGTACAGCCACCTTGTCCACCTTCTTCGCCGCAGAAAGCCAGTTTGCCTTGAACTGCTGCTTGTCCTTAGCAGTTTTTTTGGTCTTCTTTAGGTTCCGCTTGACAATAGCCCAGTATTTCTCAATTGGGCGGAGCTCTGGCGTGTTGGGAGGGTTCTTGTCCTTGGGAACCACCTGCACGTTGTTGGCGGCGTACCACTCCATGGCCTTTTTACCGTAATGGCAAGATGCCAAATCCGGCCAAAACAGTACGGAACAACCGTGTTTCTTCAGGAAAGGCAGCAGACGTTTATTCAAACACTCTTTCACGTAAATTTCTTGGTTGACAGTCCCGGAAGCTATGAAAATGCTCCTTTTCAAGCCACAGGTGGCTTGCCAAACCAGATATTTCTTTGCGAACTTTGACAGTTTCGTGTGCTTGAAAATATCTGCTACCTTTCCCCTTCCTTTTGCCGTATAAAACTCCTGTCCCGGAAGCTGCTTGTAGTCGGCTTTGACGTAGGTTTCGTCGTCCATTACCACGCAGTCAAACTTCGTCAGCATCGTCGTGTACAGCCTCCGGGATCGCGCTTTGGCCGTCGTATTTTGTTTATCATCGCGATTTGGAGTCACTACCTTCTTGTAAGTCGATAGTCCGGCTCGTTTTTTGGCTCGATGCACGGTTGTAGACGATACACCCAGCTTATTTGCGGCATCTCGGAGAGATAGGTTAGGGTTTCGCTTGAAACTACCGGCAACTCTCTTTGTCGTCTCAGCGGCTTCCGGTTTTCGATTCCCCCCCGATCCAGACTTCCCGGCTGTCGACAAACGTTCCCCAAACACTTTAATTACATTTGTAACGGTTGATTTGGCAACTTTTAGCGATTTTGCCAACTTTGCGTGCGAGTAGCTCGGATTTTCGCGATGCGCGAGCAAAATTTTGATACGCTGCTCTTCTTGCTTGGACGGCATTTTGACAACTGAAGAGTGAATTCCAAAATCAAAATAGGAGCAACATTCTACACACACACACCTTCAAAATGAGGGGTGTTCAGGTTTTTTAAATGCAAAATTGAAAGAAATACGTCAAGTTGATATTGACCAAATTTTGACCGTATCGCCCTTTAGTCGGTTTCGCGGACGACATCACCCTGGAAATTTATGGAAAGTCCATAGAAGAGGTGGAGTTAACTGCCACGCACTCCATCGACGTTGTCGAGGGATAAACGCGCTCCAGGAGCACAAAATGGAGATTACTGTGGTCAATAACAGAAAATCGGTGCAGGCAACTACACCATCACCTCGAAGCGGTCCCTGGGGTACTTGGGGGTTATGACAGACGACAAGCACGTCGACCAAGCCTGCAAGAAAGCCTTTATTACTATATCGGCATTATCCCGTATGATTTCGAATAGTTCGGCGTCACAAGGGAGCAAACCAAAGCTCCTGGCCAACGACACTCTGTTCATATTGAGGTATGGCGGGCCGGCATGCGCAGCCGTCTTGAGTACTAAGAGCTACCTTGGCAAGCTCGGAAGTTCGCACAGGCTAATGTTTGAGTGGTCAGCGCATACCGTACTGTGTCACGCGATGCGGTCTGCGTCTTAGCGGGGATGATGCCCATCGTCATCATCATAAAAAGAGAACGTAAAGTGCTTCAAACAACGGGGCACGAGAGGTACCCGTAAGGCCACTAGAGCCGCATTAATGGTTGAGTGGCAGAAGGAATCGTTTTTTTTCTTCGACATACCAGATGGGAACCTCCACCTTCTTTGTCACATCGTGGATCGACAGGTTCGGTCGACGCCTGAATAGATTCAACACCTTCGTTCCCTTCACCGGAGCAGCCGTCTTCGGTTTTCTGCCACTGCCTGACCGAAGCTGGGTTACCTGGGTCTCTTTGATTGACTTAACCATCTCGATAATTACTTAGTAGATAGTGATAACATTTAGATTTAGTCAAAATTTAATTAAGTTTTACCCACATTAATCATTGCTAGTCATAACATTTATTTGTAATTGAACAGTATTTACAAGCCGGGTTGCTTGGTTGAAAAGCTCATGTTCCCTGTAAATTTAAGGCGAATTTTACTCTTAGCTGTCGTGATCTTCAATTATATCTTGTTGTTCTCATGATCGAACAGCTATTTTGGTAATTTGTCAAAAAATACAGACATTAGTTAACCCGTGATAATCGATGTTTTTCTATCAATAGAAATTTCTCAAGTATTTAAAGTTTAAGTGAAAGGTTTGTTTAATTTTTTAACCCGACTTATGAATCATAAATATATACACGTATGAAATCCTAATAAAATTTGGGGTATTTGTTCACAAACAGCACTATATATGTATTTATAGCGTAGTCTGTGAAGGCGTCGGTTTTCCAATCCGGAAATCAATGGTTCAATACAATTCAATTCATTTGACTGTATTGGGGCACAAGCGTATCATTGTGCTTACC
The DNA here is from genome assembly GCA_024533555.2 of Aedes koreicus. Lineage (NCBI taxonomy): Eukaryota > Metazoa > Arthropoda > Insecta > Diptera > Culicidae > Aedes > Aedes koreicus. The sequence continues at coordinate 109,506 of JAHHFK020001818.1, forward strand.
ACATAGTATTCCATTGGATACTTTGAAATAGCAAAGAAAGCCCTCAATTGAAAACTGTGGAAGCATTTAAAAATACACTAATTTGAGTGGCATGCGGTGTATAAAGCCAAGTAGAAGAAGAACCATCATCATAAAACGGTTGATCTTTAGATTTTAATTTTTCATTATTTTGAATGTTATCTAACCTGTGTAACCTAATTTAAAAACATGTAGAATACTTGAATCTGATTTGAATAGAATAATTAAAATTGTAAAGTTTTTAAACTTTGGAAATGTTGTATTTTTTTGTGAAATAGGCTACTTTTAGATCAGGATTTAAAAAAAAATCATGGCTATTAAACCCAATACTCTGTAAAGACGATCAATTGACGGTAAAATTATCAATTCAAAAGTTTTTTTAGCAGTATAATGACCATTAGGCTGATGCTAATTAAAAGAATTTACTCAATTGTGCGTAAATGATTCGAAATCGGGAACTGAATTATGGGAAGCAATTTTGGGTAAATGTTTATATTGTTTACATCGATCTCATAATAAATCATATAAGTTAATATCTAATATATTTCTTTTTGAAGTGACCATTGAGATAAGAAGAGTAAAACATACATTAAGTGATTTATAAGGCTACTGATACATTGACTGAAGCACTTCGTGTTGAAACAGTATTCGTTTTTCCATTAGTTGTTTTTTCCGCCATCAGCGATTTTCAATCATTTATTTTAAATGGCGAAAACAACAATTGAATCGATCCTTCCATCCAAATATGACAATCAATTTGATTTACGTTTTCATCTAGGGATTGTCGACGTACAGGATCCCGTGATGTTAATAAGCGTTGTTTCCGAAGATGTGCGTGTTAGTTATTTTATGTAATTAAGTCATATCTAGTTGTCATTGGGATAAACATTTTTATCTGTTAACGAATAAATAAATAAATAAATATTCAATAAGTTCGAATACACTCTGCTCTGCTTGGCCAGCATGTACGACCATATATAAAATTCCACGGAATTAAGGTCCAGGGAGCTGGGAGGCCACAAAGTACTATAGAGAAAATCAGTCAATTTCTCCCGACATCACGCTTGGGCGATATTCGCTGGTGCGCCGTCCTGTTGAAAGACGTAATTATCCTTCCCGTAGAGGTCCCAAAGTGCCGGAGCCACAACCTTCTCCAGAACCTCGGTCTTATGGTACGCGGCGTCGATTTTCACGTTTTGCTCAATAAACACCATTGGGAGCTTCCCACGTCTGGATACGGCCCCCCCCCCAAACTATCACGACGTGGCGCTCTGGAACCGCGGGATGTTTATGTGGGACGGAGGGATGCTGGCCAACATTGTGTGGCTGTTGCATGACAAAGAGTTTCTGATCAGAAAACACGAACTCCTGACCTGCGTGCCGCGAAAGTATCAGTTTGGCTCTGTCCAGCCTCTTCTTCGTTGTAGCCTTCGTTACCCCGTGAACCTTGCGTTTCTTGTACGGCTTGTTTCCTCGGGCAGTTCCGATCGACACATCCAGGTCAGCAGTGGTCTTCCGGATCGAGAGGTTCATTTTTCGACGAACCCGCTCGCTCACCACCTCGCCGAACGCGGCCGCTCGGATCTCGCACGATCCTTGCTTACAAACATTCGTTTGAACAAAAACTAAAAGCATTTTTCATTCAATTTCATAATTATTATAAAAAAAAAACGAGGAAGGAACGAAACGCAAATCAATAAAATTGAAAGATTAGGGTATCTCAATGATCGTCATTGAAAAGAGATTGTACGACTGTTTCGACTCACACATCGAAAGTCCTCCCTTTGAATGGAGGAAAAACGTCAAATTTGCGAAAAAAAAAGCCTACTGTTCGGTCCAATTGTGATTTATTTACATATTCGTTCCATGCTGAACGGTTAATGCGATATTATCGTAATGATACGCTTTTCATATTAGAACTACGAAAATGCAGTGGCATCTCTTCCGCATGTTTTACCAGTTAGACAGTTAAGCAGGTAGTCAATTTTGTCACGAAATTTAAAATGTTCTCAAAAATGGGAAAACATTATCTTCAACATGCCACAATCAGAACTTGTTCACTTTCGCGAATTAACTATCAAAATAAAACGCTAAGTTGTCGCTTGTTTTGATTTCCAATATAATTTGGCAAAAGGCCATAGTCATAAACCTTCCGGACGAAATGTTATATTTTTCATAAGTAGCCTTGATGCACAGTCTAATACTTAGAGAGTAACATTCAAGAATAAGCAATGAAATAAAGTTTTTACAGTAAGAATTTGTGAATACTTTTTATTCATAACTGGAATGGTCTCACCAAGTTCTACTCTTCGATGATACCCATGTTCCTATGTTACCTATGTAACTCTTGAGCCAAACAAATGTGGAACTCCTTTGAGATGTGTACGCACATGGTTTCAATATTTCTTCTAATACACTGGCCTTTTGGAATTTTGTCAATTTCTTTTGTATCAGCAATAACAAACAGGAATACGAAAAAAGAAGCTGAAGTTTAAGCTTCTACTTCAATATATTTTTTAAATGTAACCGTTTTTAATCTCTAATATACCCAGAGTTAAGTTTTGTAGGAAATCACAAATGTCGGTTACATAATGTTTATGCGATTGAACATCTCAGAAATGCCTTTTGATACCGGTCGTTGAGGGCGTTCTTATGCTTTCAATGATTTTGTGGAACATTCTTGGATTTTGGCGTATGAGCTCTGCAAGCATGGTAAAACTGTTGTAATTGGTTGCAGCTATTTAATTGTGACTTATTTGAGTCACACTGAAGTTACTCTGACTGATTTGCAAGAAGTGTTCTATTAGGGTCAGCTTATTCAGATTATTGAGTGGGTTGGAATTGCAATATTTGGATCAAGATTTGTATGCGGATTTTGTTCAAAAGCATGAATATATCTCATTAAGTGTTATTTGGGATATTAAAGCAGGTCAATATTCTGGGTGGATTATTTGGTATCATGGTTCTTAGAATTGTGAACACATATTACCTTGCATTCCAACGGACTCATTTTAAGATATTGTATGCTCTTAGCACAGGATTATTGAGAACATTTAGTTCTAGCATTTGGATTAACGTTACTAACGCCTCAAAATTTAACATTGGATGTTAATGTCAAATTTTGCTTAATATTATTAAATTTCTGTAAATCTAGCATAGGGACAAGTGAGATGAGTTTTACAATACAGTCGTGTATTGACCAGCTTACTGGGCGTTTATGTTATTGCGCATATGATCTCTGAACAGATCATGCTTTTGATTCCAGTTGAATTACACTCAGATGTTTTGAAAATCTTGCAGAAGATTCTAAGCAAAGGTTATAAGAAAATTTCTTGATTCGCTTTCCCTCGATGTCTCGTGCTTCTCTAGATTCCAATTTCATTCGTATCTCATTTTGCAGTGTTCTGAAAAAGTGTTACTTATGATTTCATTCAATGCGTGCATAAATGTTTGATTCCTGTTAAGCATTCTAAACGTACTTTGCTTAGAATTATGAGATCATCTATTCAGGATTTCGAGCAAACATTTCTTAGAGTAATGAATATATCCTTCTTGGGAGTCTGATTTTAACTGAATCAGAATCTTTTTTTTCTGAGCTAACCGTACTTCTTTCTTAGAGCTTTATGCTACGATTTTTTAAGAATCATGCTTTGAATTTTAAATCTATTTTGACTCGAGACTACGATGAAAAGATTTCCAGACTTTTGAGCACATTATTCATCCTTCCACATCGGTGATGGAGTAGTAAGCGTGATTGTCTCTATGTATACCAGTCTACGCCGATGAGATTTTTGTAGCCGAAAATCTTTGATCACGTTTTCCTTCGGAAAATGAATGAAGTTTTAGCACATCGCATGTGTTCAATAAGAAGCAACGTTATAAACTAATAATGATCGGATTGTTTCATATTTTCCATAATAAATTCTATATTTATTCCGTAATTATTCCTCTCAAGTGTTGTGTATTTTATCTAAATGACTTGTTTAGAAACGACATCCATCGCTGTCAGTCGACCGATATTATTCCAACAATTCCGCTCATACCTCATGCCCACCACACCCACAGATCGGCCAAATGGTGAAGTAGCGCTTTCTCATTATCTCATAGAAATTCATGTGTCGCAGCCGTAATTATTCGTTTTAATTATAGCTTGTTGTCTATGTTCCTGCCTGTACCGCCTGTCGTGGGATCCTCCAGTTTCGCTACATTACGCGCGTGCTATCGATCACCGTATGTCACAATGTCATACCACCTCCAATTGCTCCCCGGAGCTGTTGGGAAGCGAATACAATTTATATATTAATTAGATTTTCATTAGTTTTAGATATTAATTCTCTAATTCGCATTAGCTACATTGTGCGTACAATATAGACAAGCGAGACACGACACTCAATTCCATATTATTAGCATACATAACATTGGATATGCGACTATGCAGAGGCTGCCACCCACCGGTGCGCTATCACTATCCGAAGCAAACTATCAATTACCTCCCGAATACGGATGAAGGAAAACAGAACGATTCCAACGTTTATGCTGCTACGTGCAGCAACATCAACCGGATGTGTGTATGCGTGTCTAAATTTTATCTTATGATCGATTATCGATTTCTTCCTTCTTTCATGAAATCAACTTTTTCCACATGAGCCATTTTATTCGATTTCTGCTCACTTGCAAGTACTTGCGATATCAACTTTCATTCGGAATCTCATCACATTTTCGTCGTCTTTGCCAAATGGAGACACGTTGATTGAAGAGGAAGGACTGACGCTTGTTCGGATATAATCGAATATTTTCACTTTTTATGAGTCTTCAAGATGATGGATGAGCTTCAAGAACTGCCAGTAAAAAGTTGCTGAAAACTTTTTGGAGTCGTATGTGTTCTCTAGCAGAAATCAACGATGCATTTGGTGAATTTAGTAGGGGATGCTCAGTTCTTAATTTCTGTCCAAGAACAATTCGAACAGTTTATTGTTGTTCATTAAGGATATAGAGAGAACTTGAAGAGTGTCGTTCTTTATTGTTTCTTGCGTCCATTTTGCGTTAAATAAAAACTTGCAGAGCTTTCTTAACTTTTAATGGTCTGTAAAAAATCTGAAACAACCAACGATTAGATTAGCTATACTTTAAACTATTATTTTTTATAATAAACCATGAGTTGAATTTACAGATAAGAGTTTTGAAATGTTCTGAAGCTCGCTAACATCCGTCTGCAACATATCGGTGTACAAATTGAGAAATATAAAATTGGGTGCGTCATGGAAAATGACAGCTTTTGAAAGTTAAAACCTGATTCATGCCTCGTTAAATTTTCTAATTTTTTGCATCAATTGATGTGAAATCTTTCTACGCATCTTCTGAAATAGACAAATAATATTGTTCTCGATAGTAAACTATTGAAAATGACACAAATAAAACGTGATTTCTTTTAATTTCGCATTGCATAGTAAATAGTACTTTCCTAACACAGACGCCGAAATTCACTCCATAAGTACAAGGTGTCTCACACTAGGTGTGACTAAAACAAAATGGGAATACAGCGAACACAAATCATCCAAATCATATAATTGATTTTTCATTTGAAATATACATGTTATAGAAACAAACCATATTAATTCAATTCAAATGTTTTGGGTTTTTTGTTGATAAGTTTGCCCAATCGCTTTGTCAATTTCTTGGGCAGGCACGACTTGTTGAGGAAGTTGGTTCCAAATATCAACCAAATGTTTCTTGAACCGGTGTAAAGTAAGCCCCTTCGTAGAGCCTATATTTTGAAGCATATAACCGCAAGCAAAGTAGTCAAGTGGGTTGAGATCCGGTGAAGATGCAGGCCATTCTTCGCTTGTGATGAAATCGGGCAAATTTTCCGCTTGTGTCTTCTTTGCCTTGTCAGCTGGAGCTGAGTCTTGTTGGAAAGAATATGGTGTTGTCCCATACAGCCTTAAATCAGAAGGATTCAGAAGCAGATGATTTTTCAAAACATGCTCAATATAATGCCCAGTGTTGATTTTTAGCTTATCTTCTATGAAAAGAAGAGGAACTTTTCTTTTTCGTTCCTTATATTGTAATTTTCGATATATTATGTTTGCGAAATTTATCTCCAGTTTATATCTTGGAATATTATCAAGAATTTTGCTATGCACACTTTCATTTGGTTGATAATGACTGCCCTGAAGAAAGAAGAATTCTTCATCCTAAAATAAAACATCACAGTTACCGTGTAGAGCTAAAAGATTTCTACTTCTTTTGACCCTAGATTTCATTTGCTCCATCAAATCGTGCACTTGTTGTACGGTTTGCATTCCAGATCAAGTCGGAGGAGCCTCTGATACGGCCGAATTCCGGTTAACTCTCTCACACATTTGGTCATTTCTTCGTGCAGGCAGTTCATCTGGCACCTCCATTATGTTGAACATGGACATTTTCAGTGTCCTTGAACGAAAACTCAAAGTAAAACTGGCAAAATGCCTACTCACTCCGAACTGCTTAAGGCTATTGGATATGTGACACGGTCTAAGCTTATGCGAATGTAATTTTAAAACTTGCTCACGTCTGGTTTTCATGGTGGCGGATAAATTTAATCAAGAGGAATTGCTTACTTATCATCAGCTTTAAGCTGTTAGTACGATATACTTAAAACGGGTATTATCAATTTCGCTAGTAAAATTAGAATTAAATAAAAGTAGAATTAAATCAAGAGTGAAACATGGAGACACCTATTGTGAATCACTCTGTAGTAGTGGCAACCAGCTCTATCAATTCGTTACTCTTTGAGCAGGGAGGATGATGGCTGAGCAGTCGATGGCTATCGGAGCCAATGGTGCATTTGTGACCAACCTTTAAGGCGCAACGTGAGGAAGAACGAAATTAACAGCTGTCCGGTGTGAGCCAGTAGGCTGCCATCATCCGGTGAGGCGCAATGATGAGTGAAATAAAATGCTGTACGGTGTCCTGCGGTTTATTCATGGCTAATCGACATGCGCAATGATCAAATAGTATGCTGTTCGGTTCAGCAACCGGTTGCTAGGCAGTCTAGCACTCCGAGCTGGCTGAGAACGCGCAATGATCAAATACTCTGCTGTCGGTGTGAGCCAATTGGCAGTCGGTTGCTTGGCAGCTGGTAAGGAGGAGTTAAATAAATCCGTTGTGCTACCTACGAAGACCAGAAGACAATCGTGGACCACGTTCACCGACCAAAAACCATTCTTTTAAGGTCAACCTATACGACTTTTCCAACTTAAAAGTTTGTTTGCTGGAAATTTCTTATGGTCTCATCTTTATTATCGTTGCTAAGGAATTGTTCTAAGAGCCGGCCAATAAGGACTGCATCGCATAGTAGTTATAAAGGTTCAAAAATTGAATTGAATCTTAAGACAATTCGCAAATTTTTAAAGCAATGTATTTTATTACAGCTTAACGTGTTTAAATATCAATTGAACCAAGAAATTAATCAGATTGCTGATTTTGATAATATGATCGTACTTTAACCTTTATACCGTCCTTCAAGTTCTGCTCAGTGGTTTGTGTGCACTTCCTGGACGCTGCAGACCCGTTTTTCTTGAAGTCTGACAGGTTGTGGGCCACTGCACCTACTTTTTCGAGGTTCCACTTAATGATTGCTTGGTAGCGTTCGATCGGTCGAAATTGGGGACAGTTTGGAGAGTTGATATATTTTTCAATGAAATCAACATTGTTATCAGAAAACCACTGTAGATCCGGTCAGAAGAGAGGAGTAGACGGAGATTTTTCGTGTAAAATTGAATTTGGTGTAAAATTGAGGTTCCGGTAGTGTTCTGGAATCCTCTTTCGCGTACGTTTCGTCATCTATCAAAACACACTGGGAGGGATTGTTCAAAATACCACTGTACAGCTTTCGGGTCCTCATTTTGGCACGACACTTCTGCTCCGGAGATTACTATGGTACTTTCTGCTTCTTGTATGTCTTGACATTATTTCTTTTTCCAATCCGCTAGATCCGTATTTTTTGGCCAAATCACGAGTAAAGGCTGATTTGATCTCCAGAGTCTTGACGATTTTGGTCCAAATCGGGATTTCTGGAACCGGGTATTCGTCCAGTTTTCGGCAGATCCTGCAGGGTGTACTGCTCTCCATAATAGTCAAGCGCTCATTTTACACTTGCTGGATACACTTTGACCTTTTTAGCTATCTGTCTGTATGTTACTTCTATCCAATTTTCAACCCAACGTACACTGACGAAGCTTTCAACACTTTCTCTTCATATCTTTCATTCTAGCAAACATTACTGTCCACTCTTGGTGCCTCATGGTGATGAGCGGACATCTCCTTCTACATCAATTCTAAACTATTAAAAATAACACAAATAAAAGGTGACGCCATTAGACGAATTTCACGCCAACTCACCCAGTGTTTGGCAGCACCCTCTCAGAATCCAATGAAACTTTGTGGGTGTGTAGACTATGTCTTTTCAAGCAACTTTGCATAGTTTGTTTTTTCAAAATTTATGTAGATTACCATTTGAAAAGGGCTTAAGTTCTTTGATCGATTTTTTTTAAATCAGCATAACTCAAAAAGGAAAAGACTTACAAAAAAGTGATGTATGGGTGACTTTTAGAAAATTGTCTTTACTTTTATGAAAAGTATTTTCATAAAATTCATCCTGGCGTGAAATTCATCCTTATAATTAAATTTTACATGCTGAATTTACTCACACAGAAGCTAAAATTCGCTCCCTAAGTAGTAGTTACCACTAGCTCCATTAGTACGTTACTCTAGGAGTGGTGAGGACGATGGCTGAGCAGGACGTCGGCTAAGTCTGTTGACAGCCATAATTTGGTAAGGGGCAACGATGAGTGATTCAAATTACTGTTAGGTGTGAGCCGGCCGATTGCTTATTCCGGGTTGAAATGTTCGCGACAATGCTTAGTGTCACGTTAGCATGAATGTGAACAATTATTACCAGACAGTTGATTTCAGTTAGCTGCTAATAACTGTTGTTAGCGTGATGCAAATATTATCGGTTGATGCATTGTCGAACAATATTAACAAAGATTTGAAGCCAGCAGTGGATGTGCATCCAGCCGGAAAAAAGAAGGCTCAAATTCAATCACAGACCATGCCCACCATCTATAATTTGGAGTTTAAAGGACGTCCAATTCGATTTTTCCAGATAGACAGTTAGTTTGATTGCAATTTCTTTAACTTAGTTGCATGTTCTCGTCAGTTGGCAGTCCGCTGGCAAGGTGGAACGAAGAGGTGTCCGTTGCCAGCCCAGCAGTGAATAAGCAACCTAGCATCCGGAGCCAGCCGGGAAGGTGAAACGACAAGGAGTTGAATAAACTGCTTCCACAAAAGACAGAGTAGAAGGGGGTTATTTCGAGAGTCGTGAATTTTTGCATTTCACGAGTCACGTTGCATATTCTCGTAAGTTAGCAGTCAGCAGTGGCTAAGAAATAGTTTCAGGTTTTGCTTCGTTCATCGCATACCTTAAGCAATGTGTACAATTGTAAACATGGTTCGATTTTAACGGTTTCTATATTTGTCCAAAGCGCAGATATCATCATCTAGCATGGAGGCGACCCCGGCGTAGTGGTTAGCATCCATACCTCTCACGCCAAAGTCACGAGTTCGAATCTCACCCCCGGACAAGTTACGAAAACACCCAAAAGGTATTTGAGTGACTACGACGGGAGATGAACCAGCCCAGGGCTGAAAATCTCGATAATTAAGGAACTAAAAAAAAATCATCTAGCATGCTTTCGGAGAAGTTTATACGCTGGGAATTTGAAAAATGGCAACGGAACCGAAAAATTTAAACACTGAAAGCATAACTAATCCATATATCGTTAGATTTTCGAGATGTTTGCATCAATTAGTTTTCGCCAACTACCTAATTTTTAGTATTGGTCGTGCAAAGGGTCTTTAAGGACCTCAATTACAAAAGAATTCTTTTTAAATAAAATAAAACAACTCGTTATGCTATCCAACGTGAACCATACCATTGTACCTTGTAAACAACTCCTCTCTCAATATTAGTTTATTTATATCGTGATCAGTGATATAGTCCGAGAAATAAAAAAGGGGGTTTGGTTTTTTGTTGTCTTTTGTTTTTTAAAGCGGGGAAAATCGAAACCAAAAATAATTAAACAAAAGAAATAACATGTTTTGGTGAGAGCTGCATACAGGGTGAGGAAATATTATCTGTGTTTTTTCTCTCAGTGTGTAGTTTGGATTTGATAGATGCTGAAATGAGCATACCTATAGTTTATTTTACCTTGGTTTATTACAAACAAAAGCACAAAGTTTCATTTGAATTCGTTCACGCGAAGTGTCACAATGAAGCCAAATTCATTACGAAGGGCGGTGATTGAGCTGTGTAAGCAAGGAACTCCTGTGTTTAACGCTAGGGCACTGAAAACGTCAATAAAAACAGTTCGAGATGCTATAAAACGATACAATGAGCTATAAAGACAGTTCGAGGATTGTCTAGGAAGATTGAGAAAAGGAACTTCGAGGACCCATCAGAACCGAAATTCTAGACGTTCAATCCGAAAAATGTCGAAATCATTGAAAATCTATCCCAAATCAGTACGAACTATTCTTCTTGAGGATTTAGAATTACGTTCTTATAAATTTTCAAAGAACCACTACCTAAATGACAGGATGAAAGACAATCGGTATCGGAAAGCATACATATTCTGTAAATCCGCTTCAGAAACTTTTAAAAGATACAACTGAGACGAAATGGCTATTTACAGCACTGGTTATGATAGTTCTGAAACGGCTCTAATAATTTTAAAGATACTTACTGCTATTGCTTCTAAATGATTTTCCAACATATCTTTCAACGCATTGGCATGGCCTCTCGGGCGATAAAATACCATAGCTATGATAATAACAATGATAATAACAACGCAATAATAATGCTATGTTGCTTTTACTGCCTCACTGATGACAGCTGCCCGAAGAAAAATGTCAACGGGTGGAGCAGTCCGAGAGCGAAGCGGAGCGGAAAACTAATGACGCCTTGCTTATCATAAGATAAAAGGATCTTTGATGCCTCGGGAGAAAGTTGCTGCTTGTTGAACAAATAAAAACCGGAGCAGCAAATAGATGTCATACAATAATAACAATATCAAACGGTTACGGTATACGAGATTTGTTCGCTACGGTTGGTGACATAAATACACATGGCAAACGAAATGGCAAAACACAAACACATCCAGCGAGAGTGGGAAATCTGATTGAAGTGGGCTAAGGGGACCATGTGGTGGTAGTTGGGTTGGTGGGTTAATGTTTGCTTTCATAACAGTAAGTAACTTTATTTAATGAAACCGATGTGTGTTACATATTTTGTGCGCACATATTGTAAGGATGTTTATGGGTAATGACTTGAAAAAGAAATTGAAAAAGAGAACGACATAGCGGGTAAGCTGGTGGTTTGAGCGATTGAGCATTATTGTGAAAGCGTTATAAAACGTTCGCATTGTTCAATGACTTGGTGGCATGATTATGTTTTTATTCTTGCAAATTCGCATCATAATGGGCTGTGTATAATCACGTAGCAGTAAAGAATTATTTGCCCACCGAATAATCGGTTGCGTTATTCAATGCTACCTTATGCATCGCTCTACTGAAAAAGACTTCTAAATAGTCACAAGCAGGATCCTTGCATGGTGCCCCACTAAAAAAAAACAATTTTCTCTGAAACCACTAGTCTTGGACCTTTAAAAAAATTTCTTCAAAGAATAGATAAAATCTAGTGTATAATTATCTAGTTTCCAAATTGTATTGCAGAATTTTCAGGTTCTGCGACAACTAGGAGTCTATTTCAACAGAAAACTGGATTTTTTAGAATGTTTCAGGTTAACAGAATCGCTTCTTTAAAATTAAGTGTGATCTTAAAGTTCAAATTTTAATTTTTGAATGCATCTCAGAAAGATCAGATAATTTCTAATTTTTGTTTTCGAAATTTTAAAATGCATTTGGGGAATTTAAATTTTTTCTTAAATGAGTTCACTCTTTTTTGAGTATTTTTTCACCGTCATGCACACAAGGAACGTCTTTTTTTCATTACATTCATTTGCTCCGTGATCCCCCAAGTACCAATCAGAATGCTTAGAGGTTTTATTCCTTTTATGATTTTTTATGATGATATTTTTCGATGGCTATAGTTGTGTGATAAAATGTGGGGGTTATCAAAATTTGCATCTCGTGTGTGTTTAAAACATTTTCAAAGCATTGATGGTTGTACTGAAATGGTTCTTAGGACTAAAGTATGAAATCAAGATGAAACAAGCCGCCATGTTTTATGGTAGGGAAATCGGTGACCATATATAACTTTTGGGATTTTGAATTTCTATATTCAAATCCATTCAAATCCGTTAGTTGTATGAAAGGCGTAAGATGCACTGACATATACATTTCTGAATATTATTTAACTAATGTTTTAATTACTTGAAAAGCATCGCCGCAGCGAAGACTAACAAAACAAAACTGAATGGTTGTAATAGAGATGAAGAATTGCAAGGATAAAACTACTAGATTTTTGTTTTGCTATGATATAATCATCACCTATTTTGGAAGAAACTAGTTTTATCTATTAATAAACTTTGATGTTGGGTATTTATTATTTGTTTCATGTTATAAATTGGTTTAAAATACATATTTTTAGAATTTCTACCGTAAAACGAAGTTGAGATATAAAATTGAACACACATTTATTGCATAGTATCTGTGACCCTTTGTATTTAATATTAAAATTTGGTAGTACATCCACCATAAATATAAAACGACATGCCTTCAAACAGAAGTACTTTCTTCAATATGTTGTCATTCCTCCAAATACATGTTCCGTTTTTGATTTGCACTCCACCGTAGACCGTACCGTTAAAAAAATCCAAGAGTGCGTTGGTCTTACACGAGCATTATCCATGATGTGTGGCCGTAGAGGACTAAAGGTTTACTTAAATTAATTAATTGTAAATGGTCAACTTTGTAGTTCGGCGAACTTTGTTCAATCTTAGCATCTTTCGGACACAAAAGTAGGCACGATTACCACCAATAATGTGCACTTGGATTTCTCGGTTGCTGTCGTCACCAATGAGCATGCACTCGTCTACCCCCTCGATTCCATCACCGTCGTGGTGGAGGGCTCACATTGTTAACTCGTTAGCCTCTTCGCATGTATTTTGTTTTTGACACATTAATGACAAGCCCAACATTTCCTGCCTGATTCTGTTGTTTGGGATAAAAATCGCAATACAGTTTTAATAATTAAATAATTTGTGTAACAGAGCAAAATTTAAACTTCCAGTACTGTTTGATAGGTAGTAAAACTTTAACGACTATTGCAAGAGTGATTTTGTATGTTAAAACATACTTTTATAGTATTCATATTATGATCATGACCATCTATTATTTGAATATGAATTTGCTGTTGTTTTGTTCGAATGCTCGGATCATTTACTGGACTTTTAAATTTACAATCGATAATTGCTATTCACTCAAGAAGTAAAATGTTTTGAATCAAAATCACTTTATAATTTTTATTTTTTTAAATTTGTTTTTTATTTTTCTGAATTTGTTTACAAAAGACCAGGTATGGATTAGGATATACTCCGGCAGACACAGGACTATAAACTGAAGCTATACTGTTGGGGTGTGATTTAGCATCCCAGTTATGAAATACATACTCGCGCCGAAATTACCGGTCGTTTTGTGGGCAAAGATGGCTGGATGCAACTAACGACAAAGCAGAATAAATGCTTGTTCACCAAATAGCTCCAATAGACGGTGAAAAAAAAAACCAAATAGCTCCAATAGACGGTGGTATTTTGCACAAATCTGCGCGATAGCTTACACTGCAACACGAAACGGCTTCCGCCCAGATATGACCAATTAGTTCCAAATTTTCACCTTTGGAAGGGAAGTAAAGCCGTTGGGTTTGTCTCCGTGGCGTGACGAACTAGCCTCAGGATGAAAGTCACCTCAATAATCAACAACAACAACGCTCACGCTCGGGCTCTAACCTTTCAAAAACATTTCAATCATCGCGTCACGGAAAGCTCCATAGTCCGCGAAAGAAAGACAGGCATAAAAACAAGCAAACAAGACGTATGCATTTGCATAACCCATGAGAAAACATCAATTACACCAATACATTCACAATACCTGTGGTGTAGTTAGACGACCACATCGGAATGCAAAGGTGCATAAGAATAAAGGGTGTACGTAGTCAAATTGCATAATTTTCAAGTGACTGTAAATTTTTACGCATTGAGTATTTTCTATTGAAATTTCAACTGAAATTAGTTCAATGTGTATAGTTTACAGTTTATTAGTTACATTAAAGATTGGACTCGGAAAAAATGCGACACTTTGTTTTGGGTGTAACTTTTTATCGCGTGGGTAAAAATTAATGAAATTTTGAGTAATACTAGTTTAGAGTGTTATGTTTATGTGTGCAAAATTTTATCGCGATCTGTCAAGTAGTTTTCAAGACGCATTCGAAACAAGAAGAGCTACGCCAGCAAATCTTGAGCGCGGTGATCGATAATCCTGGTCAGTCGCACAGATGGATTGGCAAAAGGCTTGGAATCCACCATTCCACCGTGTCCCGCGTTGTGAAGATGTTCCAGGAGACGAAGACCATCGAGGAAGCGGCTGAAAACCGAAAACGGAATACCCAGAGAAGGCGCGGAAGATAAGGCAGTACTTTATTGCGTGCGCGGAAGCTGTACCGTGAGTGGCTGGTCAAGCCAGGCTGTCTCGTCATGGACGACGAGACATATATTAAGGCGGACACCAGACAAATCCCCGGCCTCGAGTTTTTTGTCGGTACGTCCCGCATGGAGGTTCCGGAAAAGTTCCGGAAGAGAAATATGGACAAATTCGCGAAGAAGTACCTGTTGTGGCAGGCGATCTGGGAGTGCGGACGGTACAGCAAGCCGTTCGTTACAACCGGCACCATAAACGGGCAGTTTTAGCGAGAGGAATGCTTGCAGAAGCGCTTGCTGCCCTTCCTCCGCTCTCACCGTGGTCCCACGCTGTTCTGGCCGGATCTCGCTTCGTGCCATTACGCCAAGCCTGTACCATCGGAAGATAAAGGTGGCCAAAATATAAATATCTCTGTATATTTACACTATCACAAGCGGGTAGTGAAAGTTTTCAAGAGGAATCTCGAACTGAACTGTTTGTTCGAGATGAGGCGAGAAAACTACATTTAAGCAAAACTTTCGTGCAAGATGCAAAAATACGTGAAGGACTACACACCTACAAAGTCCATAAGGCTTGGTACCTTATCGCGATGAATGGCAGAATACGGTGGGGAAATCACGTGTACTACTATACACGCGTACTGAAATCTGTAAAAGTTTACCGAATTCTCAACAGCTGAACGTTCGGTAATCCAATTTAACGGATTTCGGTAAAATTTGACCGAAATCCGGTACTTTTTTTTACAGATAACTGTAAAATTTCACCGAAATCCGTTAAACCGGATTACCAAACTTTTACAGATTTCTGCAAAAAAATCTGAGTTTGTACACACAGCTGTTGATCAAACCGCATTGTCTCGTTATGGATGATGAGACATATGAAGAAACAGAGTTCCGGCAACTTCCGGGGCTCCTGTTCTTTACTGCTCATCATATGTTCGATGATCCTGAGGACGTTAGGAAGCAGAAGATGTCAAAGTTTGCCAAAAAGTACATGATTTGGCAAGCAATTTGCTCGTGTGGAAAGCCGACCACCCATTCGTGACAGGAATAACTAAAAGAATGCCCCTTAAAGCATCTACTTCCACTTCTGAGGTCACACGATGGTCCTTCGCTTTTCTGGCCAGATTTAGCCTCATGTCATCACTCGAAAGATGTTCTGGAGTGGTACATGGCTAAGGAGGTCAATTTCGTGCCGAAGCATCTCAATCCCCCGAACGCACCGGAATTGCGGCCAATTGAGAAGTACTGAGCCATTATGAAGCAGGCATTTTGGAAACATCGTAAAGAATAGAAATTGGAGGAAGATATGAAGAAAAAATGGAGTTCGACATAAAAAACAACTGGCCCAAACATTGTACAAGATCCTTTAAGTAGTGTTAAAAGATTCGTTCAATTGGGTATGGTAACGAAATTGAATTGAGCTAAAATTGGAAATTTAAATATTATATTGTGTTTTATTCTCTGAAAATTTGAACACGATCGGCTGAATGGGTGAGTTTTGCCGAAACTTTTCATGTGATGTAATTTGATTCCGTACACAGCTTATATTGAGTAAAATAAAGATGGATTCCATTCTTAGTAAAAGCTGTTGTTTCTCAATACATGACTTTCAGTACCTTTAATCTAGAAGTCGCTTGGTTAAGATTTTCGATTTTTGGATTTTTTTATATGAAAAATCGATACTTGGTTAATCTTTTAATTTCACTTGGAAAAATGACTATGATTGTGTTTGGTTACGGATTGTGGTTTGGGTTACGCTAACCAACATTGTATCAAAATTGTGCCTGAAATATGGGGTCGTTTTGAAGGATTCAATAGTGAACAGTTTGCAAAGGAGTTCGTGGGGCATTATCAAGCGGGATTCGGGGGTGTCCGTGCTACTACCAGGGGCTGGATAGTCAAGAAGAAAATGGATATAAGTTTTGGCTCAGTAAGTACCAGCACACCGGTCCCAAGCTAAATGAATCACCCCTGAAAACAAAACTCACAACGAACAACCCCTCAAATGTTCTGTCAAAATAACACAGCAAATCAAAATAAAAACAAAAATTCTAGTACCGAAAAGCGCAAGAAAGTATTGCAAGGTGCAAGGTGCAAGGTATGTTTGGGGCCAATGGGGTTCCCAGCAGTGAACCAATTTTAAAACCGCTAGTTTCCTATTGATTGTTGCTACTACGGACTCGATTTTTGCAATTCGGCAAGTGCTGAAGAAATGTCGCGTCGATTTCAAATCAGCTTACGATACAATCGATCGAGACCACCTATGGCAGATCATGCACGTATATGGATTTCCAGGAAAACTGGAGCGGTTGGTCAACATTCTCGGGTCCCGTCGAATTCTCGGAGAGGATTACGGCAAGGTGACAGATTGTCGTTTTTTGAGGGCATTGGAGGGTGTTATTCGAAAAGCTGGGATAGATACGAATGGTAAGATCATCAGAAAATCCGTCTAACTTTTTGGCTGTACCGACGTTGATATCGTAGCACGTAACTTTGAGACAATGGCATCTGAATTAAGGTTGAATCAAGTGGTCATTAATGCGTTAAAGACAAAATACATGGTGAGAAGACACTTACGAGAAGACAATGTTCGCCTCGCACCACGAGTTCAGATCGACGGTGATGAAATCGAGGCGATAGACGAATTCGTGTACCTCAGCTCGTTATTGACCGCTGATTATGACACAAGCAGAGAGAAATAAAAGCGCATTATGGCTAGCAATCGTGTCTACCCTGGATACCGAAGGACGCTAAGATCGTACAAAGTTCGCCGAACTGTAATTAGACGAAACATGGACATTACTCGTGGAGGACCAATAATCTATGGTGGTGTGCAGGTGATGAGAACGTGAATGAGGTGAATGAACCACGAATTGCATCCGTTGCTGAGAGATCCTCCCATCGTTCACACCGCAAAAATCGGTGGACTACGGTGAGCTGCGCTTGTCGTAAGAATGTCGGTCGAACAGTTTGGATTTTGTTTTATTTTTGTATACCGCTTATCATCAATAGCAAACATGAAGACAAAAATAAAATAATCGATTCGTTTTAATTCTTTTATTTTCGAATACAATAAAAATTGGGATCAAATATGAATTTTCGTATTTTTAAATGTATTTCGGGCCTATCACTAAACATCCCACAGACACTATCAAGCCAGCACCTTGCAACGGCATTTACAACTTATTTTCCGCTGTCAGTCACATGGACGGTTGCCACCCTCAAGCGAAGGCGGTCTGTTAAAATACGAAACACGTACATAAATGTCATCTGGTTTTACAGCGTTCTTATTCGCTCTTGCTGTTGGCTCAGTAGACTGCAGCAGCATGGCTTCCGCCGGAAGGGAAAGCTCTCATAAAACCGAATGAGAAATAATAATGACATAAAATACAATGTTACAACAAGACACGTAACAGCCTCTCCGTGCTTCCAGTAGTCCAGCAATTCTATGTTAGAAGGCACTTTTCATCATTGGGCATATGTAGTGGAATGCTCAGCCCGAGTCCCATAAGGGCAGGATGATAACTTGTAATTATCTGTTGTCGTGAGGGCTTGTTAAAATCACATAACACATCGTCCACTGGCTGAACGTCTTCCACCTCTGCAAAACGCTTTTGCTATGTATTGTAACTAATTCTTTTTTTTATTTTGTCCTTCTTTCAGTGTCAGCCAGTCTATCACAATCGCATCACAACCAGGACAAGGATGGCAAAAAGAAACACACCCGACCGACCTTTAGTGGTCAACAAATCTTCGCACTGGAGAAAACCTTCGAACAGACCAAATATCTGGCAGGACCAGAACGGGCAAAGTTAGCGTACGCTCTGGGGATGACTGAATCTCAGGTCAAGGTAAGAGGCTATGGACAAATATTGTCTCATAAAAATCATAACTTGGCGGCCAAGGGCAACCACTGAACATAATTTGACCTGCCGAAAATTTCGAAGTAACAGATTTTCCTGATAGGTCCCTCCGCTCGAAAACATATGACGTTGTCATAAAAAAGGAAAAGTGGGTGTTACCCACAAACCATGCATTGTGGACGGCATCTTACAGTTTTCCCCCTTTTCTATTGAAATCATTATAGAAAGGATTTCTTTACATCGGATTGCATTCCTGTTTAAATCCCTGACATCGATCATAGTACCACTTTCCGAGCACAGTGGTAGTTGAATGAAGAATAATGGCAATAATGTCGTTTTTCCAGCCTGCTTGAATCACATATAAGATTCAGTGAAACTCGATTATTGAATTCATTTGGTATTTTGATCACTCTCATATCTGCTTAAACCATAGTGGGGATTTAAGGGACCGAATCGGTTACACACACCCGGCCACACAGTCGAGAGGCTGGAACGGAATGAAAAACGAGGTGTTCGAAAGCCTTTTCAACGTTTGCACTTTTGTAACACCCGGCCCCTCCTATTGAACCACATCCGCACCACATGTGCTCAGTCGTTTGCTGTGTTGACGGCGGTGGCGGCCAGTGAAGGAGGATATAATGGATGAGATTTTGATCGTTGTAGACAAGCGAATTCGGTCGTTTTCCTTTGCCAGTATTCACCGCACCGTACAAGAACGGCGTACAGTGGGTGAATGGCCGTACTCACCTATCGATAGATTGCGTTTGTTTGGTTGCGTTGGCACACACCATTGCCCGAACTGGCCCGGATACGGTGGTCAATTGAATTAAACGGTTTTCATTGCACCCTCACTTTGGATTCGGTTTTTTTTTTCTCTGTTGCGACACAACTTTTTATCGGCCGCTGGAAGGGGTGCTGCCATGCCAAGGACTATTGAATTCTTCGGGCTTAGCGTATCTAGAAGGGATTTTCCGGGAGATGACTGTTTACAAATTGGGTAATTAGGTGAGGATATTTTTCGAATGGAGATTTTAGTACTTCTGATTGACGGGTGGTCGTAAAATAAGGAGGATTCCCAAGAGAGATGTTCAGTATTGAAATTTGCTATCGTTTGTGATTGATTCAATAACCGCACGACAGGTTTGATCTGAACGAAAAAGTCGACTGGTTCGTAGCTCGGAGTGTATTCTTACGTTTATTTTAATTTTTCTAACTTTTGGTCATTTTAATGAGGCTCCTAACTGACCGTAAGACCGATCATTTGATTGTTATGTCTGGTCGAAATCTGAGCCAAATCGGTAAACATTTACTTATTTGAAGCCACTCTAAGCGAAAAGACGTTGTTTTGGAAAATTGTTCATAGAAGCACCAATTTCAATCATCTATATACTCAAAAAAAAAAAATTCTGAAGAATTATTGATTCGATATAATATATTTAAATATTACCACTAATGTTTGTAGTTTTCCCAGAAAAACCGGAAAAAGTTTTAGCGTATTTTTGAAATGATGTTTGAATGACTATTGTATTTATTTTTTTAAGCTCCTGTTTCTAATCAATAACAAGCAGATGAAACAAAATATGTTTACATAATGTGCATTAGACTGATGCAAATTTTGAATTTGTTGCTTCCTAATATTTGCAAATTTGGTCCTCGTTTAGCTTAAAACTGAGTGTGTACAACCAGTTTGAACTTTGTATGGGAATTACTATGGGAAACCTTAAATTTTTGTATCGCCCTTAAAACTTTATTAATTCGTTGTTAAGGTATTCATGCAGCCTAACATATTGACAATGTACTTCACCAGAAAGTGGTGCTGACTATGTAACTGTTTTAAAATGCTAAGAGATTATCAACGCCTTAAATAATTAAACGTTTTTCTCAAAAAAAAGTACTCGTTAGAATTGTAGATGATAAAATATCCTATTTGAATATTTATTGATCATTTCATCAGGATTTAGGAAAGGCTAGTAGACAGTGAACGAAAATTTGCCTTTCTCCGTTGTAATTCACGTGTAAACTATAGTATAAAGAGCGTGAGACTGTCAGTTTATTATCAAATATGGTTAAATTTTTGAAAGCTGTTCAGAACGTAATTTGGAATCGTTTAAGAGTAGGGGAGCAAAAATTTCAAAATTTGTATCAGTGTTATGTGCATACTTTGCAAAAAGGTTGGTCAAGCACCGCCTATTTTGTGCATACTTCGATAAATCTGGCCATGCTATTTTATGTCAGGCGTGATAGCAGCAAGGAAGCAAAAATGGAACAAGGCGTGATGTAAGAAGAGAGGTGGGAGGATGGGGGGGGTAGGGGGGGGGAGGTGGAATAGGGGGGGAGGGGGGAGAAGTGTAAAAGGGAGAAGGGGGGGGGGGGGAAAAAAAAGAGGGGGGGGGGAGGATAATTATATAAATATTTGACACAGTTAATAAAAAAATGTAATTTAAAATTTATTTGCATGCACATAATTGGAGCATTCAAAAAGATTCAAAATTACAGTCAAAAATAAAATTAAATGAGTTGAAAAATACATGGCACTTTATTTTTACACGAGTTGAAAAGATCTCATGTAATTTTAAACGTTATTGAATTCATGCATGCTCTGTCAGAAACAAAGTTCATTTATATAAAATCAATCCATAAGAACACTAACATAACGTTAAATATGTTTCATCATTCATTAATTTTACTACCATCATATTATTAAACTTCCTCCCGAAGACTTCATTTCCCAATCGAAAATAACAAATTGACACTGATCTCCTTGTTTTGTAAATGAACATTTTGATTTAATGAAAATAACAGCTTAAAAACATGACGGTGGATTTTTTCTCCGAGGACATACCATCCGGCTTATAAGTTTTTCTTTGAAGAATTATAAACTAGCAACTGAGATTTCCGGTCTGGTCGTGTCAAGTGCTGGGTAACGAATGAAAGCGGATGAAAGCAATAAAATGTTTGGGCGCCATGGTTCATTGGTTTCAGTGAACAAACATATAATTTTACTCGTTCATGTAAACTCCCATTCTAATGAGTTGAAAAAGGAGAACGTTTCAATTCATTTTTACAGCATTATGTAAATATACGTTATTGAACTAAGTTAATTGATTTTGCATGCGTTTTTTAATGTTTTTCAACGTTTTGTCCACATACATGATTTTAAGTTGAAATTCCAACCAAAATAAGTCAATACATTGATGTATTTTTTTTAAGCCGATTTACATCACGTGTAATTTTCATATTTTTTTTGGTGTGGCAATTTGCTGACACTATCTTTTTATGTAATCCGTCCTCGTTTTCTTGCCTGAATGAAGAATGCTGGCGTACCGATATGACGATATGCATCGGTCGGTGAACACGATGCATCTTGGTGACTTCTGTTGTTCTTATCGTTATTGTTGTTGTTGGTAGTGGTGGTGCTGCTGGTGCTAATCGTGGTGCTGGTGGCGGTGATTTATTTCCTGCTAGGAAACTGCGTTCTTAACTTATATAACTAAAACCAAACATACATGTTAAACGAACGACAACCTAAGGCGCATGTTAGTCAAAAACACATAAATAAGTTTCATGAACTACAGATCACGTAGAGCCAAAATATCTCGAACGGGTTCTTTAGGTTGTCTTCCTTCAGCCCGAAGGGAATCATAAAGATTCAGATCTGACTCCACGATGCTCAGCACAAGACCAAATAACGTGATCTGCGTTTTGGTAACCTTGTCCACATTCACAGAGATTGCTGTCGCTCAGGCCAAAACGGCCCAACGGTATAATTGAACGTTCAAAGAATAATGATAGAACATGAGGCGAAACATTACACGAATGAAGTCTCGACCCGAATCCATCCCCTCAAACCACGATTTCTTCGACACCTTTGGGATGATAGAATGGATAGAATCGTTTGAGTTTTTATCGTTTTTAAATCGGTCGGCCATCAATCCAAGAGACTTGTAAAATATGATGATTTTTTGTCGTTACAATCCTTTACTCAATGCTGTTAATAGCTTTCTTATGAAGTGAATGATACATCATACATTCGTCTTTCCAAGAATTAAAAACAACAAGTTATCTTCGGAATTATTCTGCAGTTTTTGCCAATCTACCTTCATTTGGTTAGTCAAGCTAACAGAGTTATTTGTCCACAGACGAGCTGTCCGTAATAGCCTTGGTTTATCAAGTAACTGGAATCTGGTAAGATCGTCAATGTAAATAAAGCAATGGTTATAGGTTATTGACGTAGGACTTACGTTTCTCTTTTCTATTCCTGTATAGGGGCGCCGTTCTAAAATTTCTGAAATCGCAAGCGTTACGCGGGTTTGGAGACTTTGAACGATAATATCTCCTCTCTGGCCCACAGAAATTGTGCGATAAGTATTTAATTCGCAAGGTAGAACATCAAAGCTAAATCCCTGTTGCAAACTTAATTTATAACGTTTGTTTAAACTAGCTAGACATGTACTTAAAAGAAAAATGTCTAAACGCACAAAGCTTATGGTCGAAAATGACATCATATTTGCGCCACGCTCTGATTGGTTAATACTTCCACAGTTACCGTGCCAACGAATATCAAACATGAGGGGACGACCGACCAATCATCAGTTCTCGCTGTGCATCCGCATGCGACAGACGTGTTTGCGGAGCACGTTGGTAAAGAACGCCGCCCGTGAACACAAGAAGACCAGACCAAGAAGAATCATCCATGTCACCTGCAGCTAGCCATCCGCAACGACGAGGAGCTGAACAAACTTTTCTCCGGTGTGACAATTTCACAGAGTGGTGTCCTACAGCCAAAGAAGACTGAAAAAGAAAATTTCAATCGCGAACCATGTTATGAACTAAAATTCATCCTTTTCAGAACGATCAAATCAAGTTGCCAACTAAAGAGTATGTTTGATAGAAATTTCTCATGAGCTCATCGAAATTTTCATTACCACGCACCGGCTCAATATGGCGTTGAAAAAGCCGCGTCCCGGAGAAAATGGCCATTTCAATCGTCCACATCATCTTCGTGGTCAAGTGGTTAGCGGCGTCACCCGTCGTTCATTCCCATGAAGTGAGGGTTCGATTCCCGCTCAAGCCTGTAGAACTTTTTGCAAAACGAAAATGTCCAGTCTAATCCACTGGGTGTTAGGTTAAGTTGTTCGTTGTAATTCGCTCTATGATCAATGTTCAGTCTGTACACTCTCGAGTGGAAGACATTGCAAATGTAAATTTTTATCATATTATTACGTGCTGCCAAACACTCAGGCCGTCCTGCAGCCCAAGAAGACCGAGAAGAAAATTTCAATCACGAACCATGTTCCCTCCGTAAACAACTAAAATCCGTTCTTTTCAGGACGACCAAATCAATTTGCCAACTAATGAAGAGTATGTTTCATTGAACTTTCTCTTGAGCTCATTGAAATTTTCATTACCACGCATCGGTTGCTTGAAAAGCAACGTCTCGAAGAAAATAGCAAAAATTTTTTATTAGTATCCATACATAAATCTCTATTCGCCATGTTAACACTAGCCATACAGTTGGACATTCAATAAACAAAATATTTACAGTAAATTCGAGCCGAACTGCAACACAGCAGACCGATTATGTGTAAACATATTCAGTGTACGGGGTAGGTTAGTTTCGTTGTAGTTCCTAGTTGTACATAGGTACATAATGGATTAGTTGCAGATAATAGATTAGGTTTGTTGCTGGTAGTTATCAAATGTGAGCTCTAACTTTTCTGGCCAATATTCACTAACTCTAATTATTTTGCAGTTTTAGGAGCAAGTGTGTTCATATCTCAGGGGTTGCCTGAGTTGAGAAGATGCGAATGTAACCACTGAAGTCCCTGTCGCGTTAATGAAAACTTATGATTTCATTTCCACGCTGGTGTCTGGCGTAACAACTGAGGCCCGTCCCCTTTTGTATAGTTTGATTCGTATTTCCTTCGTTAATACACCCTTCCTGTCATGTTATGGTACCCAATGCCACGACGATCATGACGATCAAATCAAGTTGCCAACTAAAGAGTTGTTTGATTGAAATTTCTTTTGAGCTCATCGAAATTTTCATTACCACGCACCGGCTCAATATGGCGTTGCTTAAAAATGGCCAAATCAATCGCCCACATCATCTTCGTGGTCCAGTGGTTAGCGGCGTCGCCCGTCGTTCAAGCGGTTGCCATGAAGTTGAGGTTTCGATTACCGCTCCAGCCAGTGAAACTTTTTGCAAAACGAAAATGTCCAAACTGGTCCACTAGGTGTTAGGTTAAGTTGTTCGTAATTCGCTCTACACCCAACATAGAAAAGTAAGATTGTAATACAATTTCGCATGATTTTGTTCCATTTCGTGCTGTGGATCGTAAGTTGGAGGAAAAATCCAACATTGGTTGTGGTCAAAAAAGCAACACAGCAATTCGCTTTGAAAAATTAAATATGTGCGTGAGGTTGTGCACAGTTGGTTGATGGGAGCCCGAAAGTCAGATGACTCACAAAAAAAAAAATCGTGAAAAATTTGGTTCGCTTGGCAAGGAATTCAAGGTACAGCATTAAAACAAATGGATATATTAAACACCAAACTGTGTGCAACCTGTCACTATCACAAACTTGCATGGCTTTGTTTATTTCATGAAACGCTTTGTCGATGATCAGTGAGAACAAAAATAGAACACTTGGCCGGCGTCGGTGGTGTAGTGGTAAGCGTGACTGCTACTTAGAACCCTGGGTTCAATCCCAGTCGACGTCGGTGGTTTTTCTGAGGCGAAAAAATTTGGTCACGTCTTCCTTCGGAAGGGAAGTAAAGCCGTTGATCCTGGCTCATATTCATGAGTCGTTAGGTAGGGGCCAGGTGGTGGAGTCGTCTTCCTGGCGTCGGTGATTGTTACCATGTGAGGAAATAGACCGACGTAAAATAAAGAAAAAAAAAAAAATTGACCCCTGGCCGCCGGCATTACAACAGTAGCCAATAGCGTTGCACCATTTTGTGCTATCGACTCATCCATATTGTATATTGATATGTTGATGATGATTGAATAAGGACACTACAGCGATAAATTTGTTTCGAGCTATTTGTGCCTGCGAGTCGCTTGCACACACTAGCATGGCTTCATTTGAACCATAAAACGCTTTGTGGATCAAAATGGGCAAAATTGCCTTTTCATTTCTCAAGATATGATAGCAAAAACTGCAATTGCATTTTTTTGCCACCTTCTCAACTTTTGGGTGTATGTTCATTGTTCAGTATGTACACAGTCCATCTACAGTTGAAATTGGTGTAAATGCCTATTTTTATCGTAATATTACGTGCTGCCAAACACTCAGGCCGTCCTGCAGCTCAAGAAGACTGAGAAAAACATTTTAATAGCGAACCATGATCCCTCCGTAAACACAGGACACATTTAACACCAGCAAGCACGTTGGACATCTAACAAACTAACTATCATTAACAGTTAATTCGAGCCGAACTGCAGTTTCTATAAATTTTCGTGGAGAACCAATATTTCATGGTTCCTTAGACTGAATAAAATAAAGTAGAAATTTATCAATTCGATGACATCAATTTCTTTACATCAACAAGCAGTCCTACGTCAACTTTGCAGTTATGTCACTGACATAACTCTCCCTTTCGTTTTTCACTGTGGAACTGACATAGTTTTTTTTTCTAGCAACATGATCGATTGCATCATAAGTTTGCTTCAGATCCAGAGTAAAAAACATACAGCAAGCTCTATGGAAACTTTAATTATAGAGAATTGATAGATAATGAAACTACTGTACAAGAAAAATGATTAAACGCAAAATATACAATCTATTTCTTGAATGCGTACTCTATGTGTCACAATGTGAGATCGAATCTGGATTCGTTAGTCTCCTCCCCTGAAGATACTCATAAAATGTACCGATAGCCGGTAGCCGACACTTCCTTCATTTTTATCGCATTGAATTATAGAACTCCCAGGAATGTGCCAAGGACTGTCCGTTCCACTAACATTCGAAAATTTTATGATATTGCCAACAATATGTTGTATCAATATACAATCAAACAATTACTATCCTTAGGGTGCTAGTCTTAGCCCTAGTTCACCTAGAATCACCATCAAACGCCAATTCCTTAATGCTTGTCTTTCTCCATTTAGCCTCCGTCCGTGTCAAACTTACTCTCAAATGAACGACAAAAGAGCTGCTAAACCTTGTTATGCAACTCATTGTAATGCTAATTACCCCTTGGAATTATCAATCCTTACGATCGCGTCTCAACCAACCTCAATCCTCTGCTAATATGTCACTGTAATCTCTTCGACACCCCATTCCCGGTTTATTTAACCATATGACAGAAACAAATTTGCTAAATGCCATTCTAATAGCCGAAAGAGGCGAAAGCGACGGTAGGATGCATCCAAATGCGTCAGTGTGCCATATTTCGGGTTTCGTTCGCATTGCCACAGTCGATCCCGACGCCGAAGAAGGTAACACATTCCTCGTTGTGCGTTAGTCACAGATTGTGGCATCGGTGCCGTCTGCCGTCGCGTTGTTGCCGGGAGAAGGGAGATGAAACAAGCGAGCGATCGGAGTTAATTCTTCAACCGTTTTATAATCGCGATTCGTTCCAATGTTGTCGGGCGATTACCGATGTAGGGTAATCGTACCCCCGATTCAATCAAAACCTCATTAAATGCCACACGATTTTGGGCTAATAGTGGAAACACGTTAGTTGAGCTACTGAAATATTTGAGATTGAGGTGGTATGCAAGGTGGTAATGTTTCTATTTCGTTTATTACTTTAGTGTTACAAATAGAATATTGTGTTCAAAATATGTTTGTTTCATCGTTTCTATTTTTTATTTAGATAATTCAGAAATTTTGACATGAAGTAGATGAAATCATCTATTTATTCAAACCAAATTAATTTACAGTCGATTTGATATTCCAGGGCTCTTGGGACTTGCGGGTTCATATGGGCACGAGCTTCTACGTTGGGTAAGAAATCAAGAGCCATGTGTGAAAAATTAGACACCAATATTTAAACAACTAATAGAATGCTGTTTTTTCAGCGTCTGAAAGACACTTATCAAGAGCAATTTCGAAGCTAAGGAGGGAATTTTGCTCCTTGATTTGCCTGAGAATCCTTTGATTTAAAAAAAACTTGTAGGCTCTTGCTTTGAACATTTGAAACAATCTTCATTTTGTAGGTGAACATTGTTTGGGATTTATTGAAAGCAATGAACTTAGAGCAGGAGATTTAAAATACATCATGAATGCCAAATTAATTAAGCTGCAAACGGGTTAAGCAGAAATGGTTAACACCAAAATTAAAATAGTTTTGCAACTCACACTTTGTGATTTTTTTATAACTATGGCAAACATTGACATATTTCCCAACTTTGATTGCAGTTTTTGTTATAACACCACCACTAGTGATGAGATTTGACACGAAAATTCAGCGCTCGTATAGTCACCACTTAATTATTTACAACTATCGTCATATATCAATCCAGTCCAATCAAATCCATTACAGAATTGATGAACTTTTTTTTCTCGTTTTTGGTGGAAGAACCTTGTTTGTCGAGTTGATGACCGAGAAGTGCAATAAAATTCAATAAAAAGTTGGAAATTTTTAAATGGTTTCAGTTGATTTGGACCTTGAAGTAAACCTCCGGGGACGCTCAAAGTCATCTTTGGTGCCATAAAAATGAGAGTGTCGATCGACCGGAATCCAGCAGTAGTAGCTAAGGTATGTAACAACATCGAATTGGTTATCCGGACTCAGCGGGAATACGCCTGAGCTGTAGACAGAAAAGGGGTTGTAAATTCTTCTGCGGTTTCTGGACTAAAAGAGATTGTATATCTGGTTTTCTTGAATGAGAATAAAGTAATGAATGTTTTGCTGAGCGCCTTATTGTATTGGTACCGTATTGGAGGAATTATTGTAGATGCTTTCTACAATCTTTACACGCTATTAAATTTGATTTTTTTTTATATTTTTTAGAATTTAGTTTTTTACAGCTTTTTTAAAATGTTTTCATTTTTTTTTATGCTTTTTTTTTTTTTGGTTGTTTAATAAAAAAACAGATTCGGGAAAAAGTAAGTGTGTTGGGTTGTTGGTTTGAAATGGTATAGGGATGTGATAGAAAAAAGGTAAATTGAGAATAAATATGAGATAAAAAGAGAAAAAAAAAAAAACGCACAGAAAAGATCGAAAAGAATGAAGAGCAAGCTACGGAATACAGGCAAGGTCTTCGAAAACGACAAGGATTTGAAGAAAGAATGGATTAACGTTTGTAAGAAAGATGGCGTAAGTGTTGCACACGATTTGATGGGGAGCGTTAAGTCGAAGGTGTGGTCATTTAGCCAAGGAGATAAGGTAGAATAAACCAGCTTTGCAAAAACAATGCTAATACGTGTTTATTTATTCCCTAAGAGTTAACATATCCGACTTAAAATGAGTTTTTGGTGATCATTTTTGTCTGTTGCATTTTTATCGAGCACAATCTTTAGAATGGAATAAGCAGAACAACGTTGATTTTATTGAAAAAAATATCAATCCACCAAATCGGCCATATTGTCGTTCCATTAATTTTTTTTTTGCAATTATCAAGCGTAAGTTACAGAAATGTGGCAAAACAATCATGCTTTGGAGAAATGCTGGACAAAAGATAGCAGACAGTAGTCCTGCGCAAGAAATGGTGGTAGAATTCGGCGAATAGTTTGATAGTTCATCCAAAAAGCTAACGAATGAACCTGTAAAATGCTGTTTTGAAATGCCGTTCCAGGACTCATTCATATTATCTTATTATGGTAAGTTGAAAAAGCTTTTTAAAACTATTTTGCCTCCAGTAAATCCATTAAATGGCAAATTGGTATTGAGGGAAGTCACCAAATGACCAAATAGTTTTATAGAAGTCATTACGAAGATCAATTGGCTTTTTGGCAAAACTGGGATTTTTTCCAATCGCCAAAGTAAATTATAAGAAATAATGAAGATGTGGAAAAAAAATTCACCAAATTTTAAAAGTAATGCAAATAAACTGTAGATCGGATACCAATTTTAAAAGGATACCGGATAACTTTATTGAATTCCATCAATTTTCAGGAAATTTATGATTAATTTATTGAATACTAGCTGCTACGCTTGCAACTAAATGAAGGAAAATTTAATAGAACTGGCACGTTTATGGTTGTTTTTCGGAATTAGTTTTTTTTCTTGACTAAGCAGGGGTTCAAACTTTTATCATAACATGCTTCTTACCCGAGAAATACACGTTTTGTGTTTTAGAAACCTGGATAATTCTCATGTTTGGTAGACATTTTTGTTTCATTTGCATGGGAGCCCTCCCTTCCAGAGGGGGTGTTTTCTCAAACCACCATACATTCATTGCCTTCAAAACCCCCCACATGCCAAATTTGGTTCCATTTGCTTGAGTAGTTCTCGAGTTATGCATAAATTTGTGTTTCATTTGTATAAAAAAAACCCTTCATGAGAGAGAAGAGGTCTCAAACAATCATAAGAACCTTAACCAGCCCCAAATACCCCTGCATACAAATTTTCACGCTGGTCGGTTTAGAACTATCCGAATCTATAAGGGTCAGACAAAAATTCATTTTTATTTATATAGAAATCCTGCCTTCAAAAACGCCCAGATGCCAAATGTGGTTTCATTAACTTGATTAGCTCTGGAGTTAAGCAGAAATTTGTGTTTAATTGATATGGGAGCCCCCCACCCTCAACCGGGAGGGGTCTTGAACTGCCATAGAATCATGCTTGATTAGTTCTCGAGTTAATCAAAAGTTTGTGTTTCATTTGTATGGGAGACCCCTCTTCCAGAGGGCGGAGGGGTCCCAAACCACAATAGAAACATTTTTTGCCTTCAAAAACCTCCACATGCCAAATTTGGTTCCAGTAACTTGATAAGTTCTCGAGTTATGCAGAAACTTGTGTTTCTTTTGAATGGAAGCCCTCTTTCCCTACCAGAGAGAGGAGGAGTCTCAAACTATCGTAGAAACATTAATTGCCTTCAAAATCCCCACATGCTAAATTTGGTTCCCTTTGCTTTATTAGTTCTCGAGTTATGCAGAAATTTCAGTTTCATTTGTATGAGAGCCACCCCTTCTAGAGAGGGGAGGGTTTTCGACCACCATAGAAACATTTCTTGCTTCCAGAAAGCTCTACATGTAAATTTTGGTTCCATTTACTTGATTAGTTCTTGAGTTATACAGAAACTTCTGTTTCATTTGTATGGGAGCCTCCCCTTCCAGAAAGGGGAGGGGTCTCAAATTACCATAGAAACATTTCCTGCTTCTAAAAACTCTCACATGCTAAATTTGGTAGCCTTTGCTTGATTATTTCTCGAGTTATGCAGAAATATGTGTTTCATTTGTATGGGAGCCCCCCCTTTCAGAGAAAGGAGGGGTCTCTAACTACCTTAAGAACCTTTCCCGGCTCTAAAAACTTCTCCATACAAAATTTCACGCTGATCGGTTCAGTAGTTTTCGAGCCTATGAGGTTCAGACAGACAGACAGACAGACAGACAGACAGACAGACAGAAATCCATTTATATATATATATATATATTTTTATAAATATGGTATTTGTGTTGTAAAATCGCATAATATCCAGGGGCATAAAATTTTAACCCGAAGCGGGCGAAAATGCACCATAACATTAAATTCGAAGCAAAACAAAAAAAACAAACAAAAAATAAAAAAAAAAATCAAACAGAGCGCCCCTGCGCCGCCCGTGTGTACATCGCACAGAAAAAGGTTTTATGAGGCTTCTCAAGTGATCATCACATCTTTTACTAGAATTTTTTTTAAATCTTTATGGTCTTATAAAGGTTTTATTAACTTGTTTCCACAACCTTCTATAGAGTATGCCGCTTTGTACAAAAATCGACTTTAAAGAAGCAGAGAGGCGGTGTTGGTAGACAAAAGAGTTTTGAACGTAGTTTTATCAACAAAGCCGGAAGGAGTGCTCTACGCCTGTAATAAAACTAAAATTGTTACTCGGGAGGGTACTTCTTTGCCATTCGACCAATTTCTGTCTTCCATTGCAATTTCTCAGTCGTATACACACCAAACTACTTGCATTTTTAAGCCGGTTTAGTGTACGTATAACGCTGTTCATTTTCAAAACATTAAGTCGCTTGTTTTCAATGCCGCTAAGTAATAGTGATAGAAGATAATGGTTGGTCTACTGTCTAATTAGTACACAACACGTTGCATGGATATGGTCAAGTTTGTGAGTGTTTTTGTTATATTTTTACTAAACGAAGAAACTCTCAAGTGAAATTATTACCATGTTGCCTTGTAAGAGGATCTTAGTCCTACATAGTTTTCAAGACACCTAATTGTAGTCAACAATTTGAGAAGAAATCTAGGGAAATTGAAACTAACACTTCACCAGTTAATTTTTCAAAAAGAAACACTTTTTTAAACTATCACTAGAAAACGTGAGCAAATTTACTGTTGTTCCGATGTGGAAGGCTGTGTTGGAAAAAGGTACTACGTACGGCCATGTTTTTGGAGGCGATGAATTCTACAAGTCATAGCCCATTGTCGTTGGTGTGTGCGCTGAAATTTTCAATCATCGGTTTCCTACCATTTAAACCACCAGCAAATAATAAAATTCAATGAAAAGAAATCCTATTTAGGTCACTTCAGAAGCTCCACAAGGCTCTCATCTCTAGGAAAGGTAATGAACAAGCTGGTATCAAATAAGTTACAAGTTCTGCTATCGTATTTCAGTGATAATAAAATAAGCTATTACTGTGATATTCCACAAGTAGTATTGTGTTATTCATTTTGTTATTTTGGCTGTTTATTCAGCCTTAATGATAACATATTTAGTGATCAAACAATGATAACCTGCTATTAGAATTTGTTATTAATTTGGTTAAGTCCAGGGATATGTGACCTCTTTTGTTCATACTCTACGTAAACGACATTCCCTTCATTTTGAAAACAAAAGTCTTATTTATGCTGACGAAATGAAACTATTTCTAGAAATAATGAATCAGGAAAATATTTACATTTACCAGATTGAAATTCCCATTTTTAACATATGGTGTTCAAAAAAGCTTACTGCAACTAAACATAAAAAAATATAACCTAATATCATTCAACAGAAAACGAAATTCACCAAATAGATCACTCTCCTAAGGAAATCTATATGTTGAAAATAGTGAAAGAGTTAGGGATTTTGGTGTTATCTTAGATTCCAAACAATATTTAAATTTCCACTGTAACACAATTATGCATAGGGCAAACAATATTCTGGGAAATAAAACATGAGATTATCAAAGCAAGCGTATATCCAGTTGAATATCGTTAATAATAATATTTATTAAGCTACAATAAAAATTGTACT
Source organism: Aedes koreicus (assembly GCA_024533555.2). Lineage (NCBI taxonomy): Eukaryota > Metazoa > Arthropoda > Insecta > Diptera > Culicidae > Aedes > Aedes koreicus. The sequence continues at coordinate 142,425 of JAHHFK020001818.1, forward strand.
TGACCGTGGCTTATTGGGCTAAGTCATGAGACCCATACCCTATAATGCTGTAACCAGCAAAAACTGTATTTCCATTTGAATTTAAAAAAAATCACAACTTTTCTTTTTGATTGTCAAACAACATAATCGTACGTCTTCTCATCCGCTCTGTGGTGACAGCACTGAGCAATCCGTGAAAATATTGCCCATCAACAATCGTTCACCCCATTTTCCGTTCAAGCGACTGTGAATAAATCGATGGAACCGTTCGCTAACGCGTGTCCCAGATGAAAACACACAAACAATGTAATGATCTGAATTTTCTCTAGTGATAAGAACGTTTTCTGTCGTCCTCATTGCGCGACATTCGGCGTCGCAAAAAAGGACGAAGCACAGAACAGATCCCCTCTTGCCAACGACCAAGAAGACTTGTTTTGAAATGATTATCCTCGGAGCGCGTGTGCTTTTTCCCCTTTTTCGCGCCTCACGGAAAACCCACTCATCGCGACCCCGAACATCCCCGTAGGTAATTGGGGATAACAGAAGATTTCACCAGATAAAGCAAACCGTTCCCGTTCACCACCCATACCCGTACCTTTCCCTACACATAGGGGGTGGAATGCGGAAGGAAACGTTTAAGCATATCATTTACTCTAAATACCCTCTTAATTCAGAGCTACATGTGTAAGGGGATCGAGCAGAGGGTGGAAAAGGACCATCGTCCTCCTGCCTGACGGTTTTCCGACGCACACTAGCAAGTGGAAATTCAGTTCCACGGAAGTATTGGTAATTGCATTTTCCAGACTGCAGATGGGAGAACGGCTGCGCGCTCTCTTTCTGAGAACATAGTTCGGTCTCTCCCGTGCTTGAATGTATTGGTTCATAGGACCTTTCAGAAAATAACTGTTGGACAAAGAAGTCGATGCATTGCCACTGAACCAAATAGACTGACATTGCATTGCCCGCATGGTCGGAGTTTCTTGAAAATAAAGCAAAAACAACTTTTTAATCCAATTGCTTCTTTACTATGTTTTCATTATGACTGTGTTGTATTTCGTGATATGTTCGTATGAATGTATTTATTTGTCAGATGAGCAGGGAAAAGGATTTTAGCGGAGCAAACAGTTGGATTATTGGTAGCACAGTTTAAAAGGATGATTTTCATTTATGTAAATACAAGCAGTACCTAAATAATAGGGAAAGTAGATTGGAGGACGAAAACCACTTCAGCAATTTCTAGGAACGAAGGCCAGCACAAGAATATGACTGCCAAGCTTTTGTAATATCGTTAAAACAATTAAGACCGTATATAGTAGACTAATTAAACTAAACAGAGGCGAAAAGATATGTAGAACCATACAATGGTTCGAGTGGAATACTCCCGGTGCCCTATCTCCGGGTGTTGTTTTGCTCGGTTTGTGCAGGGGATTTAATTAAGAATCAAATGCCTAGTGGTGGAAAGTGGTAAATATGGTGTTGGGAAAATGGTACCAGTGTTTTTGCCCTGCTATAGGGACATATGTGAAGAAGAATTTTATTTGCATTTTAAGCTGTACCTGAGTTGTATATTGGCACTTTATTTTAACTGGTGCTTTGAACGATGAAATACATATTTTCCGAGAAATTGTTGCAATATGGAAGTTATGAGTCACAGATGAGTACCAACTTTTTCGGTTGATGGCTATACTGTTCCAAGAGTTTATTTAAAATTTGGTTTAGTAATTTGTCATGATAAGCAATTAAGGTGGTATTGTTAGGTGTACAACGAGCGTAAAATTTTTAAGTTTTGCATGTTTTTTTTTTTGAAAAAAATCTTTACTATTAATAGATTTGTCTAAACTGGGCACATTTGGAAGCATTTCCGCTCAAATTGTCTAAGGGTTTTTAGTTACATTGACACATTATCGCTGCTCCCATTTCTCAACACCGATCAAAGCATAACTAATATTACGAAGCAAAGAGTATTACGGAATATGTAAAAATGAATTAGTTATTTTTGGTAGGGAAAATAATCAAATAAACTCTGACTGTTTATTAGGATAAGTATCTAATGTTTTGTTTAAAGGCAACGAACTGAATTCACAAAACCTTGACAGATACTTCTGGTTTTTTATTCAAATGGAGCTCGAAATATCCCAGATTGAATTGCTAGTCATTTAGAATCCACCAGCATGAGATCATCTCGGTACTGTTTGGACATAATCAAAATGTTAAGTAATAAAACAAAGTACTCTGTTTTATAATAAACAGTAAAAATTTTCAATGATTATTTTGAAGTATTACTGGAATAGTTATCAGATACTCTTTATCATTTCTTGAACGTTTCATTGGTGAACATATTTGACCATTCATTCCACCATTCCTGCATCCATGCTGCATCCCGAGTTACTTTGCCTCTTTTCTTCAGCTTCTGCAGGTTGCCAATATTTGTTGGGGGGGGGGTGTTGGTGTTGTGGGGGTTTTTGGGCAAATGTTCACATATTCTTTATGAACTTTGGTTTATGGCAGAATGCCGTAAATTTTCGGGTATAATTTCGAGTCCATATTGTCGAGCAGCCATATTTTCGGGTATAATTTCGAACCTTATTTGTTACGAAAACTTTAGTTGTTTGTCCATAGCTAAAAATTCCTTCACAGATCAGTAATTTTCTAAAAAATTATCAACAAATCAATTTGAACTGAACCCTTAAATGCGCAATGTTGCTTTAATACAACATACCAGAAAATGCTTAAAAATTAATTTATTTTATTCCTTTTGGGAAATAATCCTGTGAAATTGTTATATACACCGTGTCCAATATATTCTCATACAAAATAAAACTCTATTTATTTCAAATCGATAATCCAGATTTTATTGATAACCTTACCCATTGATACCTTACCCAAATATATATTGCAATATAATACTGATCAACTACAGCATATGTTTTGGAATAACACCGTCTTTAACCTTCTTGACCAGCTCCAGACGTTTTTCGAAACCGTCACAGGCGGCACGACTTCCAAATTCGGCATTTCGTCCCAAATTCGTTTGATTACGGTTTTGAATTGGTTCATATTAGACGCCCTGTGGTCATTTACCTTCGCCAGCATGTATGACTATGCGAAATAATCCAAGGGATTCAGATCTGGTGAACTGGGAGGCCATTCATTCTTGTCCAAAAAGTCGGTCAAATTTTCTCGGCACCAGCCCTGAACGATATTTGCAGTATGCGATGGCGCTCCGTCCTGCTGAAACACATAGTGATCATTTCCAAACACCTCTTGTACATATGGCTTGACAACTTTCTCCAAAACTTCCGTTTTATAATATACGGCATTCATTTTAACGCCTTTTTCGCTTGCTCTTTCGAGTCGTTTCTGCTTGGAAGGTTCCGAAACTCCGTGAACCTTACGTTTCTTGAAAGCTTGGAATACGAGGTCATTTTGCAGTATATTGTGCATTGACGATCTCGAAACATTCAGATCTGCGGCCATTTTACGTTTACGTACAGAGCGCTGTGATTTTCGTCTAATCCGTTCCCGACCACTTTAACAACTCGTGCAGTCCGCACCGTACGAGTACGACCGGATCTCTTCCGGTCATCCAACGAGCAGGTGTCACGGTACCTTCGGATGGTTCGGTACACAAAATCCCGCTTTACTCCGAGGTTTTTCAAAAACTTTTTCATCATCACAGCACGAAACTCCTTCATCGCTGGTAAAAGATAAACACCGAATGAAAACAATCGGACACAACCTAAAAACGTTTGTATAAACATAGTGCAAAACTACACCAACACATACGTGAAGCATGTTGAGTAGTTGCACGACACCAATTCAAGGAAAAAGTGTAGGAGAATATATTGGACACGGTGTAGACTTCGATGAAGCAGTAGTGTGAACTTCTCGATTTCCCTGATTGGTGATATCCTTGGTCAGCCCAAAACTAAGGTGGCGGTTCCATTAGTATTGGAACCTCATTGACTCTGTAGCGGGCATGGTCGGATATTGGCTTGCCTTTTGATAATGTCCTTATACGGGATTCTGTGATTTGAATTGTAATAGGATTTCCTGATCGCAGGGAATACTTGCGAACATTTGTGGTTGACATCAATAGCTGTTCACAATTATATCGCTGTTAAGCAAATTAACAGTTTTGGAAGAAGTTTACATCTGTAGATGAAATCAGTTCGATTTTTTGTTTTGCATAACTGGTTGAATTGTTTTTAAATAAATTATGTAATAGATAAATCGTCTAGCTAAAACCTTTGTAGGGGTAAGTGGTGGAACCACCATTATCATCATCATCATCATCATCAACTGGGAGCACTGTTTCGAAGCATTTTGTTTTTTAACAGCAGTGAATGTGTGTAAAAAAAATATATTTTATGATAATCCTTTAGTAAGGGTCAATGCGGACATCCCTTCGACCTGTGATTTTATTGAATTGCTGTCCAGGAGGCTCATCAAATTCCTTCCTTAGATAAGTCTCGTCGTCCAAGACTAAGCATCTTTGGTATTTGGTTGAAACCTTGTTATACAACTTTCGGGCGCACGTTTTGGCCACTAGACTGATTCTTATTCAGTTTCCCATTCGGCTTCTTACTTCATGAAAAGAACGATAGCCTTCTCACATGCGATAACTTGACTGAAATTGAAAAATGAATTGAATAGATTTTCGATCGGATCATTCATCAAATCATTGTCAATTTGTTGATTTCGCTTGCGAAATGAAGTCTTCTTAGGAAATTTTATACTAAGACAGTAACTAAAGTTTTACGATTCGTGAACGAGTTTTTGTGTCTTATGAAAGCAATTTACCGTTATGCTCGTTTAAAGTTTACAGGATATTTTCAAATTATTTTTAATTAATTAGCTTGCATAAATCAATTAAATTGGTTCGTGTAAAAATTAAGTGCCATGTATTTTTCAATTCATATAATTTTATTTTCGATTCTTATTTTTAATGTTTTTCATTCTCCACAGAGCAAAAAAAAATATTTGAAAGTTACACTTGATGTAAGCCGGAATCGTTTGAAAAATACATCAATATTCTCCCTTAAAGTGGTTGAACTTTCCATTCATGCACATGAACTATGCATTGGAAAACATTTAAAAACACATGCGTTTTTAATGCAGTGTGTAATACAATGTATGTTTCAATCGTGATGAAAAAATAAATGAAAGCTATCTGCTCTTTCAATTAACAAAAAATTATGTTTACATAAATTCGAATGTTTGTTCACTACAGCCGATGAACTATGAAGCTGATTTCTTTAATTTCCTCCTTCTATAAGCTGTCAATCTTCAACCAATACCGAACGAAGGGAGCCGATATTTCAGCGCAGGTGCCAAATTATTATTGTTTTCAAATAAAAAATAAATCCGCTATACTTATTTAAAAAAAAAACCATATTCATATTGGCTGCTGACGTCTTCACAAAGATCCTGATTTTGATAAGAAAATCGAAAGGGCGGTCAACAAGAATAAGGTAAGGCTGCTAAGAGAGTCAAGTCATCATTAATCAAACTAAATTTGATTACTCAACAATAGTTCCATTGCGGGTTCTCGAACAACTGGATTATTTTTCTGAACATTGATTTCCTGAAATGAAAAAGAATATTAGTTTTCAGGAGAAGGGCAAATTTAAATGTACAACATGAAATTTATTACATGCCGAGCATGCATAAATTCAATTGTGTTGGAAATTACATGAAGTTTTTACTATTCGTGTAAAAATAAAGTCAAATGTAATTCTCTCCTCGAGTAGTTTAATATTTGAAGGCAATTTCAAATATTTTTCAATGTTCCAATTACGTGCATGAAAATCAATTTAAAAGTACAAACAAAAATTAACTGTGAATGCGAGAAGGATCTGACTAAATCAGTCCTTTCGCTAACAAACGGAAAATACGTAAATGCAAAATCTAAGCGAACTTTTTCAGCAGGTAGGAAATCGATGGTTTCTAGACGGTATTTTTTAAAAATTTTAAAATGAAAGAAACTAATTTCTAGTTTATCATTTGTAATCAAAACCATTCAATTTTCGTAGTTGTAAATTATTTTAAAAATTGCTCAGCATCAACTAAATCGATTTCAGTTTCTCAGAGTTCAGAACAAATTACCGAAGTTAGCGATGATTTTCAACAAAGCCAACCTCGCAAGACAGTATCCAAATATTTATGAGATTTCTCTTAGTAGACTTGTTGTTTTTTAAAACTAGCCCCAAGTCGCTGAACCTAGACAATGTGGTATCTGTTGTTAAAAATTAGGTTGTTTCGAACTGGAGTTTTGATTTTGGAATTTGTATGACTTATCTTTAACTACAGATCAGAACCCAATGGTATGGGCTGTTATCAAATATAGTATTGCTTTTGAATAAATACAGAAATCCTCAAAAATATGACACTCAACTAACGAAAACCATGCCACTGAGCACTTACTGTTGGTTTGTTTTCGTTTTTTGACCTATTAAAGCTATAACAATTTCACTTCAATATTAAGAAATCATCCATCTATAAACAAGAAGCTCAACTGGCCACACAGCCGTTCGTCTCGCTCCCTTTCCAGCAACGTCCACAAAACTTGCCCGTGCGAAATAATAACCGTTTGTCAGCTCCATAAATTGTCATGACCAAAAATACGATTTTGATCGAATCTATAAAAGAGAGCAAAATTTTGCCAATAAGAGGCAAGCCGTAGTGGAATTCAATCTTTATTCTTCCCCCGATGTGCTGCTCTTCAGTGAGATAGAGACTTATAATGTACCTAGCCAATAGCAGCGGCAACCTAAAGCTGCAAACTCGATCCCGGTTTGTGTGTTTGGGTGTGTGTGTGCGAATACGAAGAAATTATGACAAAAGCAATCATAATCATTCCTTCGGACGAGGTAATCGATGCGGCAAAGCAATAAAAAAGCTTCGGGGAAAATTGAATCAATATCCAATAAGCGATGCTTGTTTTCTGCTGATCATGGAAGAAGGAAAATGACAATCGGTTGCAGCATCGCGGGGCAGGTTGGGGTGCTGCTCATATAGTGCGTCTCCGAACCGGGGATTTATGGTGCTTTTATACGGTTTAATGAAAGATGGCACTTTCATGCTCTCTTCTCTGTGGTAGGGAACGCTTTTTTTTTATTGTTTTTATTTTGTTTTGTTTCCTTAAAAGAAATTTGTTGATTGCTCAGGGGTGTGTTCGTGTAAGAACTCTTGCGAAACGTTTATTAGCCTTGTTTTCATTTTCGATACGGCTGATTTACACGATAAAAAGTGAGCTTCTTTCAAAGCTAGATGTTTTGCTATCTCTATTCTGATGATTATCATTGTGAAAGAATTATTTTTAAATTGTGCTATCACGTGTTAAAATGCCCATATATTTTAGAAGGCACGTTTCCTTCTCCTTATTTACCAAAACTACAACAATGACGTAGGCAGGGAAATGTTCTTCAATCTAGAGGTTTTGTTTTAAATTCAAAATGCGCTGGTTGATAATATCGGCGTTGAATTCGGTGAAACACCCTCCCTTTTTACATTTCTGGATCAACAATAGAAAAGGGCCTATCAACATTTGTAAACAAACACTTCTGAGCTCTTTTTCTCGCAAGCCGTTGGCTACACACGCAAACCTATAGAATAGTCGTGTACGGTAAATTTTCCCTTACATGATGATGGTATTGGTTTGCGTGGGTGGCCTACGCTTTGCGAGGAAATTGGTTCAGAAGTGTTTGTTTACAAACGTTGATAGGCCTTTTTCTATTGTTAATCCAGATTTCTGACTAGCAATGTGCAAGCCAACAGTATGCTGCCTAAGCAACGAACAAAGTCACGACCCCCCGTTTTTTTCGCACTTCTTTATACAAATTGATCCGAGACTATCAGACCGCAAATAAATCGTCCTTCCACCGTTGTTCCTCTGGCCACCATACCGCGCTCCGGAGGCGGCTAGAGACGACGGTGGTCGTTTGTAATTTCATACTTCTGTCTTTTATTTACATCAGGAGGGCTTTTAAATGGTTTAACGCGTTTTAAAACACACGAGAGTCGTGAATGCGTCTATTCACGCGATAAAAGGAACAGAAGACGGGCAGGCAATGCTTAGGAGCAATAGCGAAACCGCCCTCAATTATTTTTATGGTCGTAACCGTCGTTCGTCTGCCCTTCCGTCACTTCTAGTTGGTGTTGTCATCGGCGTATTAAAGTCAATCCCCATCTGATTACAGGATTTTCTATTCGCGGATTAAATGTCGGCCAATGTTCCTCGGTTTGAACCAGTCGAGATCCGTAACATGCATGTATTTTCTTTTTTTTTATGTAGTTTAAATGTTGGAAAAGGCAAACTCCCTTTGCGGTCATTATGGTCGAAGTGGTTGCCATGCTGTCATCATTGAGAAATTTTGTTTGTGAAACTAATAAAAAGTTTTCAAAGTTTGATTAAACGAAATTTGTTCCCAGTGGAAATGAGTCGCCGTTTTTGTTTGGTTTTATTTGAATCGCATTTAAGTGAGCTATTTTGGAAGGATAAACTGCAGTTAGAATACATTGTTATGGTGATATCACTCAATATATTTATTGAATTTGTAGAATATTGTCAATCAGTAAATCCACGATAAAAGAATATACTAACTATCAGAAGTTGGTAATTTTTGGATTTACATCTTCTGTGAATTTTGTGGTGTTGGACCACAACGACTGCATTTTTTTCGTTTTTAATTTTTTTTTTCAAACATATCATGGTTTCGGAACACTCGTATGACATAATAAATAATTACAGGTAAAATATTTTCCTGAAAAAGAAAAAACCTACCTTTTTTCGTGTTATTTCGTGTAATTTCGTGAGGTATTAATTGTGGTTTTTCATTTGTAAGAAAGTTGATGTGTAAAATTAAAAGTGTGATAAGATTTAGTTAAGATCTGTATCCACAGTAATCCGGAAACCTTCATATTACTGTATCTTTTGAAATATTGCGACTAGGAGTGACATATTTTGCTGAGGTATAGCTATAAAATATTATGATTAGTGTTTACAGCAGATTTGGTATGGAGTTAAGGCAAATCCTAAAAAAGTGTAATGTTCTGCGACAGTCCATACATTGCCGACAATATTGAATACAAAAGCTCAACTTTGTTAGAACTATTTCATGCAAGTTGCTGCTTCGTGTGGAATGAAATAAAATTTTACATTCCCTGATATTTACATCACATCGAGCATTCAGATTTGTTTTCGGTGTAATCAAGTGAAAATTGTACCAAAAATCGCAAATCCACCAAAATTGTTCAGAACTCCGTTCAATCGAATTTTATCCGAAGTTTGTGTTTTATATATGTTTTTCGGTGTCCGGATTATTGTGAGCACAGACCTTAAGGATTGTACTCGTAAATAAAACAACAGACAAAACTGATCACCAAAAATTCATTTTAAGTCGGGTATTTTTGAAACTTTCAGGGAATATATAAACACATATTAGCCAAGTTTTTGCAAAGTTGGTTTATTCAACCTCCTCTCCTAGGCTAAATGCCCGCACTACTTGGACGTGGACTTAACACGACCCATCAAATCCTTTGGAACACTTGCGTCATATTTCTGGCACACTTTCATTCACTTTTTCTTCAAATCCTCGTCGTTTTTAAAGACCTTTCGCTGTTTCCCCGAGCTTGCCCTTCAGAATCCTCCAGAATTTGTCTATTGGGCGAAGTTCTGGCGAGTTTGGCGGATTTGCTTAATTCGGCACAAAAACAATATCGTTGGCTTCGTACCACTCCATCACCGGTTTTGCGTAATGGAAAAATGCCAGATCTGGCCAAAACTGAGTGTCACATTTGTGGGACCGGAGGCATTTTTCTTGATATATTTGACCGTTGATGGTGCTCCAAGCAACACAGCTTGTATTAAACACGTTGAAAGTATTGTTAAATGACGTACACAGGTAATCAATATAAGAGTATAATACTTTATTTCAAACTTTAATGACGTAAAAAGCGTAAAAAGTAAAGCCTTATAAAACATAAAATGGAAAAAAATTATCCTCATTCAAAAATATAACATCGCCAAGCGTGGGATTTGAACACTAGTCCTTGGCGTGATAGGTTTGTAGCTTCTTTGCTAAGCCAACTCCGATTGTTGAAAAGTTAACTCTGAGTATCTACACAGATAGAAAGAAACACTTAATATTCTGCCTTACCTAATGCACATAAAAGGAATGCTATATTTGGCATAAACTAATGGGATATTTCATGTAAAATTAAGCCAGATATCCCTAGAATCAGGTCTGTTGTTGTATGTTGCATGAAAGATTGCAAACAATAACGTTGTTTACATTTGCTTTGGCTTGAAATTAAACAAGGGGAAATGTTACGCGTCTGTTAAAATTCATTACTTTTTTCTGTGTATGACATGCTTCCCGTTGGCAGTGAAACCACAATCTTGTACAACAAAATCATCGTTATGAAAAAATGAACTCGTTTTGCAAAACATGCTTGGTGTAAAAATTTCCACAGTATTTAGAACTACCCATAACATCTTGTGCTGTTCATGTTTGAAACATTTATGGAACCATGTTTTTAAGAACAATAATAAACTATTAATCAGTTGCAGCAGTGAAAAAAGTATTTTTAGCTCGATCGTTAGTCAGTAATATATAGAATACGAGAGATCCAAACCCCTCCGTACTTGAAATGTTTTGCAATACGTTTATAATACATTTGTTAAACAATTCATTACGATGCATTTTGGCTGCACCAACCACTCATGGTACAGATTCTTGGTGCGGGATTTGGCCACCATGTGCTGTATATCGGTTTATCGGTTCGTCTAGTCGCCTTCCTTACTTTGAAGACATGAAGTGCCTGCTGGACGAACCAGACGGAAGAATTTACCTGTTTCACCACGTCCCAAATTGAATGGTTCTGATTGCGCTTGAGGTAATCCCTTACCTACCTTGCGTTCACGGGGTCGGTCGTCTTCGCTTTTTTTTTCCCGCTGGGGCGTCTGGGTCTCCTTGAAACTTTACCCTTGGAAAATTACTATACTATTGATCATGAAGAGCTATGAAACCGGAATTCCCGGGAAACTAACCAGACTGATCAAGGCTACGATGGATGGTGTATAGTGTTGTGTGAAGATATCGAGTTCGTTATCATACTTGTTTGTAACACGCAGAGGACTTCGAAAAGGCGATGTTTTTCTGTCTCTTGCGCAAGAAGATGTAATGAAATGTGTGGAGGAGTACAATGTTCAATCTATCCAGCCAGTTTATCTGCATAGCTGAGGACATGGACATTATCGGAAGAACGTTCCACGTGGTTGCTAATTGAGTGATATATAAAGTTTGCATAGGACGAAGTGTGATAATCGATGGAGGCGTACAAGACGCTGATAAGACCGATACTTCTCTACAGGCATGGGACGTAGGCAATGCTCGATGAGGTCTTGTGAGTACTTGTAGTTTTCGAATGACGTGTGCGTAGGACCATCTGTGGTGTTTGTTAAAACGGCGTATGGAGGAGAAACATGAACCTTGAGCAAGAGGAATTTTATGGCGAACACAGCATCCTGAAAGTCATTTAAGCTGGGCCGGTACAATAAGCGGAACCTGTTGTATGAATCCGGATAATAATCCCGCAAACGACGGATGCTTAGGACCATCTTTGGAGGCGTAGGTCGAAGGATGAAACCGCATATCGAGTAAAAGAATGACTCACGAGCATTGTACAGTACGGAACATGTTGATGGAATGCCGGGAAACAAAACCGAAAAACTGGTGTATGTCTAAATCCGGCCGGAACAAGATGCCGAGGTGTGCAGCGATCAAGTGGAGCAAGATCTTGGAAGTGTGGTACACTCGAGGAATAGGAGATTAGCCAGGTTACACAGGTGTGATCCTAATGGGACGTTAGGCCTGCATAAGAAAACATTTATCATCAGTGATCACTGTGTGCAAACATTTTAAGCCCTGGAGATTGAAGGTGACAGCTCTATTGAAAATCCAACGACCCATTTCAAGAATGCTTGTTCATACACGTACATTCTGAGGTAAATTTTCACATATCAAATGGATATGTGAAGAGTTTTCACACTTCCAGAATTAAAATGGAAATTCTTGATCCTGGCGTAAATATAGTTAAGGTATATTTTTGATAATATAAAATAACCTCACCAATGTTCCTTATCTGCTGCTGGAAAGCTCGTCCGGATGCGGGAGTGGGGCACTAAAAACAACAAAAACTGGGAAAAAACTACCGACGCACAATTCATCTCAAGAAACATGACCTGAACACTATAAGAGTGATTTAATTCATAACGTCCTACGCAAAGCATTCGGAGGAACTATAATTTTACCATTTATTTTAGTTGAATGAAGGAATATTTTTTTATTTTATTTCTGCGAAAACGACGCAGCAAAAACAAAACACGTCATTTTCAAAGCACGGCTTGCTGTGATCCTCATAAATAAGCATTTTATAGTATTCATATAAATTGCTAAGTTATATGTTGTCTTGTTGCTTCCTGACTGGTTTTATTGACAACATTTTTGCATAGCAAATCCAACTTTGTTTACATTAAAGATTGAATTTTTAATATAATTTGAATTATTTACGGAATTATTGAAAGTCAAAATTTTAATCATAATGAAATTTCTCAGTTTCGCCTTACCTAATAGTGACATTTGCTGCTGTGAAGCGTGGTTGGTGAGTTTTTGTGAGGCGCGGTTGGTCAGGATACTATGGGCCGAGTGATGTGTGTCGTCCGAGTCTCAGGAACAATCTCGAGTCCCTTCAAATCTCGGAGACGATTACGTCGAGGTGATGGATTGTTGCGTTTGCTGTTCAACATTTCTTTTGAGGGTGTGATTCGAAAAGCGGGGACAGACACAAGTGATATGATCTTCAGGACGTCCGTTAAAATGTTTGTCTTCACCGACAACGTTGAAATCACGCAACTTTGTGCCAATGGCGGAAACGTACATCAGACTTACAGTATGCGCGTGATAATGTTTGAACCATCGTACAACTAAGGTTCCCGTTTCACCTGTGCATACAATGCCTTGGTGTTCTTTGTTTGCACGTTAGCTATAATTCATATCATAGTAGGCTGCGAGTAAAATAATCAGATTTCCTTGTTTTGACAGTTGCACCATGACGAAGTGGCAGCGTATTCGTGATTTGTTCCACGCGCAAATGTCGCAAAAAGGCATTTAAATTGCAGTGAAAGTGTCCCTGTGGATCGTGAAAAGGGTCTTGGACCAAGAAAAGAAAGGACAACTATCCGCAAAGGTGGCTACAGGTCCTCCTAGGCCAGCTCGGATTCCGAGGTTTATCGCTGCCATCAAAAGGAAGATTCGGGCAAATCCAGAGCGTTCAATGAGGAAAACGGCGAATGAAACCTCGAATATCGTAAAGGAAGATTGCGGAGCAAAGTTGAGAGCACAGAAAAAATCTCACATGATCACCAACCACATCCAAAAGCTACGAGCCCAGCTATGTAAGAAAATCTTGAACTTCCTCAAGCGAAAAAACTCGGTAATCCTGTTCACCGAAGAGAACATGTTTTCGTCGATCACGTATCAAATTCCCGAACCGGTCGCTATATTAGTTCTTTTCCGGTAAATACGTGGCCGACGAGCATAAAAACGTGTATCTGACCAAGCATCCTGCTAGCGTTATTGTGTTTGGATTGGTGGCTTCCGATGGCAAAAAAATGTACCTGTTGTTCATTCCAGAAGGTGAAAAAGTAAACACGGATGTCAACATCGGTAGTTTAAGTAAGTATGTTCATCCGTCGATCAAAGAGCAGCACAACACGAAGCCAAATGTTGTATTTCAACAAGAAGGGGGTCCGTGCCACACCTCGAACCGCACTCAGAAGTGGTTGCACGAACATCTGCCGTCCCGGGTGAAGGATATGTGGCAGTCATCCAGCCCCGATCTTAATCCGCTCAGTATGGTGTGTCATGGGGAGGCCTGTTCTAAACACTGCCCAAGTACAGCAAGCGTCAGACAAACATTGACCAGTATCTGGAGCCAAAAGGAATCTGGCAACATTATTAGGCCTGCGGTGCGTTCCGGAAGCGTGTAGAGACCGTTTATTACAGCAAGTGGAAAATCCATCGATGATTATCATAGTTCAAGACTCTCAGAAATATCTCTCTTTTTAATAAATAAAAAAAATCAAAACCGAAATTTTTGAGATTTTTTTTTAAATTTAGACATTGCTCAACGGTGCAAACGTTATCACGCATACGGTAAGGCTGAAGCATGTAGGATTCGGCTTGTCATTAACGAGTCAAAGACAAAATACATGAGAGGAAGAGGCTCACAAGAAGACAATGTTAGCATTCCATCACGAGTTCAGATCGATGTTGATAAAGTCGAGCAGGTAGACGAATTCGTGTATCCAGGCTCATTGGTGACCGCAAATAGCGGTATCTACAGCGAGATTTAAAAGCGCATTATACAATACATTAATAAGACCAGTAGTTCTCTATGGCCCCTAAACATGGACTTTGCTCGTGGAGGACCAACGTGCCCCTGATGTCTTTGAATGGAAAGTGTTGCGTACGATCTCCGGTGGAGTGCAGATGGAAGACGGAACATGGAGTAGGCGAATGAACCATGAATTGCATCAGTTGCTGAGAGAACCTACCATCATTCACACCACTAAAATCGGTAGACTACGGTGGGCAGAGCATGTCGTTAAAATATCACGTAGAAAGCCATCCCAGCCTTGGCCTGATTGGTCATAACCTTACTATCGCTGTTGTGAGGTGTCCGTTTCAGATTTAGACTTTCTATTTTCCATTAGTTAATCATCAATTTACGATCTCATGGTAAAAGCAGTTTGGATTGGTAATGTATGGACTGTTAAAACATTTATAACGCCCCAAATGGGTAGCTTTTTTGCCTATCACGTTGAAAGTCATGAGTTCAAATATCTGAAAATCATTACTAAGGCTATAATGTTTCTTCAAATATCAATGATATATAACTTTATATGTGATATTTACGATTACAACGTGTGTACCAATTGTTCGGATGGCAGCTTCATTATGAATCCGATTAACTTGGAGTATTTCGAGCCGACGGTTCTGTGTGCATGACATCGGAAATCAATTTGATTTGAGGTGCTTGATGAGCTGTTGGAGTGAACTTACAGAAAGAGATATGTACTCGCATATTCAGCACACTCGAAGCATCTTTACTATTCAGGACACCCCAACACAGAGAACATATCGACCATCCGTTGACTGCTCATTTTTCCGGCTGTTTCAAGCTGACTTTTTGCCTGGCACCCCTCTCCTTTATCTACCAACAGTTTCAGAGTGTGATTGTTTTCTTCCTGTGGCAAAGCGTAAAAATGGGGTGGTAATTGTGCGTACGGTCAAACAGTGTTTCTCTTCTTTTATGTGCGCATCCTTTCGGTAAATAGGGAACGGAAATCCATGCGGCGGGGTGGTGGTCCTATCCAGGCCAAAATAATCATGCATCATCGTTTTCCGTTCCCTTTTTGACTTCGGTGAGGGTTCCCACCCGATACAAACTGTATTTATATTACGCTGAACGATCATGATCCACTTTAGGGGTGAATACAATGTTAAGAGATTTAATTTAGCTAAATGATCCCTTTATTAAATTGAGATGAATGGGATGCCGGTTCGACTTTCGATGTGGGGTGTGAAAGTGGTCCTGTGGCGTTTTTGGAGTGATTTTTCAAGGTTCTTTATCAAATTAGATGAGAAGTCAATTGAATTAAAACGTGATAAATATTGTCTATTTCTATCAGCACGATGAATTATTTGCAATGCAATTTATAGACAGATTTTATTAAAGTCACAATTCAAGTTCAACTGCCAGTCTAATATTGCAGATTGACAAAGTGCAAGTGTTTCGTGCGAAACGAGTCAAATATATTTTATCAGATTATAAGCGTTTATGTAAATAATTTTGGCAGCAGCGCCATCACCATGCTGCAACGCAATTCAACCAAATGTATGTTTTTGTTTGGTATTAGTATGAATTGCATTTGTCACATGAGAATGATGTTGCGAAGAAAGATTCCATAAATCGTTCTAACATGCTTGCATGAAGTTGTTTCAATTACATATTCACACAGTTTGTTTATTTCACTATGACTTTGAATGCCAGCTTTAGGGGTGGTCAGAATATAAAAACTCAACTATCAACACTTTTATTTGATTGCTAGGAGAAATCTCCATTCACAGTAATTTATATGACGAAAATCTAGCTGGTGGCATCTCCATGATCAAAACGAACAGCATTACATATTTTGAGCTGCTCTGCAAACTAATACATAAGCATCACATTCTTATTCCATGCAATGCAGGCATCATTTGCAGCAGAAACACACGTCCTCCGTCCATACCATGATGAATATTTGTGCAGGATAAAGAAATCATACAACTAATAAATAACGATTAAACTATTTGCATGAATTTACTGCGCTGCAACGCTAGACAAGCCGCCGCTGCCAAAACGCTCACATCAGGCCACAGAAGTGTCCCAAATGCAATCTCGCTCTATAGTTTAATTAAGTTGAAACAATTCTGCTTCGGAGAATAGTGCACCGTCATTTGTTCGCAAATATTCTCACTCTTGCAGATCTCAATAAACTAGCGCTCCGACATGGTGGTGTGTTTAGATAGTGAGAGGTATATTTAGAGTTCATTGATGTTTATGCGCGCCACCGACCAATATAGATTCTCGCATCTAAGTTCCGCCGTGGTGTGCCAATGATAAGTCTATCAAGTCATGAATATTAATGGCCGTGTATAAACTCTTGCGATGGCTATGAGGGCAGTGATTTTCATGCGACAAATCTCCGCAGTCGTTCGTGGTCAACTTGGAAGTCTACTTGGAGAAACGCATCCGTAGATCATTATGCGTGCACGACACTTCCTAATTGCGGCACCGACCACATGCATATCCCCTCCACCAATCTTCCACCAACTCGGGTTGAGCAACAGAGTCGTATCTTTTTATGACGATACCGCACCGTGGCGTATTAATTAGCCCGAGAGCAAGTGATGATAATATCAGTGGGACCTTATATGAACCAACCGCTATCAACTGCTTGTTTCAAATGGGTTCCAGCCCGGATTGTAGGATCCGTGACCGTCCGGTTCAGCACCAACCGACGAACGATGATGATGGGTAACGAACACGCGGTAACGAAGCCGTCAATTGCAATTCGAAACGGTCATTCAATTCATTATCTGTTGTCATTAGTATTCGGTGATATTTTGACGTTGACGCCATTGAGCTTGTCTTACGGACCAAGAGCGGCCATCATGAATCGCTAAATTATCATCCGTTCCTCGAAAGCACGAACACGCTCGTATAGTTTGGAGGAAATGATCAGATAAGGTTGATGTCATTAGGATTTCGGTGTATCTCGTGAAGTGGTTCATATACTTTATATTTATGCCACAAGTTTGACGTATCTGGATGTGTTTTAGTGAATGCATGCATACGCCGAACATACCGGTTTATTTTACTTAAACATTGTACAAGGCATACTGGCTAAGGTATACTTCTTTAGAAAATTGAAAAATCATTCAGTTTTACACACTTCTAAGAGAAGCAATGTGAACAATTGATAATTGGTAACTAAACTTCTTTTTTTTTATTTAAAACCAATTTTTAAATAACTCGAAAATAAACAGCCCAAACAAGCCCCCTGAGCCACGGCGTGAAGGGACCTGTTAGTTGAAGAAGTATGATAGCCGTGTACTTGAGTGAGATGAATTTCCCTGAAACACTTTCTTAACCATTATCGGAAGGTTTTAGCATACATTTTAATGCTTATGAAGTATCATAGTCATCGGAAGAAAGCTGTACTAGACCTTCCGCTTCAAATTTTTTTGATACCTTTAGAACTACATAATCATCCTCATTTTAGTCCACAACATTTTGGAATTTCTTTCTCGAGCTGTCAAAATAAGACAAACATGCTTGAAGAAGATCAGTTTTATAAAAAATAAAGATGCATTGTCCATTGTCGAAAAAAATTAGTTCTCATCACTTTCTCATGAAATTTCAAAATTTTAGTTGCCACCCGTTTTATTTATGAATTTTGTTAAGGTGATAAACCAGCCCAGGAAGCTAAAAACCACCATAAAAAAGTAAAAAAAAAAATTGGAATCTTTTGTTTGAAAACGGTTTGTAATCGGTTATTCGGTGAAGCCTCCGTTTGATGCCAAAACAGGAGCGTTGTACGGCCTTCATGACAACATTGCAAATGCATCTATTGATGCTAACTGATTGCAATTCGTGGCTCTTCAGCTATTTTGGTACACCAATGAGCTTGAAATCCCGAAGAAATCTTCCATTGGGCGACACTGAGGCAGATTTGTCGTGTTGTGTTTTTTTGGTACAAATGGGATCGAATGCATATTCAGGAACGATTAGGTTTTTTTTTGCGTAATGTGATGACGCATTAAGGCCTGTACTCGAAAGAAATGCACCAGACAAAAGTGTTCGCCAAAAATTTATTTTAAGTCGGATTTTCTTGAAACTTTCAGGGAATGAATTAATACGTATGGATTGTGTTTTGGCATAATTACTTTATTCAATTTCATTTCCATCGCTGAAAGCCCGCACCTTTCCCTTAAGACCCCTCATTACATTTTGTGCAATGGTGGAGCCGACCTTTTTGGTCACTTTCATCCATTCTTTCTTCAACTCCAGCTCGTTCTTAAACACCTTGGACGATTTTCGAACTTCGGCCTTCATTATGGCCCAAAATCTTTCCACCGGACGAATTTTTGGTGAATTTGGGGGGTTGGCGGTTTTTGGTACAAATCAACGTTATTGTCTCTGTATCAATCCAACGTCGATCTCGCGTAATGGCATGATGCCAGGTCCAGCCAAAATAATGTCTCGCCTCCGTGGGATCGCAAGACGGGCAACAGACGCTTCTGGAGGCACCCGGTGCGGTAAATTTCGCTGTTGATGGTACCCGTTGTGATGTACGCTTTACTCAGTTTACCGCATTGGCATATGGCCTGCCAGAGCAAGTATTTTTTGGCGAATTTGTCCCCTTTCTACTTCCATATGTCTTCCGGAACATCAAACCGTGATTTGGCAACGTAGAACTCCAGCCCCGGTATCTGCTTTGCGTCTGCCTTGATGTAGGTTTCGTCATCCATAACCACACACATCGGTTTCGTTAACCACTCTCGATACAGCTTCCTTGCGCGGGATTTGGCCGCCGTGTTTTGTTGATCACGCCGGTTCGGTGCCTTGCGGACCTTGAATACACGTAGCCCAGCTCGTTTCATGGTTTGCTGAACGAACCAGGTGGAACACTTTGCCTTCAGAGCCGCGTCGCGAATCGAAAGGCTCGGATTACACTTGAAATAATCCAACACCTTCCGGGCCTTCACAGGGTCAGCTGTCTTCGATTTTCTTCCACTTCCAGCCCGCCGCTCGGTCGTCTGGGACTCCTTAAACGATTTTACCACCCGAGACACAGTTGTATGGGTGATTCCCAGTTGTCTTCCGAGCCATCTCATGGTGGCAGTCGGATTTTCCATGACGGCGCGCAAATTTCTCCGGCAACTTTCTTCTTGTTTCGATGACATCTCAACCACTGAACCGTTATGAAATTTTGAACATGTAAAAAATTCACTCCAAAATAGTTATACCCAAAATTTCATCAATTTTTACCTACGGAAAAAGTACAGGTCTTACCCGAAAAAATACGTATTGTCCATCTGCATGATGTTTTTGTTGAAACGGGATCAACATTTTCTTCAAACCTTTGTTCTGGTACACATCTTGATTGTTAGCCAAACCAGAGGGCTTGAACCATGGCTTAGAAACACCTCTCTCGGAAATGGCAATGTACAGCATCGCTTTCTGTTCAAACTTATGTTTAATCTTATATTTGATTTTCGGAGATGCAGTAGAACTATCCATGGAATCGTATCGATCGTCTTCGTATGTCTTCGAAAGAGGAAAGTAACCTTCGTTGTCCAAAACAAAACATTTTTCGGAATATTTGTTTTATCAACCAGTGGCATTGGGATTTCAGCGTCGAAATCTGTTTCTCAGTGTATTCCTGGGCTCTTGTTTTCTTTCGGCACTTTATTCCGACTCTTTTCTATGTTTTGCAGATGTACTGGTGAGAACAGTTGAATCTGGATCTGTTCTGCCGTGATCTCGCATCCTGCCACTATGCTCGAAACGAGTTGGAGTGGTACCGAGCCAACTGAGTCAATTTTATGCCAAAAGATATAAACCCAAAAAAATCACCTGGATGACGTCCAGTTTAAAATTCTGAGCAATTATGAAGACGGAACTTCGCAAACATTCCAAAACTATTAAAACAGAGCTGGAGTTGAACAAAATTTAAAACTCAAAATGATAGCTTACATGACATGACGTAAAAGTAAGCTGAGAAACACAAAATTATATTTTCCAAATGTCGTCAATAATAATGCAAAAACGAATCCTTCACGGTGCCCGTTTTGTTTTCAAGGATCTAGTTCTAGTGACCACCGGAAATTTCAATATTGGCTAATCAAATTTAATAAAACAAAAGGTTCTTCGTGACCATGCATTTAAATGCATTACTACAGGGGTGAAAATTAGCACAACCCTATCTTGCAGGATTAAATTTGTTCCTCCATCTCCTAATGCTTGAGAACATTTGAATTTAACTAATCGTTGGCCATCGTCAAACAATAGTTTAAGGATGCTAAAAGTTGTCATTATGCTCAGATTTATGAATATTATAACCAAATGAGTTCCGTGTGTTACGTTGCGTTTTTATTTTGTAAGTCTGCAACTTTAATTTGCCAGCATTACATTAACGGGCAATGAAATTCAATCTTTTTCAACATTTTATTTCACATGGGGTACTCGATTTAAAGTCTATCATGGAAGAGAACAAACTTTAACTTCTAATTTGTCATGAAGCGTAAAACCGATTGCGTTCAAAATAGGTCTGATGCTGTAACAAAAACCAAAGACAACGATCATGTAAATTTCAGGCTTTCAAGTATCAGTATTAAGTCTAGTGGCTATTTTTCCACGCATTATGGACTTAGGTTTGAAGTTATCAAATATATTCTACAAGCTGTTGTAAATGTAGCATCCGGAACGTGATTTTGAGTGTGACTGTATGTATTATTTAGAGATTCAAGGTTGGATTGAACAATACATCTAATAGATAATACAATTGAGTCATATTTATCTTTCAGTCTTTAAGTATTTACGTGCAACAAGGATTACATCACTCGTAATATTCATTATTTTTAAGAGTGTACGTCATCATTTTGAACAAACCAATGGGGCTGTATATTGTAGTTTTTCGACAAGATGGCGTTCCGTGCCATAGATGTTAGAAGACTTAACCATGCCTGAAGCAGAACATGAAGTTTTAACTGAAAGAAGCTCTTGGTTCCGCTACCGTCTGAAGGCCATCGGTAACGAGGGTGGACACATCGAGGTTGCATTTGTTAAACAAACGTACTTAGCATTGCATACCATTTTCCGACCATAGACAATCCTGGGTTGGCTATTGTAGAGCCGATGGAAGCGCCAGAAGAGCTGCCTTGGGTATGACAGGCTCTTCATCTATCGATCTCTTTGCACAACACCTGGCCAGGTCCTAATGAATAGCAAGGGATGGGAGGGAAGTGTTGATTAGGTGTCTACTTAAGAAGATGCCGAGAACTCTTGCTACCTTCATAGACATCTGGAGTTGAAAGTTGGATGGAATTATGTGGGAGGCTTTCCTTGGCGAGAAAGCATATGTATATTTATATGTGTATAGGTCGTTGGCAGTGACGAAGCCAAGAAAGTCAATGCACTCCTTTGTTGTCCACTTTTTTGGGCTGGAACACAGACGTTTCCTACTTGTTTCTTGCGTGAGAGCTTGTCTGTCGGTTGAGACATGAGCACTAACTCTTGTCCTAGCATTTAATGGCTTATGATTATAGCGCCATTACTCACTCTCTGGAAAATTTGTTAAACAAACGACTTGAACAAAAAATCAAAAACTCTCTGTCTTTGCACATGCATGTGAAAAAAAAAGTTTTTGAAGGTGATGTGATTTTTCCGCATTGTTTATGGGTCGCACTGTAAACTGAAACGTTTTATTACTGTTCTGAAATGTTTTTGAGTTCAATGCACTAACGATTTAGCACTTACATGTTGCACAGATTGTTCCATAATTGTGACCTTCGTCCAGAAGTGTTCCCATAACATGGTTTGACAATATTATGCTCTATTTTACCGGAAAAAAAGGCATATAAAACGCTTACCGAAAGCCAAATTCTTACGAGGTGCGACGTGCTTTTGGCTTTTCTTGCCTTCCATGATTTGTAAACTATTTTTAGGAATTGAACGCAGCATCAAGTGTTCCACAACCGTGGAAGGAAGCAATAAGCAAGTAAATTACACTCTTGCAGCTTAAAACATAAATAAACCCCAACAAACAATCACTCATTAAATAAACATCATTATGGCCATTTAATTCAGCAGCGTGTTGAATAATCTCTGAACTATTTTCAATCACAGCTTTTGTTCAGGCATTATTCACACAAATTTGGAGAAGTTATTAAGCTGTCGGCTTCGACGCTGCCAATTGCATATGCTTAAGAAGCAAGTTTGCAGCAATGGTGTTCAGGTGATAGTTGAATAACTGCTGTTTAAGTGTTGCACAGAACTCAATAGTTCCGAGAGTCAAAGTGACCTTTGTTCAGCACAGTGAGTTTTTTTTAAGAATAATATATTCGCTCCTTGTTAATTAATAGTCACGATGAAATTTTTCTTCAACATCATTAAGCATATTAAAAAAGCTGTGGTGTCTTTTATAGAACTTTTGTTCAACTATTTTAAATTCTCATAAAACTTTCTTTGGTTTTTTTGTATGAATTTCCCTACGATACAGACATTTTATACTATGCATACTTAATTTGATTTTATTATACATGTACACTAACAGAAACATTATGTAACATTTATTTATTAACATTTAATAGCGAGATTTGAACCATCAACCTTCGTATTCCCAACTACATGACATACCAACTGCGCTATTCTAGAACTGAATGATGTATAAACGAATCGTCTATATAAGCTCAATATTATGTATCGAATAGTAGCAGAAGTGGTGCTTTAATTGAGCTACATTGATATTCTATTTATAGCATTGTATGTATGTATGTATGTATGGTAGCCACCATCCCTTCATGCCCTTGGCTTGGATGCAGCTCCACTTAATAGCAAGATCAAATTGAGCCACCGATCTGAATTCACAATATCGCTGTATGAAGGGCCAAAAACGGAGGGGTGGACCCGTAAGCAGAGACACTCACGCGAAATCCACGGGAAATTAAGAATCTCCTTCCAACGATACGATCCAACAATTCGAATAACCCAATTCGCAATACTTATTAAGCTTTCTACAGGATGGCTTGTTAAGAAGGGCGCGTCACTCTCACTGAAACTGTTGGAGTAGAATTCGCAGGATCGCAATCGAATCGGTAGGATAAAGAAAATGATAATGCTCGTTCCCTCCTAGACTCAGGCAGTCAATCAAACCATCGTCCAATTTCAGCTTGAATGATACCCTGATGCTCCTTCCCAACCCAGTATTTATTATATATAATGTACATAATATGTCATAATATGCAATAAATGTAGTATGTAATAGAGCAATGAAATATACTATAATATTTAATTAAAATATGCCATGGTTGGAATTCGTCATCCTGTAATTTAAATATGGTTATAAATAAAATAATATGATGAAATAGTTAAAATTGTAATAATAGGCATATGATAATCATATGCAGCTGGTGCATCTTTACAGCTAATCAGTGGCAGATGAATATAACTCTGGAATGTGAAGGTTTATGCAACTAAATAAAATATAAACCATTTAATTATGCATGAATCAAAAAAATATGTATTTATTCATGAATATAGATATACATAATCAGAGAATTGAAGAGCATTTATTAATTTTAATAATATTCAATGATTTAAATTCATAGAAAAACACCTTTACATACAATGAAATAAAATATCTTACATACTATCTGGAATCAATTTCCTTGTAAACTTGAAGCAAATGAAATTTAATTATTATTATTAATCTTTTAGTAAATATTTTCAATATGATATACTAATATATATAATGATGATATGATGAAAACAATACGATGTTGTAATAGTATACACATAAAAATTAAATGCACCTATTTGTCTTTTCTGCTGTGATGTTAGATGATTGAAACTCTGAAATGGCGAAAATTTCCAAAGTGGTATAATGAAAGAAAGTTGATCACCAAGCAGAATAGCAAAGAAAATTTAAGCAAACAATTAGCCGAAATAACTTTCATATGATTATGATTACTGCCCAAAAACGGAAGCTTAATAAATCCACAAAAAAAAAAAACAGAGAGAAAAAGAAAAATGAAATTTGAATTCTCCGATAACTCTTGCTTTCTACTGGGCCCATAAATAATTCTTTATATCTGTGCAATAGAAAATGAGAGATCATAAACAATTTTAGTTTTTGAATTATTAAACTTTTCTTGAAATTTTATTTAGTAGAATTTGTCGTATGATCCTTTCTAAACAAAAACGTCAAAAACCATCCTATCTTTTCAAATACATATCGTGGGTTAGGTCGGCTAAAACTTACGACGATGCATAAATGCGAACCTGAGAATAGCTTTAAAAATATTGTGAAGGGATGTTATAATATAAAATGATAGTAACAATTATATTTGTACTGTCTGCATGTCTGTAGACTGATGTCCAGCTGCAATTGTAGACGTACTTGCATTATCATTGCCACGAAGGAAACAAAATTAAAATTATTAAACAACACTTGGGAATTCATAGATGATCTGAAATTATACACCGTATAAAGAATACTTCCATTTTTTGTGGTAGGGTAAGATTTCAGCATGCCACCTTCCTACATCGCGTTGGTGGAACTGCTTCCTAAGGTATAGCTGACGCGATACAGCGTTTATTACTCAACCGCTGGATGCCAGGAGCTGTTTGAGCTGCACCTCCTTGGTGGACAGACGCTCGGAACGCACCTCCTCAATCTAGCTGAAGTCAGAAGGACAACAGTGCCCAGGCTGCACTACCAGCTAAGTACGCAACCCTTAGCTGGCGGTCTTTGTCATCTCTTGACCCGTGGAAGCATGAGGTAGGAACTTGTGAGGACCAGTGCTATGTTGCGGGGACGTACGCTCCATCCCAGTTGTCTACTCACCATTTTGCAGCCCATATCAAAGGGAACGTCTGAATTAGCAAGCTGTACACAAGCTTTGATATTGGATGTTCGGTTTTACTACGTGCATTACTGACAAGGACATGTTAAACAAGAGACGATTAAAAGATATGACAATGTTTTCTGATGTTATTTGTTAACACTGCGCTGTTTTATATTCGGATGGGCAATGTTAACAGTAAAGGGCGATACGGTCAAAATTTGGTCAATATCAACTTGACGTATTTCTTTCAATTTTGCATTTAAAAAACCTGAACACCCCTCATTTTGAAGGTGTGTGTGTGTAGAATGTTGCTCCTATTTTGATTTTGGAATTCACTCTTCAGTTGTCAAAATGTCGTCCAAGCAAGAAGAGCAGCGTATCAAAATTTGCTCGCGCATCGCGAAAATCCGAGCTACTCGCACGCAAAGTTGGCAAAATCGCTAAAAGTTGCCAAATCAACCGTTACAAATGTAATTAAAGTGTTTGGGGAACGTTTGTCGACAGCCAGGAAGTCTGGATCGGGGGGAAATCGAAAACCGGAAGCCGCTGAGACGACAAAGAGAGTTGCCGGTAGTTTCAAGCGAAACCCTAACCTATCTCTCCGAGATGCCGCAAATAAGCTGGGTGTATCGTCTACAACCGTGCATCGAGCCAAAAAACGAGCCGGACTATCGACTTACAAGAAGGTAGTGACTCCAAATCGCGATGATAAACAAAATACGACGGCCAAAGCGCGATCCCGGAGGCTGTACACGACGATGCTGACGAAGTTTGACTGCGTGGTAATGGACGACGAAACCTACGTCAAAGCCGACTACAAGCAGCTTCCGGGACAGGAGTTTTATACGGCAAAAGGAAGGGGAAAGGTAGCAGATATTTTCAAGCACACGAAACTGTCAAAGTTCGCAAAGAAATATCTGGTTTGGCAAGCCATCTGTACCTGTGGCTTGAAAAGCAGCATTTTCATAGCTTCCGGGACTGTCAACCAAGAAATTTACGTGAAAGACTGTTTGAATAAACGTCTGCTGCCTTTCCTGAAGAAACACGGTTGTTCCGTACTGTTTTGGCCGGATTTGGCATCTTGCCATTACGGTAAAAAGGCCATGGAGTGGTACGCCGCCAACAACGTGCAGGTGGTTCCCAAGGACAAGAACCCTCCCAACACGCCAGAGCTCCGCCCAATTGAGAAATACCGGGCTATTGTCAAGCGGAACCTAAAGAAGACCAAAAATACTGCTAAGGACGAGCAGCAGTTCAAGGCAAACTGGCTTTCTGCGGCGAAGAAGGTGGACAAGGTGGCTGTACAAAATCTGATGGCAGGGGTCAAGCGTAAGGCCCGGCAATTCGGATTTGGAAAAGCGGAAGCCTAACTGAATATTTTTCCTGAATTTTATACTAATTGAACTTGAAAAAGAAATTTAATTTGATTTTTTAAATAAACGATTTCACCGATTTACACGCGTTTTCCCTTGACCAAATTTTGACCGTATCACCCTTTAGCCTGTGAGTTATTTGCTCCAAGCAGTTGACTATAATTTCAACTCTTGAAAACAGGTCAATATTTCTTCACCGGCACCAAAAATGAACAACTCATAAACGAAAACATAGAAATTAACTGAATTCAATGAATATTTATCCACTTATCCAGCATAATTTGGAGTTGAAGAAGAAATATTGATCAACCAAAATTTTAAACAACTTTTATTTTAATTGTAGTTTATGTTGGTGACTATTGGCTTAAACCACAGCTATTATACAACTAAATATAAGGTTTAATCGGCAAAACTAGTTAAAAGGCGTTGCATTAGAAGCATAAACTGTTTTCCAACTATTTTTTTAGTGGTCGAATAAAAGTCAATTAAGACACTTGTATAAAACTTTTGTATTATTTTTCTTCAGCTTATAATTGTATCAGTTGAATAACGGTGTACATAACAGCTATTATTCAATTCAATATCAGGTTTTCTTAGCTAGGCTGTATAAACGATGTTTAAACCGATTAATGAACTGTTATTCATCTTATTGTTGAACTGTGTAAATTTAGTTGCATATAAATACTAAAACAGCTTTTACTAAGCATGTTATTCAAACAAAATGAAACAATTGAATTAGTGTGAATATTTCAATTGAGAACATGGTTATTCAGCTTATACTTCAGCCAGCTTTTTTATTCAGCTACGAAAGTCGTAATTCAGCTTTAATAAAGCATGTATGCTTATTTACTGCTTTCGTTTGTTTGTTTGGATATTATTCAGATTCTTTTTTTTTTAAATATCATCTACCCCGGCGTAATGGTTAACATCCATACCCCTCACGCCAAAGTCCTGAGTTCAAATCTCACCTCCGGACAAATCACAAAAAAAAACCAAAAAGGTGTAACTACTACGGGAGATGAACCAGCCAAAATCTGGAAATCTGGATAGTAATAAAAAAAATCTTTTTCTTTATTAAGGTGGCTTTCATCCTTAGGCTGGTTTGCCACCCGAGAGAGACATGTTCACCCTACATGTCACACTCATCAACGCATGAGCCGGGACTAACGGTTCTTCTTACCTTCAGGAGGAAAATGTGATGACATCGGCTGGAAATGAACCCAGACCTACTGGATTACCAAGTAGCAGTAATGCTTCACACTACACCATCGGTGTCAGCTCATCAAAATATTGCTTTTGAAAAGACTCAAATATTCATGCAGTTTCTATAGATCAGAATAATTCTTATATTTATGTGTTCACACTGGAGTAACAACCTGTGTGGTTGTCAAAAAATTGCATTCGAATTTGAAGAATTAAGTATCATTTGAGGTTTTGTTTTAAAATTGAGCAGTCCTAGCGAAAATAAATTTTGTAACATCTTTTTATGCAAGATTAAATTTTAATCATTTAAAGTTAGGATTTTAACATATTAATTGAATTGCTTAGTGCCCTAGCCTGTAATTTGCCGATAAGAAAGAAAAAAGTAGTAAGATAACATCAGTGGGCGTCATAATCTACCACCGTCACTTGTTTGAAACATTTCAGAAAAAAATGGTCTCCTACAGTTTGTCACAAATTAAAATCTTCCCCGAGCAGTCGTCGTTAGATATAAAGAAAAAGTTCACGTTTTTTTTTACTTAGTCACAGTATACACATCCGGCAAGCTGCGGCAGTTGTCGTAATTTTTTAATCTCTCTTAATTATGACTCCCGAAAAGGAGATGATGGCAGCGAGAAAAAAAGATAACATAAAAAGAAACCCTTTCGCTATGCTGTCAGTAGCGCGGTTCATCCTACCATTTTTTCCACGCAGTTTGATATCAATCATGAAAAAAAAGGTAGAAAATTTATTTGCACCGTCAGACAAGAGAAAAAATCTCTGTCTCAGAATCGGTAGCAAATTTAATCAAAATGATAATTCAGTTACAAGGGTTAGAAGGGTTTACAACTCTTCATATTTTATTTTATTGTTGCAAAGAAATCGTCTTAAAAAGCGTAACATGATACATTCTTAAGGAAAGATAAGATCCAATATGTAAATCCAATATCTAATGTGGTCTCATGGCAAAGATCTTTGCTAAATTATGTTTGAATTATGAACGCATATGTTACAATATACACCCTCATCCAAAAGGAATATCAGTAACAAATATCCTGAAGTAGCAAAAAAAAAAATCCACTCACCGTCCAATGGATTCCCAACCGAGTGTAATGTTTTCTGTTTTCACTCTATAGCCTTGTTTATAATCACCATCATTCAAAGCTATAAACACAATGCTCCTTAGGGATCGGTACGGAACGAACGGATATGAGGCAATAATTATTGAAAGTTTTAATATACAATTTACAAATTCTAATATCTGCCAAGTAGGAATAGCTTCCGCTTCTGGGCATCAGATGTTTTCAGAGGCTTTTTTTGAGAAGGAGGGAAAACTGCTGCTACCGGAATAGACGAATCATTATTATTGATTTTTTCCTTGTTGGTTGTTTCGGGCAACGACAACGGCTGCCACACACTTTTCACGGTGCCGGCAGAACAATATGATTGGAAAAAAAAATATGTCGTAAGAGAACTTTCGTAGGTTTTTTTTTAGGTTGATGGCCTAAATAGTATTAACTGTTTTTCAGTGATATACTCTCAAATACAAAATTTCCATACAAGTTTAGTTTTCATCAGTTGATTTTCCATATTTAATTTGGATATTATTCAGTTTAGTTTTCATCAGTTGATTTTCCATATTTAATTTTCGTTCGGAGACACCGTGTTTTGGGTGTTTTCTAGCTACCTACTTGTGTTTAGTTTTGTGGCTGCCTTCTCCGACACATTGTTGAACTGGACCTCACACTCCCAGAAGAGGAACATTGTCCGTGTTTAGTACTACACAGCGGTGATCATAAGTATAATAAATTTTACGAGTAGCTGTTTATTGTTTCGATATTGGTCGTAAACTTTTGTATTTTATGCGCGACAAATCCTGGCCTAATTATTTATTTAAAGACGTTATTACGGCTACTAGGTTCGTGCGTAAAACGACAATTTGTTAACATTGACCAATAATGCACGATGCCTAATTTTTCCCGCCCGATTGAAATCAGAAGAAGGCGCGCACCATCTAGTCGCAGACCGGAGCGGGCAATGTTGTCGGATCTCTTACAGGGGGCTAGGATTATGACTATAAATTATGGGCTGCTCAAAATTTAGGCCTTTGCCGCATGGAGTTTGATGCATCGAAGAATTGACCGGCACACACTTCTGCTTTCATCGAGACCGAGCTCATGCATTTGTATTGACGTATTTACGACCGATGGCACATATGTTACAATTAACACCCTCAAAATGTTTCAACACCTCATCAATATAATCATGCTTATGTCGTCTACAGCCTCCGCGCCGACTATTGGGTGTGTAGTGAGTTTTTCATGGGTTCAGATTTATAGGGCGGGTGCAAGCAATTAAAAGTAGTGTAGGATAAATTATGGGGAAACAAATAGGGTAGGCTTGTTTTGAAAGAGCAATTAAGTGTATCAAGAACTGTCAATAGCAGTTGCTTCAAATTACAAACGATGGAAATAAAATTTTGTACAAAGTTTGATATTACAGTCATCTCACTTTTGTTGTTTCCTTAAATAATATCAACATCTAAAATTTAAAAAATATCTCATATCTCATAATCTCTTGCTTTTTTCCTCTTAAAATAGAATGATTCTCGAGAAATTCATGATAAGGGCCTAAAAGCCAATTGTGAATAATGATTTTAAACGTCAATCTCACACGAATCACCAAACTCCAGTAATATCCAATTTTATCATCAGGTAAAGTAAACAGTCCTCTACGAAATACTGCTTTTAATTCGCGATCGTGTTTTGCGATTTGAGAGTAATCGACTTGTAATGTCATTGTTTACAATTGGCTTTTAGGCCATTATCATGAATAACTCGAGAACTTATAGTTGAACACGTTTACCTACCACGCGATTCAACTACCTGGTTTTTTTTTTTTCAATGCGTCCAAGTCGAAAAGCGGTGTGTAAAATTATATCCACCCCCAACGCCAGTTCGGTTTTTGATCTATTCATTCTCATTTAATAATGTTTTAATACGCTTATTTTTGGCGTATTTTCTTTTTTTGTACAAATAAATCACATAGGATACAACAATTACTATCTATTCTCAATTTTCTCTGTTACTGGGCCGAAAAAATGTTCCTTGTATCGCAGAATGAGGCAAAATTGGAATATCTATTTAATTGAAATTCAGCGTGTATAACATAACTGTTATGTCATCAAATTCAAACTTTTAAAAGTGTTTTTTCATTGCTATTTTGATTATTTAAGGATTTTAATTTTCTTCATGATGATGATGATGATGATTATGAAAAACTACCATCTATTGCAGCAAGGTAACTTTCCATAGCAGTGGAATAAACTGAAAACGATTTGATCAGGATTCTATTATTGGTTGTGATCATCAAGCTCCTGTATGAAGGGCCAAAAACGTTTGGGCGGGCACGTAAGCAGAGACACTTACGCGAAACCCGCGATTATAGGGAAGAGAATCTCCTTCCAAAAGCAAGTTCACACTCACAGCTCTAGAATCGAGCCCTCGATTGACAGAATAAACCCAATAGATGGGGTCAAAGAGCCCGCCCTCGTTCCACGAAATGTTAACAATACGGAGGAGGCAGTCCCATGCTCCCTATCCAAATCGTTTTACTTGGGTGCCCTGATGGTCCCTCCCTTTCCCCGTTATATGTTATTTAATATTTAATATATTTTGTACACGACAAATTAAGATATCATTATAGACAAAAATGCTAATTTATTCAAATTTCAAACTTGAATGGATTGTTACTGAAAAAGAAATAAAAGTTAGATGTGTATTAATATCCTACTAGTCCTGGAAAAGCTGAAAACAGAATAGATCATTCCAAATATCAAAAATAAAATTTCAATAAAAGATTTTGTTTTATAAGACATTGTAATATTTGTAATATTTTTCTTTATACTGTTCTAGCAACATTTCAAAGATAGTAATTGGAGTGAACGAAGAGTCCGGTTGGATGATTTCTGAAATAAATGGCTTATCTTATCATAATACCACTAAACACAATATTAAAATATAATCCAACATTACTTATAAGCACATGCTAGTCTTTTATGAATATAGTAGTTGAAGTTCAGAAGTGCAATTTTAAATTAAATGCTATGCTGGAATGCTGAAAAAAAAATTGAGCCTTTGATTCCTGTCATGTTGTTTCAGAGTCTTACATGGTTTTAGAATGCAAAGATGATTTCAAAGCGTGCTGAAATTATTAATCAAATGAGAATGGAAAATATACAATATGATTTAAAGGTATAAGATCTTCAGTCGCACCCCTTCACTTCGCTATTGTCAGATTGACAACATTGCCCAGGCTACGCCAACCAGCATCTCCATGTTTCAGCTGGCAGTCTTTTGTGATCATATGACTCGTGGAGGCGTGAGGTGGGAACTTGTGAGGACGAGAGGTCGGTCGCACCCTCCTTCGAAGTTGTCAACTCACCATTTGAAGCCTATTTAAGGATTTTAATTTTCTTCATTACACAAACAACATGTGAAATTTTTTATATAATCACAAAACAACACAAACAACGTGTATTCAGCACCATTATATTGCAAAAATACTATGAAATGACTAGGATGCTTCCAATAATTTTTTCTTTGTTTTTAATATTCTTCGCAGACAATAATCAGATAGATCTCACGAATGACGTCCTCCAAAATAAGCTCATTCAGTCGAAAATATGATAATTTTTGAACTAATTCGTACACTCGTAATTAATTTCATGCACCGAAATAAATGCAACCTTTTCGTACGATAAACGTTGTTTATCCTTTCGTTAGATATGTAACCAGCCATACGAAAACGGAGCTCACCACGTGATGTGCATCTACGATTGTCCGAGCCACTCACGCGTGTATGCGCGTTGGCTTCGTCTTGCCTTTTGAACAGTAAATGGCCGTTTTCTTCATTGCTCTGATCTACTTTTTATTATAAACCATTTTTTTTTTCATTCCAAACTGGTCTGTTGCGAGCAGCGCCTTTGAGCGGTTGTGTTGATTATTGTTGCGTTCTCTTTTATTATGTATTATTCTGTTATGAAAGAGATTGAACAAATACAGAGGGGTTGTGCATAAGGCACGACCGCATGGTTGACGTTGGATAATATAACGATTTATGTAGTTTTAGTATTTTAATGTTAATATAACCCTTTTTTAGTCATTTGGTGGTCATTAAAAGAGATATGCCCAATGCAGCGATTGTATAGATAACTGATTATTCGAAGAGAACAACTGCAGGTGAAATTGTAATAAAAGCCATCATATATCTTAAAAACTCTTTATGGGAAATTTGGTAACCCTTGGTTTCAATACAGTAATCTAAATAGCCTAGATTACCGTCCATGACGACTTTTCGTAGTGGGATTTGTAAAAATAAGTGAATAAGATAAACTGTATTAAATATATGTAATTTTGTGGATTTTGCGTTACATTACAGTATATATATGTTAAGGGGGTAGTACACTCTACAAGTTTCAAAAAATTGTTTATTTTTTAGCATGAATTTTTTTGTTGGAAATTCTACTTTATCGTAAACTTTACCTGAAGTTCATGACACACTCCGTTCCAAAGATACATGCCAAGCAGTGTCGCAGCTCTCCGAGCGCGCTCGGGCGAGCTCGACTGTTATCGACGGAACGGCCGTTCTCTTTAGTTCCAAATATTACCACGTATTACCAGATGGCTCAGGTATCGTATTAACTCAGTTTTGATGGTTTTCCCTCACATTTCATACAGTCTATGGCAAGCTGTCATTTGCTAGTTTTTCGGCAAAAAATGACAAATAAACGGATAAAACTAAGTCAGAAAGGGTCGAAGGATAATCAGTTCCGGTCACAACGCAGTTATTTAAAAGGTCGTCGTCCTCTTAATCGGTATTTATTTATTTATTTATTTATTTATTTATACGGGTATATGCCCTTGTAAACAACCAAATAATTTCTCGTATTATTAGGTATTCCTTTGGAGGTGATGTGGACGGTGTTTCGTCATCGGCCAAAACGCTCTGGTCATCGAAAGACGACGAGATCATCGTGAAAGACAGTTTTGGGTACCGGCTAGTTGAATTTCACTGCCCTGGCGAAGTAGTGTTCAAAAAGTGCGGCTCCGATGTGAGACTTCAAAAACTGGTATCCGCGGCCTGGGGTTTCTAAATCGCATTGTGCTGTGCGACTTGCGATCCGCGAGTTCCAGTCCATTAATTTAAAGCCACGTTTTCGACATTAAGTTTCGTATAATCTTCGTCCTGAGGTTACTCGGAATTGGATGCAACGGGTAAGCAAAGTTTTAGACTTTTATGTGCTTGTCGAACCCCATTGAGAAGACTGCGTACTACAAAATTAGTGGAATTAGTTCAATGTGTATTTGTTTACGCTGTGTAAGTTTCACTAGCAGATGTGCAATCGGAAGAACAGTAGCGGCGCAAAGAAATTTTGCGCACGTACCTCGAAAATCCGGATCTTTCTCATCGTGCCATCAGCAGGAAGCTGGGAATGGTACATTCTACGGTGTCTCGTGTTTCGAATCGGTACCACGAACGTTTGACCATCGATCGGAAAGAAAAAAGGGGCAAAAATTGATCTCCGTATAGTGTAAAAGATCACAAGCGAGTAGTTCAAGCTTTCAAGAGGAATCTCAACAGTTCAGCTCGAGATGTGGCGAAGAAACTGAATCTAACCAAAACTTTCGAGCAAGATGTGAAAAAAACGTGAAGGACTACACAAGTACATAGTCCAAAAGGCGCCCAATCGCGATGAACGGCAGAATACGGTAGGTAAAACACGTGCACGGAAGCTCTACACCCAGATGTTGATGAATCCACATTGGCTCGTTATGGATGATGAGACGTATGTAAAAGCAGACTTCCGGCAGCTTCCGGGGCTCCAGTTTTTCACTGCACATAATAAATTTGATGTCCCTGAGGACGTTAGAAAGCAGAAGATGTCAGAGTTTGCCAAAAAATATATGATTTGGCAAGCAATTTACTCGTGTGGAAAGCGAAGCACCCCATTCGTGACAACTGGAACGGTCAATGGGCAGGTGTGCCTAAAAAAATGCCTCCAAAACCGTCCACTTCCTCTTCTGAGGTCACACGATGGTCCTACGATTTTCTGGCTGGATTTAGCCTCGTGCCATTACTCGGAAGAGGTTTTGGAGTGGTACAAGGCTAAGGAGGTCAATTTCGTGTCGAAGCATCTCAACCACCTGAACGCACCGGAACTGCTGCCAATTGAAAAGTTCTGAGCCATCATGAAGCAGGCACTTCGGAAGCATCCTAAGGAAGTGAAATCGGAGGAAGATATGAAGAAAAATGGATTGCCACGCAAAAAAAAAGTTGGTCCTAATGGTGTACAGGTCCTTATGAGTAGTGTAAAGAAGAAAGTTCGTGCATTTGGATATGGAATTGAAATTGAATAAAACAAACATTGGAAAGTATTCATAACATGTTTTATTTAACTCCCTGAAAGTTTGAGGATGATTGGTTGAATGGGCGAATTTTTTCGAATATTTGTGTGTGTCGCACTTTGATTCCGTACACCTTTTAGTCATACCAACCCCCAATAATAGTAAAATTGACTATCAAATTTGACTCTGTGTAGTTTGATAGTCATCTTGACCATGTCGGTACAACCATGTAATTTTTCTCAGAGCACTTTCGAGAATAACACAGCTTGTGCTTTTTTTACTCCTAGTAAGATTGAGGACTCTCGAGAAACATTCTTGTTGTCTGAACGAATGCGGTCAATACACTCGGTGTGCTTCAACTTACTCGCAACCTAGCCAGATGTGTAATGCACCGTATTCGCTGTCCTTATGTTCATTCTTACACTGAACCCAAACATCCTCCTTTTATCGAATGAATCCTCCGTCGGTTGATATCGAAACATTGAAATCGTATTTTCGAATGATAGATGCAGGCATAGGACGATTTTCTAGAAACCATATGATTATCCTTCTATTGTTGAACAACTAATAATACGCGAAGTGAACTGACCTCCCGTTCAAATTTGGTTGCACGCTGTATGAAAAATCGTCATCCCAAAGTGGAATGCGTATTGCATTGGAAAAGCCCTATAACGCAAATCATTTAAATGAGGATGACAAACATTGCATTTTACATCATTCGGTAAAAATCTATCAATCGCTATCACAACTGGTACCGTCACGAATAAAGGATTGAAAACCGCTCACTTTCTTCGGAGTCACGGAAAAATATTTCCTGACTCCTTCAATTTTTGTGCTCCCGTTGCAAATTTTGCTCAACGGTTGAGGAAGTGTGTGAAGGAAGTGGAAGTGTATGTCGTTGAATTGTTTCAAATTATTCATAAATCGATAATAAATCTACACACTTTTGAAACAAACATCATATTGAATTTGGTTGATTGTCATACGAAACATGGATGATCGTCATACGGATCTAACCATAAGACAATCATCCGATTTCCGAATGCTTTTCGTTAAAGTGCGCAATCGAATTACCTTTCAGCCGATCTTGGGATGATGTTTGGGTTCAGTGTACATCGGTTTCGGAAACGGTAAACAGCGACAACTGAATTAGTTCTGCCAACATCGATCAAAAACGTCATCTGAGCTGCTTAACAATGGAAGAGACCAACACCAGGTGGGCGGGTTTGTTTTAAATTGGGTTTGGTTTCGGGGGTGGTTGGGTTGGGGGCAGGGACTATTTTTTTTTTTAAAAAAAAAGAAAAAAAAGAAAAAAAAGAGGGGAGGGGAAAAAAAAGGGGATTTTTTTTTTTTTTTTATTTTTTTTTTTTGGGGGGGTGGGGGGTTGAGGGGGGGGGGGGGGGAGAGGAAAGGAGGGAACAGAGGAAAATTTGGGAGGGGGGGAGAGGGGGAGGGGAAAAAAAAAAAAAAAAGGGGGGGGGGGGGGGGGGGGAAAAGGGTGGGGTTGATTATTGTTGGTTTGTGGGTTGGTTGGGCGGTGTAAAAATAGTCAGTTTATCGGGGAAGGTGATACTGAAACTTTCAAGGGAAACCTGGATTCACAGCCATACGATGACTTGGTGGTGCGCAAAAAGGAGTGCGTCGTCGACTTGGTCAGACAGTAAAGAACTATCTATTATGGACTTGCTAACAAGAGGAACTTGGCATCAACAGTGGATATGAACTGGGGCTATTCATAAACCACGTAGACTTTTCTGGGGGGGGGGGGGGGGGGGGTTGACCAAAGTCTACGCTCCATACAAAATTTCAAAAAATTGTATGGAGAAAAGTCTACGAGGGGGGAGGGGGGTTCTGAGATTTTCAAAACTAAGTCTACGTGGTTTATGAACAGGCCCACTGATGGCAACATTACATCAAAAATATCCACGGATAAGGAACCACAACATGACGGCTGCCCGGAAGGAGCGGATACCTGGTGCACAGGCAGAAGGCAAAATTCAACGGCGATCTCAGCAACTATAAACACAAACCAGCTATGAAAAAGGAAATTTACACAGCCTTACTTCCTGTCTACCATGATTTGAGTCACGATGAACTACTTGAACGTTGTCTCGGCGAATACACGCAAAACGCCAAAGAAAGCTTTAACTCTAGCATCTGGGCGCTTTCTCCAAAAACGGCGGCAGGAAGTTGATGAAATTGCTTCAAATTTGGTGGCATGCAAATCATAACTCAAAAACGATTCATCCGATTTTAATGCGGTTTAAATTTTTGAACATTACACATTTTTTCCGTCATCGTAGCTGTGGTTAAGTCACCGTTTTTATGTCCATTTTTGCGTCCGAAAACCTGATATATTTTTTCAATACGTTGTTTTTCATTTTTTTTTCTCAATAAAAAAAATCCTGAGTACGATGACAGGGAAATTATCAGAGATTAAGGGAAACATATTGATTTTGTTCTAGCTTCAACTGTGCAGCCTCTGTGATGTCTGCCGATCAGCAGGTTGCCGTCGGAGGTGCTACGCTGTACCTGGTGTAGCGGCCGAACGAGTTGCCCACATTGGAGTTCAAAACATATTCACGATTTACGTAGCGAGAGACAATCTGATGCAAGCTCTTCACCGCTCCTATCAGCTTGAAAACACCCAAGCGATGCACTCCTATACATATCATTTGATGCTCACCTCGGTTGCTCTAATTTTTAATCTGTGGTTGGGAAATACTGTGCATTAGAAATACTGTGACCTCTTATTTGTGTTCTTTTCAGTAGTTTACTGTCAAGAGGAATGTTAATTACATATTTCCAAATATGCATAAAAAGATTTCTCATCGAATGATTAAAAAAAATTGAAAAAATAGTCAATAGATACAAGCATAAATTAGGGTAGTTTCAATGAAGTCTCTTTAACTGAGAAAATAGTATTGGTCGTCTTGAAAAGGGTGGTTTTTAAATGGTGACCATGGTCTGAGATGACCCGTAACGCTGGTAGATCGCCTTTTCGTGGTGCGTTACGGGGTATCAGATCTACCACCGAACCCTAATCCAAATTAATTCAAACTAGGGAACATATTTGTTTTTGTAGTCAAAGGAACGTGCTTATTATATTTTATGTCTTGTGAAAAGCGACAATACTCGGATTGACTCACCGAGGATGAGCTTGGAATGAGGAAAACATAATTAGTCTTCATTTATGCGAATTCTCATTTTCTATTTGATGTTCTATAGTTTGAAGTGGTTAGGACTAGGATTCTGATGCATGGTCAGTATCGGAGTCATTGTTTGTTTTGTTTGCAATAAATTCCGTTTTGACTGATAAAGGGGCGCGCCTTTGAAGAGTGCTGTAACTCACAAAGGGTTTAAATAGCGGAAACTTTTAGAAAAAACTCGATTCATAGCCAACAAAACAAACAAAGACAACTGTAACAAATACCGAATATTCCATCATTTCTCAATAGTGATGAAGTAACTCGACTTGCACTAAACATAGGACACGGGATATACTACAATAGATCAAATTACTGGTTGCAGTGGTTTTTGCCCCGAACAGAGGAAAAAAAATGGTCTGAGATCAAATTTAACTACTCGTCACTGCACATTACCGGCAGTTAGGCGTTCCAGCTGTTAGGCCGCTGGCTGTCTTCTGACTCATACCGGACAACAATTAATTCAATACTTTATCGTTGCGCTTTCTCACAGCTGGCTGCCAATTAACGGGAATATGTGCTATAAGAAATTCCAATCAAACAAACTCGTTATCAGGGAAAACAGAATAAGTTGTCCTGAAGAGGAGGGATTTTAAATACTGACCATGTACGCGTACGAACTTAAGCCTTCTTGGATGCAAATTTTTTCAAGTCATACACGGAAAAAAAAACCGTACCCAGATCCGTCGTGAACTGCAGTAATGAATTCGAGAACAAGCGAAAATACACCGTGAACTGAATCACGTAACCATGAACTAAATAACGCTTGAAGGGAAACATCCTGAAGACGCGAACGACTTTTTGTACGAACGCTTGTGAGAAAAAGTTCTTCGTTTCGAGATCCGCAATACGGCTACTGGCTCGTCACCGCTCCTATCAGCCTAAGGCAGTCGAAGGATTTGTTGACTGAACAAGGGTTCGTGGGGTCGCCAGTCCCTTGTTATGCAAAGACACGCGGTTCTGGCCGTGGTCTTCTGAAGGGTCTCATTGAGATCAACTGGCCCTGCTACAACAAGCCATCACGAAGGCTATTCTCTCGGAGCAACCTGCTGAGGATAGTGATGATATGAAGCATATAAATATGAGATAGAGAATAGAGATAGAAATTATTGAAATTTATTAAATTTTGACATTGCTCAATGGTGCAAACATTATTTCTCAATTATCCGAAATTTTCAACTATGATGAGAAAGGAAGCGTCTTCTTTTCTAAGAAGCACAGCAAGGTAGCAGTATTAATAAGCGAGATCAGGGAACTTTTTTCAGAACGTCTAGTATTGCATGTTCATTTTGAGGCTTCTTTCCCATATAGTCATCCTGGCTTATTACTGGAAATACAATTCAAAGTGTTGAAACTTGAAATGACGAAATTGAGCAAGCATATAATGGTTTTTTAAACAACTGATTGAACTTAAATTTAATTGTGGTGCATTCTTGTAGTATTTCTTGACGAAGGGGCGCAAATGGAATCCAAACATTATCAATGTAATATTCACTGCTGCATTTAACACCAGTTACAATGAACAGCAATGGAATCTTCAAGGTTTTAGAGAAACATTCCTAAACAATCACCCTTGAAGCATTCTTTAAACCTTTGAACAGCTGGTTTATCACGAGGAATATCAGAAAGATATGCTGCATACACCCGATCATTTTGCTGGTGTAGTAGGATTAATTTTTTCGTCCGAAAATATTTAGAATTTCACAATCACCGTGTCGCTTGAGCAGCTTCCGACATCTTTCGACTCTTGCAATCATCTGCTTTTCAGTCAAGCCATGCATCCGTTGTTTTTTTTGTATGGATTCAGTCTAAGGTGTCTTTCAAAATACTCCAGATCGTTTACTTCTACTACATTGCCAGTTCTTTGGCCACCTTTCAGTCAGACTTATCAGAATTCCACCGAATTCGCTGTCTCACTCGATTGATGGCTTCCGGCACCTGACAGTGCGTTTACGGCCAGGTCCGGGAAGTATTTTCCAAGAACCGGTACCTTTGTAGCGTTCGTTTATTCCAAGTGGTTTCAATTTAGTACACGGTCTAAAATGTTTCAAAAACAGACTCATCCCGAGCTCCATTTTCCCGACCATGAATCTCAAACGAATGAAAACAAACTTACAAGCGCAGTGTTGACATTTGAATACACTCTAAAAGAAATATAAAAAAACATGTTTGTGATTAACCCATCCACGTGTTAAAAAAAACACTGACAGGAATTACCACTCACCCTGCATACCTGAGTACTAATGCAATGAAATTCAATGATTTAATTAAAATTGAACCGAAAATCGATATGGTTTTTCAGCTCTCAGAAAAAATACAAGCCTCCACCTTCCGACGCTTTAACTCCTCTATGCCAATCACGAGCATAGCTCACGGAAAAAAATGGCAATTTCCATTCCATCTCTAACCGAATGTTCATCTCTATCTTTCTCTTGTAAATTTTGTTTTCATTTCAATTGAATCATTTTTATTGCATTTTTATGCATATAACCACGCGATGTACGTTCAGTTGTAGTGCCGTTTCGATTTTGGATTGCTTCGCTTCCACGGCAACCAATCGAATTTACGATCCTGTGCCAAAAGCACCGTGCAAATGGTTTTGCATTTTCCATTTCATGCAAAAATTGGCTGGCAGAGAGAAGTGATCCAAATGAAAGCGATATGGGCATTCATCGTATATTGCACATCTCCGAGTGTAAGTGGGCTTGTATAATTGATGGCGGTGTGGTGGGAGGCAGGAGCCTGTATCCGCCAGTTGAGGATTGGGGTCTTGCGGATTTTGTGAAACATAGACAAACCATCACGAGGATGCGATGAGCATTCTTTATTGCAACATGAAAGCATGGGGATTGATATTGCATCATAGCATTCGAAAAAAAAAACGGAGCAAGAGGGAGGAGTTCGTGTTGAAGATGGGACAGAAAAAAATAAAGATGAAAAAATGGACGACGTGGAATTAATTGATTGATTGTTTCGAATAAATTGCTCGAAATCGAAAAAATCGAAAATCCGACGAGCGGTATCCAGTGGACGAATATGGTTGTAGGGTACTCATGTTTCTAATTTGTTTATTTTTTGTCTGACTCGAACTATTCTACAAAAGTTTTTGCTATAAAAAAATTGAAGGTGAATGAAGACTGGAAAATAAGTAATTGTAAGCAACTGAGCAAAATTGAAATTATCAAGCTCCAAACAATGAAAGATAAAAAAGCATGTAGAAAAACCGGGGGCATTATGAGTGAACATAATTATAATAACCAAACATCACGCAGAAAGATGTTGCAGCATTAAACTTGTTTGTTCGCTCCGCTGCGCGAATGATTTCCTTTTTTTATTATTCTCACGAAGGAGGGTATATTTATCACTTGAACAATTCAAAGAAATTTTTGCAATGATCACTGTAAAAATATTAGATTTATCAACCACTGAGCGTGGGGTGTTCAGATTCAAAAGATATTTTCTAATTATATAAGTATTGAGATGAGGACATCAAATAACATGGAAATTCGAAGAACCAACCCTGATCCAACCCCATCATAAGAAAGGTCAGATCTCATCATAGATGGATAAATTTCATTCCTATGCGACAGATTTTTTTATCACCACCGAGATTACTCCCCCCACGCTGAGGAATAATTAAACTTGATTTTGCCATAATTGAAAGTGTAATTTGCGTACGTTTTCATCCTTCTGACGTCAGGCTTCTCTTTAGATTGCTTCGTACTAAGAAAACGGTTCAAAGTAGAAACAACCGAAGTGCGCTAGAGAAAAATCAAACATTAGGAAATACAACACGAAAGTTTATGCAATATTTGATGTCCAATAACATTTACCTAATTGGTGTGG
Organism: Aedes koreicus; assembly: GCA_024533555.2. NCBI lineage: Eukaryota > Metazoa > Arthropoda > Insecta > Diptera > Culicidae > Aedes > Aedes koreicus. Next base: position 184,676 of record JAHHFK020001818.1, read on the forward strand.
AAAAATTTAGAATGCTGCCATAATTTCCATCTTGCTCAAAGTATTCATCTTTCGGATAATGAAAGCACTTTATCCGGTAGCCAATCTTTCAAGAAATATACCCAATATCTAACTGTAGCTATACTTGGGCTAAAAACTGCACGGCTAAGCTTGGGTCCGAACAAAGCTAAAACTAGTTCTGGGCTGCTTTCGCAAACTATTTGCGGATCTGGCCAACTTTTTACTATCTTTTTACGGCCACTCTTTCATCTAGGTTGATTAAAGCAATAAAAATCGTAAAACATAGAACAACGACATCACAGCAACAACAAACTCCGTTTTTCATCCCTTCCCGGCTTGTCCAATTCCAAAAGGATGATGAGCGTTGACATTGCGCTTCATCAACATCAACAGCGTAAGCAGTCATACGTCATGTAGGCTTCCGCTCCATGTTCAATTATACTAGCAAACTTCCTTCAACCCAAAAGTATTAGATGGCCTGGAGAGCTATGTGCCATTTTTGTCGTAAAATTATTTTCACTCTCCCCACGAACAAACTTGCTGATGTATCCTGCAAGCTGACAAAATGCGTAGCAACATCTTTCCATCCTTAAGATGATCCCCCTGTCTGAATTAACCATCCCATCCGGCCATGGTCCTAGCCCAAACAAGCCAAACAAACGAACTATATGTTCTTCAATGCAAAACATGGCACTCACTCATCAAAAACATTGCTGCCATTTCATGTATCGTATTCCAACGCGTTGGGGTAGTGAAGGAAGAACAGTATTCTTAATTTAATTAAACAGCTTTCCACCAATTTTACCAGCACTAAAGGGTGGGGTTTAGAATAACGTATGCGGGCAAATAGGACTTTCTTTAAGTGCTATGTTTCTTTAAGTGAGCTTAAAAATTTCCCGATGTGATAAAAATTGCAGTTTTGTGTGTGCTGACAAATATTGGTGAAAAGTCAACCAAATAACAAGAGTGTAAGGCACCTATGAACATTCGCTGATATTGAATCAAAATGGGCGTCAATGCAGTCTGTTATGTAAGACCGTATACTGGAAAAAGTGCAGAAAAATATATTTCACAAAAGTTTCAAATCGGGTTTTTAAATTTCCCAGGAACCTACTTCAAGGAAAACGGGAAATATACAATATATATCTCGGGATTTCCCGGGTCCCGGGAAATAAAATGACTACAAATATTGTGTAACAATCAAATATGGAGTTCATTTATTATTGCAGTTAAAAACATTTCAAGTGTTAAACTTAATAATCAAATTGTTTGAAATATGATTTTAAGAAGCACAAGACATGTAGGTTGCAATCAGAAAGTCGCGATCGAACTTTTCAGCAAATATAAGCTGACAATTTTTTTTAAAGGTTTTTTAAACTTTATTCAATGTAGTCCCCTTTTAGATCGATACACGTATTCCAGCGATTTTCCAACTTCTTGATCCCGTCGGAAAAGTAATTTTCCGGAAGGTCTGCAAAATACTCTTTTGAGGTTCGGGAACAGATAATACTCCGAGGGAGCCAAACCGGGTGAATACGGTGGATGCGGAAGCAATTGGAGCCGTAAGTCCTAGATTTTATCCGTGGTTGTGATGCTCTTGTGCACCGGCGCATTTTCTTGCAAAAACAAAATTGTTTTTCTCTTAATGTGTGGCCGTTTTGCAGCGATTTCGGTCTTCAATCGCTCCAATAATGCACACACAGAAAAAAATCTTGTAGTAAAAACTACCATTTTACCCGACTATGCCTATTTTCAAAACTACCATGAAATTTCAGTCAAATTTACTACGTTTATGCTTCAACATTGCTAGTATATTTGACAGACCTCATATTGATATCAACCGCACCATGGTTGATCTAATCGCAGGCATGGTAAAATCAAACGCATTCATAGTCAGGTGAAAATTGTTGGTGTTTGCGCTTAATTTAACCCTCGAAATGGTTGTTTCTACCGATTTTTTTTTGCGTGCATTAATACTCGCTGTTGATGGTTTTATTATTTTCGAGGTAGTTCACGAAGAGTATGCCATGAAAATCCCAGAAAACCGACGCCAAAATCTTTTCGACCCATTGAGCCTTCAGACCACTCGTACTGGCTTCAGTGCATTGCCGGGCACTAATTCTGTTCGCTGGTGTGTAATAGTGGATCCAGATTTCATCAACAGTTACCAATCGCCGTCAAAAGTCCTTCCGATTCCGCATCAGCAAGTTTAAACACAGTTTCGAAGTGCTCTCGCGTTCTCGTTTTTGGTCAGTAGTGAGCATGCGCGGCACCCAGGGGCAGAATATCTTTTTCATTTGCAGAATCTCACCCAAAATATGGTGTGTGCGCTCAGTACTAATCTTTGTGGCATCTGCTAGCTCATGTGCCTCCACTTTCACAGCCAACACCATTTCATGAACTTTTTTGACATTGTCCTCTGTAACCGCATCGGAGGGCTTGCCGCTGCGCTTTTGATCGCTAGTGACCACTACGCAACTCTCGAAACCAATAGATAACGGTATAATCTGACGGAGCACTTGCCCCATAATACTTAACCAACTTTTCTTTTGTTTCCTTTTCCGTTTTGCCTCTCAAAAAATAAATCGTTTTTTATCCAAATTCAAAATGATGACAAACACGTCAACAACAATCAGCTGTCAAAACAAAACTAAGGGCAGTATCGCACTGAAATTGAAGGAGGTGTCCCTGTCCGGTGACCAGAAGAGGAATCACTGAGAAAATGATGAACTCGGAGGTTTTCAAAACCGAATGCCTCCAGAAGTGAGTTCTACTCTTCATCAAGTCAAATGAGATTGTATATGGCCGGATCTTGCGAGTTGTCACTACGGCCGGAAGGTACAACAATAGAACAATGACAACAGGATCCAGTTTGTTAAGAAAACCCTCAAACATCCCAATTATCCCCAGTTCAGGCCCGTTGAATAATACTCGTCAATTATGAAGAGAAAATTGTAGGTAAAAGGTACAGTCATCAAAACGGCAGATCAGATGCAAAATGTGTGTGATAAAATCGCCAAAACAGAGGGTGAGACCGTTGTGCACGGCTTGGTGGTTTGAATACGACGATGGTATGCTTCATTTTTTATGCTGACACCAAACGTTTCGAGCGCTCCAGCCGTAGTTGTTTGATTCGGTCCGTTACAAGGTGGCGCTTTACTCTTGCCCTGGACGAACATTTCAAGTCATCTTTGACCACCCGTTGCATGGTAGTTTTTGAAATATCGGCTTCCTTAGCGAATTTCCGGATCGATCTGATAGGATTTCGCCTTACTTTGTCTCTCACTGATCTGATGACCTTCAGTGTTCGAGCGGACCGTGGACGCCACTTCCCGGCTTTCGTGGACGTGGTCCATCAAGAAGTTAACGTTGGATATGGTAAACGGTAGCCAGGTGGCATCTCACAATAGTTGAAATTTGTTTTACGTGCTTTTGGGCGAGCAGCAAACTAGTGACAACCTCCTATGCGTACATTTTTCTGAACTTTGTTACTCGCGAACCACTGTGTTGTTTACATCGTCTCAGAGTTTACAGTCAGATGATTACACACACGCATTAAAACAGTAAAAACTAATGTTTAAAGCTACCCAAAAATAAGTATTGAAAACTTTCGCATTTTTTATAGGACATACTGTAGCTGAGCTTGTGGATCAAATATTAGAAGAAACAGATTAAAAAAAGTAGCGGGTGCCTTGTTTCTTGATATGAAAAAGGCATTTGACACTCTTAACCATGACATTTTACTCAGAAAATTAGAACAATATGGTGTCAGGGGCATTGCTAATAGCATCATCCGTTGCTATTTGAGCAACAGAAATCAATTTGTCTCATACGACGAACAAAGCTTGAAAAGACAAATTAATACTGGAGTTCCACAGGGAAGTCCTTTACTTTCTCTTATCTATATCAATGATATAAGTAATATAAGTGTTGTTGGAACACCAAGGTTATTTGCTGACGAATTTGCATGAAATTAGATCAAATATGAAAGGGGATTTACGGTTGCTACAAGAATATTTCTCAGTTAATCACCTCTCAATAAATTTGCTAAAGACCAAATATATGATCTTTCGTTAACCAAGGAAAGTTCTTCCACAAATTCTCATTTTAGCTATGAATGCTGACATAATTTAGGAAGTTGATTATTTTAAATATCTTGGCATATATCTGGATTCTACCTTATCGTGGGACTATCACATAAAGTAAAGTTCCTCTATGTGTGGAATTTTAAGACGGGTAATTTTCTCCCTCGAAAAGCTATGCTTTGTTTCTACCTTGCACATATCCATTCTCATTTGAACTATTTAATTGTTTCATGGGGTAGACCTAGTAAGTCAAAATTAAAAAAACTCCAAATCTTGCAGAATCGATGCCTTAAGATTATTTACAAATGACCATTCTTAGGAATATCCTACAGCTCAATTGTACACCGATTTCGCTAACAAAATTTTACCAATTCTTGGGTTATGTAAAGAGCAAACCTTGTTAATAGTTCATAATATTCTACATAACCCGCAACGGTTACATAACCTAGCTATGGATGCGTCACCTTGGATTCACAATACCAGGCAAATTAATCATTTTTCGAGATCCCGCGCGCACTCGGTTTTTGGTCAAAAACGGATTTAATTTATAGGTTCCACAAGTTATTATAACTTACCAAGAGATCTTCAACAAATAACAAATACTTCCTCTTTCAAAACAAAGATAAAACACTTATTGCTGGAGCGAATTGTTCAATTGTTAATTTGATGTATTTATATTTTTATTGTGGTTTTACTCTTAGGTTTCCTTTTTTTGTTCTCAACCGTCATTTAATGTAATGAATTTTTTTTCTTTCGTCAAATTTCTTCTATATGTACATTTTTTGTAATTGTTGAATTTAATTGAGTTGCGCTTCTTTCAAAGGGTTTAAACCCACTAGAAGCACACACATTGTTTTGTTTGGTTGTTTAGTCCCTTTGTTCATTCAAATTTATATATTGTCAACCATTGTTAAATTTTTGTTGTTGTTTTTTGTAGTTTATGGTTGATTTTAGAGTGTCCACTACCAGGGAGCTCAGTCTAGAGCTTTTTGGTGTGGAGGTGAGCGGAGGGTCATCAAAAAAAGAAATTATCAGAATTTTAGCATAACAATTACATTAACTTCTGAACTTTAACTACTTTTTCCATATAAGACTGGCCTGCGTGTATATGCAATATATGATTATAGTTTTTTTTGTTTACTGCTATTCTGTTTAGATACTACATTTATTTCAGAAATCGTCAAACTGGGCTCTTTGATAACTCAAATTACTATGTTTGAATAGTAAGACATGAGAGGTAAGAGAATTGGTAGGGGAGAGTGAGAATGCCAACTCTCCGTTGCTGGCGCGGACTTCTCCCTACTCCCTAATAAAATTTGGCAGCCAAACAAGTGGGAACAGGGCTCGTGCAATAGATGATGGACCGTATACGAAGAAAAGTTCGAGTCCATGCAAAATTGGAAGACAGGATCTTATAATGAGCATTATGCCTATTTATGTATGTCTGTTACATTAAACTACACACTACCAAAATGTCATGTAAATTTCTGTCCACTGAGACCGACACATGCAAGCGTCCTTTAGCACATAAGAATGAGTTGAAAGAGATGAGAAAATAAATTCAATCAAACACATCTTTCGTCGAATTGCATATGTGTCAGTTTCAGGAGACATAATTTTACACGAAATCTTTCTTAACGTTCCCCGACTTTTTACAAACATGGATTACGTCTCGTATAAAATTCATAATTTCTAAGTGTGTATGAAAAGACGCATTTTTAAACTTTAACAAGATTCTTGTGTTCGGAGTTTTCCGTGTTCAACCTTTACCAAGAATGTTTTCTCAGGGACGACAACACATGAGAATGTATTTTGGGCAGTTTCCCGTGCAAAAAACTTATTTCCCAACTCTTTTGGTCTACCTAAAAGGTTTTGTTTCCAGACATCCATACGACTTCCGAGTAATCGCAACAAAAATGATACAGAGAGATCAAATATAAGAATCAATGTTAAAAACGTTTAAACTTTGTGTACAATTTCACAAATATACCTAAAACTCCTAAAACTCAATTCTTCTAATATCTGGATGCAAAAAATCTGCTCTATCTCGGGACTGTTTTGATTAAATAATACAGTTGAGCATTTAGAATAATTTTTTTTCAATTCAACTTTCAGGAAAAAATATCACCAGTCTTATTTCGTTTTGCTTTTGATTAAATGCCGAGCTTGTCTTAAAGCACATCGCATCATCATTCGGAAACCCTGTCCCCACCTCTTCATCTCGGCAGTCGAGGGGATGTGAGTGTTTATTGCTTGGAGGACAAATATATTTCGGCCAAAATTATATGTTCTTCTTCAGCTTCTTTGAGTCCGTTTAGAGGTATGGCATGGTGCTCTATCTTGTTGAAAAACAAGATTCTCGTGTTCATGGAAGTTTGCAAGTACGGAATTCTTCAAAATGTCCATGTAGACTTCAGTGTTCACTTTTATACCTGTTTTTATGAAAACAGGAGGCATCTTCAACCCGTTATGTGGACCGCTCCAAAAACTATGACTCCAGTAGATGGTTGGTGGTAAACTTAAATTTTACCTTTTATGGATCTCGCGGGATGAAATAAACCTAACCGTTTGTGAATTGGATACCGGATCAATCAAAACATCTGATTATGTTCTCATCTGAGAACACGATTATCGTTTGCTTTTTTTTCAACTTAGAAAGCTACCGTTTCGAGTGCTCAAGCAGCAATGCTTTGATTCATCCTGTAATGAATGGTATTTCACCCTAGCCCTGGATGGTGCTTTTAAGACATCTTTGACCATTCGAGCTTGGAGGATGTCGAGATATTTGCGTCTTCCTTAGCCTGCTTCCGGATCGATTTTACTGGATTTCGCTTCACTTTCTCTCTAACAGATTTACCATTTTTGCAGTGTTTGCAGACCGTGGTCGTTCACTACCCGGTTTCCGTGGACATGATCCAACGCGGTAGACAGTAGCCAGATAGCGTCCTACAATCGCCTCAATTTGCTTTCGAGATTTGTTCGCGAGAAGCTCCTTTTCGTACATTTTACCGTTACAGCGTATATTTCACAACTACATTGTTTTCATCACTTGACCGATCATGTTAAAAAAAACACACACACTTAATTCGCTCCCACACAAAGTATATAAAAAAAACTAGCCAAAAAAGAGTAATTTTATTTTTGGCATATTTTTTATCAGAAGCGCAAAAATAAAAATTGATTCAATCAACAAAATGTAGTGTAAAACAATCATAGTTTTAGGAAGCCCAGATTTGCACCTTAAAAAAGTTGAAACGAATCTATAAAATGCTGAAACCATTTCATGAATAACTCACAGATTTTCCATTGAGACTTCGAATAAAATCCCCCAAAATGTTAATATGTTCGTGAAATTCATCGACATGATCCCTATTTTTGTACAATTTAAGAATAGTATTGCAAAGGTTCACCATTATATATATCTAGAGAATGATACATGAAATTGAACGAATTACCCACAAGCATAGTGCACATGTATTCTAATGGGTTTGACAATTTACCTTAAATCTTAAGCATTGATCTCAAATCTTTGCGCATTGAAAATATATCTACACGCAAAAAAAAAAACCGCAGTAGAAACTATCATTTCGAGGATTAAATTAAGCGCAAACACCAACAATTTTCACCTGACCATAAATGCATTTGATTTTACCATGCCTGCGATTAGATCAACCATGGTGCGGTTGATATCAATATGAGGTCTGTCAAATATACCACCAATGTTGAAGGTTGTACCATAAACGTAGTAAATTTGACTGAAATGTCATGGTAGTTTTGAAAATAGGCATAGTCGGGTAAAATGGTAGTTTTTACTACAAGATTTTTTTCAGTGTAAAGAATGTAATAGTTCATTTTTATCTTTTTTTTGGGATGTTTTTGTTTTTGTTTGTTTTGGTTTTTTTTTTCTGACATTAATTTTAATCGTTCATACCCCTTTATTGATTTACTTATCTACACATGTGACATTCTGATTCCAATGCATGAAGTTTCAAAAATAAATATCAAAAATTTTAAACATTTAAAACAATTTTGCCAAGCACAAAATTAAAAATTTCAATCCAATTTGTTTGAACTCATAATCATAGAACACCGCTTCGATTGATACTCTTCATGTAAATCCAACCATGTTCCACAGCATCAAGAGCAACATAAAACCAAACCGACTGATTTAGCGTGCCCCTGTTCATCTCTGACAGGAACAGGTGTAAAATTTTCGCTGATTCATGGCAACATTTTTCAAACAACCCAGCGACGTACCCTCCCAATCCCAGTGTTCCAAGCAAGAACACAGACAAGCAAGACGATGAAAATGGATTTATCTACCGCCTGTTAGCGAAGTACGAAGCCCATCGACACCCACATCCCGCGCAAACACTGCCGCTCATGCTTCATTTAGGGCATTACCGAAAAGCTAAAAGCATAGAAAAATGTCTCTATATTCTTTTCCACCCAAATCATCATCATCATGAACAACGACGATGAGCCTCGTACATATTTTTCGCCTCTCCTTCCCGAACCACGTGCGTGGTCTCTGCCACTCAACAAAGAAGATGCAGACGGCATCGCATGCCAAACGAGAAGAAAATGGGGGCGAAATTCTCAGCTTTCTTCCACGTGAGCTTCATTCTTATCACATCATAGAACGCGCCCCTGATGCCTGTACGAAAATCATTGGATGTAGGGGGAGGTAGATTCCGCTCCACACCACCCATCTTCAGCTCCTGGAGTCTACATAAATGTGGCGTAGTGGCAGTGTGCGCACCAGGGAGAAGAAAGCAAAGAAAAATGTAATTCAGCTGTTAGCCAACCAGGGATGGGAAACGGAGAAAAAGCAACGATCCCCAACGCAAAGACGAATGTCAACAGGGTGTTGGATCGTTTGGGAGGATTTTGTAAGACTGTGTGTTTTACATGCGCACAGAATTTTCTTTGTATAACAACGGTATGATGGTGTTTCTGTGTGTAGAACAAGGGTGTTTCATTGGTTTAAGGAATAACATCGGTTGAGAAACAACGTTGGAAGAGGAAGGCATCGAATTGGGGGGTGTTATTTTCATGTTATTGGGTGGCAATAAATATACGTGTAGATTTTTCTGCACCTATTCCTCCATTCGGGTTGAACAAATTCACTCGCTTCGGCTCACCAAGACAATAAATATGTATGACTTGAGAAGAAAAATGGAAAATCGAATCGAATGCGACTGACGTGTTACGTTCCAAAGTTTCAGGTTCACTGTATAGAAAATGATTACGAACTAAATGATTGACTGTCCTTTAATGGGGGTATTCAGTGGACCGAAAACAAACAATCTGACCTGCTTGAAAGAGTTGAGCCAATAAATGAGTTAATAATTAAGTTAGCAAACAACAAATATGAACTAGGTTTGCCTTCATGATTAGAAACTAATCACGGTTACGATGTTGATCACCGCAGGATTCGTGTTATTGTAGTGAAGTATAATGAGCTCTGCGGTTTTCCACAAGATTTAAGGCAAACAGACACCAGCAACAGTTGCCTTCGCCGAGCATAAGTGTAGAGGTGTTATTTGCTATAAGATTGAGAAATTGCTGACCATGTATTTGAAAAAGGGGTTATTTAAATAGAGAAGCAAAGAATCCTTTTTTGATTTTCTAGTGAAAGCAGAAAGTCAAATAAGCAATTAATAAGTCTTATTTAAAGAACAGGTGTTGAATTTGACACTGAAATCTTTAACTGATCCATAGAAAAATAGATGCAAACTCAAAATAAGTTAATGGAACCAATTTATATACATTTTCACCCGAAGAGAGGATAGCAGAAACAACCATGAATATACCATTTTTTCCATTTTTTATATAAATTAAAAAAAAATTACACCGTCTTCAACTTAAGTGGTAAAGACTGGACATTGAACAAAGAGCGTATTCTTTCTTTCTTTTAGCATTTCAAGCTTATTGCATTTAAAACTCACTTATTGCTTGCTCTCAACTTAGCATAAACTAAAAACAGTAATCTTAAAATGTCTACTATATTTACGAAGGAAGGGGCCTCAGTAGCGCAGTTGGTAAGAGCACTGCTTATCAAACAGGAAGCTGGGGGTTCGATTATCTGGGCATAGAGTACACACTACTAAAATGTCATCTAAATTTCTGTCCCTTGAGACCGACACATGCAAGCGTCCTTTAGCACATAAGAACATGTTGAAAGAGACGAGCAAATAAATTCAACCAAACATATTTTTTATCGAATTGTGTATGTGTCAGTTTCAGGGACATTATATTACACGAAATCTTTCTTTATGTGTATCTAAGTGTGTATCATTGTTGCATTGACTCAACGCTGCAATAAGCAAAATTTAAGTAAAATGCATACTACTGCATCTACTTCTAGGTAAATGACATAGACCTACCACTTAAGATTGAATCAACTAAACTAGGAGCAAAAAAAAATCACGGATAGGATTCGAACCAGGAACGTTTTGGTCCCAAAATACGTTTAGAGACCATCGTAGTTTGTGAAAGACGAAAGACTAACATTGTATATAAAGTGTTTATTATTCCTTACAACAGAATATTTACTCCTCACAAGGTATTGTAGGATTAACTAAACCAATAAGTCAATATTACTCATCTGTGAGTTCAACTTTTACTTAACAGGGGACTTTAATCGATTTACCTAACTTTTGGTAGTTTTAATAAAGGTTTTAATTGATAATTTTAATTTAACTTTTTCACTTTCGTGTAACTATCGGCTCTGGTGGCGCGCACATCCAAAGTCAGATTCAAGATTATCGAAAATTCCCAAGCCTGCGAATCATCTTCGAAAAATCTTAGTTCACCTTTTGAATCGTGCTCCATTTACTTCCATGGGTTTAAAATTTTTGGCAGTGAATCTGTAAAATTTTCATCACTCTTTTCCAATCTATTAAGCGTGCGCAAATTGCACAAAAGCCAAATAATTAGTTTTGTACATCTGAGATAGAGTCGCACCCCTCGGGTTGACTAGCCACTCCATTTGCAACGCAATGATCTACTTGCAGTATCAACTATAATGATGCCTTGTTGCACTTTCGTGTTTCAGTATTAATGTATGGTATGTGTCCCTTAACTCAGCCTAATATACAACGATCGATTACATTTTTTATTATAATTCATAAAGTTTTTCAGTTGTAAGCAATATTTAGCTAGTTATACACTTGCTTAGACACGTTGAATGAGACATTTGGTAGCATGTATCATGAAAAACTATACAACTCATTTTATAAAGTCAGAAACTTTTGAGGGATATGGATGTACTGTCGGTCTATAATCATCAAATTGGGTCTATTTATTTAGCAACTTCGTCCCATTCGATCGATTTTTTCTTAAATGCAGTCTTCGTACGGTTTTCTTCCTGAGTTTGTGACTTAAGGCATTGCCAACTCTATTCGCTTTACCCAACATAAATTTTCACAAAACAAACTAAACTAAAACTGCTTTGAAATACTTAAGAGTTTTTCACATATGATTTATTGGACCTTTGATAATGAAAACATAACAATTCACTCTGCACAGGTTTTGTTTATTTGGTTTGTGTTTACATGAGCCATTGGAGAACATACAATCGAAACTCATACATTTCCATTGACAATTTTACCAATAACATCATTTTTACTAAGTTATCCAGACAACAGGCCATAGTTGGGAACAAAGAAAAAAAATATGTCCCTAACATTGGGTTCACCGTTTTCTTGTTAAATAATTGTTATTTTATCTGTGTGTACTGTTAGTTTATAACGTGTGAATATTTTCTGTACATCTAGGCTGCATTATTCGATTTATTGGTTCAATTTAAATAAATTTAGATCATTTGAAAATCATGCAGATAATCTGTTCAGCTTAGCCAGTGAAATCATGATGTCTAAAAAGCTGAGAAAATCGTTAATTACACGGAAGTAAACAACAGTAAATTGATGAATAATGTCTGAATTACTTCGAATTATATCGGTCATCTTGATAGGAACATAATTTTGTTGATTATCGCTGAATCAATGACATATTTGGTACATACATAGGCCGAATGAAGGAGCTAGGCTAACATTACATCCCCTTACCCTAATATAATTCAATATTTTAAGGATGCGATCTTGCGAATGTGAAGAAATAAAGCTTGGTTTACATAAAATCTGGACGCTCTGGATTTATTGTACAGCATCCCTAGTGGTCGGGTCTTGAATTTTTTTACAGCTGATTGTTTGGGAAGCTATTTCAGTGGTAAACATTTTGTTAAACTTCATTAAGGTTTAAATTAGCTGTGACAGATAAAAGCCCAAAAAAGGCAATAAGGTTTCGATACCTAGTTTGATAATCCAACGAGATCAGATTAAAAGAAAAACGTGAAATCGTTGAACTTGGCAACAAATATCGTATGCAGTGTCCTCAAACATTTCCGTAAACGCGAAACTGTTAATTGGAAGGACTATAGTACATGTTGTTGTAGAACTAACGATCGGCAAGTGCACTGAAACGTATTGACAACAAATATATCATACTCATTTCCATAAAATACAATTCCAACAATATCACCGTCAGGAGGATTCGTCTACGCAAAGGCTATTGTTTTTATTGTGGAAGCAAGCAGCCGAAACGAACACTAAAACAGAGACGAATTACTAAAACAAGCGTTCGGAAGCTACTATATATAGAAAAGGTGCCCAGGATGTATACTGATGGACGACAAAACGAATATAAAGATGGACTTTGGGCAGCTTCCCGGGCAAAAGTTGCACGTAACACAGAAAAAAATGTATAATATAAACAAGCGTGTAAAAATTTCCATAGTTCGATTGCCAGCCAAAGCAAGCGTATATAACAAGACTGTTTGCAATCCTTCATACAACAGACCTGATTTAAGGGATAACTGGCCTAAAACGACAATCAATTCCCCATGAATTTATGCCAAATCTAGCATTTCATAGCATTTCATTAGATAACGCAGAAAATACAATGTTTCTTTCGGATTCGGATTCGGATCCGGTTGACCAGGAAACTTTTTTTTTAGCATTTCAAGCTTATTGCTTTCACAATTAGCTTATTGCTCGCTCTCGACTTAATGTTCTAGATGCACTTCCACAGTTATTAATTAAGAGCTTTCTATGCCCAAGGAGTCGAGATATTTTCCTCAACGAAAAATTCCTAGACCAGACCAAGAATCGAACCCAGCCACCTCCAGCAAGGTGTTGCTCTTTGTAGCTGCGCCTTTACCGACTGAGCTAAGGGAGGATCAACCGTGATGTGATGTGATCTTTTTAATCAATAATTTTTATTACCAGGTGGTCAGTTTAGGGGGGTGAGGGGGGGGGGGGGGGGGGGGGGCTGAAGGGTGGTTGGCAGGTGTCCACGATCCATACATTCTATTGAAAAATTATATGAATGATTGTCCACGCAGGGGTGGGGGTTTGGAAAAGGAAAGGGGGGTGTTAAAGAAGGTTTTGTGTGAAAATGGGGAAAAGAAAGAAGATTTATGAAAAAAATTGTTGGAAAAAATTTGTGTTGGGGAATTGGAAAAAAGGGGGGAGGAGCCACATTTCGCAAGTCGAAACGAATAAAGTTCTGTCGACTCGAGCTTGTTTGGCATTATGGATTTCGAATCGAGCTCAAGAACGATTTAAATTCGACGAGGTACTAGATTTTCGAGCTTTATTGACATTATGTAACCATACACTCGAAACAAAATAGGCGGTCGAAACGAAACAAAACAGACGAATACTATTATCCTATCGACCGTCATTCGTATCGTGACGTGTTTGAATCGAGTGATTTAAGTTTTATTATTAGTGATATATTGTTTTTAGTAAATTGGCGGTAATTAACTATTGTCATGTAAGTATTTTATTTTTTGTAACATATTTCTTGGTCGTAATTACAAAAACATGTATTTTTTATTCGTAGGACCTCTGTAAATTCCAAAAACTCATTAGGCATCAATCCACAGCAAGTAGAGGCGTTGTGTAGTTTTATGGAGCAGCACACCGTGCGCAGAATATGGTACCTTCACGGTACATCATAAATCTCGATAACCTGAAACCAATTTATATGCAATAATATACTATCATATCATAACAACAAAAAAAGATAAAAAATGTATTTTGCCTCTATTTCCCGTAATGTCTTTCCATGTTCTAAGGCAAGGATGATCCCTAAGCGCGCTGCAACTACGAACCTAATGTCAATAGTAAAATTCTCAATGTGAGCTCCAGGCACACAATGCTCTGTAGCAGGTGGAAAAACTACTTGATGTGATATTTCCACAATGGAACTGACTCTTAGCTTCGGGTCTTGACCAAAAATCCCTACTGAGCCCTTGCGGCACGACAAGCCGGCCAGTTCAGCACAAGGGAACATAATAATATGTAATTGTGATGCATAAACTTAAAATGTGCATACATAATTAGTCAAATTTTTAACATTTAAATGATTATGAAATGATTATGATTTTCTATGTTCCCAACCATGGTCTAATGTATTTATCATACAGTAACAATTTGACATTGATATTATTTTCAATGTAAATGTATGGAAATATAGTTGTACATTTTTGATCTGACATAACCAAACCAAACTTAAGCAACAAAATCTTCTTCTTCTTCTTCTCCTATTGGTGGCAGGACCTTAGTTGGTCCATACTGCCAAGTGTGAAGCAACACAATCTATACAGTAAGAGTTATAGTGTTTTCAATGTGGATATGTCAAACTGTTGAAGTGTTTTAAAGAAGTTTAGTTTTAAAATGTTCTGAAGATTTTAGTAAAGCGAACATAGCTTTAAATAAAATGTCTGGAAAAATAATAATAACACACATAAGGATGATTTGTTTAACAAGAAACTTCAATGATAAGACAAGGTTGCATCCATAAATAGACCCAATACGGTTCTTATAGCCCGACATTCCATCCATATCCGTCGGATGTTCTCGTCTTCAAGAAGTAATATCGAATTCGTTATTGAACCTAGCGATACCCGAACTTATTGTCAGTGCAAACCCAATCCGATACGAGTTACAGATAAAACCACATTTTTTGACATTTTTCACAAGCCGACCCAATTTTGATACCCGATCCAGTTTGCAAGTGGATCAAACACGAATTCGCTATAAGTGTTTTAACTTTTCGTGGTTCAAAACATTTGTCGTCTTATTTAGCTTATCTAAGAAAATGTATAACTGGTAACAGCATAACAGCAAACTATCTGCTCAATAACTATCGGGACAACAAACCTTTGTGCGTTCTATACTCGGTGTATTCGTTACCAGGTGAACGGAAATACAGAAATCGAATGAAAATCCAATTAAACTTTTCGTCTTCCAAATTGACGATTGGTTTTTCACTTCATTATGCCGATTCAAAGATACCATAAACTATTCGAATACATCCTCAAGAGTATGTTACTGCAACGACAATAAAAAAATAAATGTTTACTAAATGTTTACTTACTCCAATTCATTCAAGCTTAATGGGTTATTATGATCTCGAAGCTGGTACCTTGAAATTCTTAGGTTGCTTGCTTCCTCCTCCTCATCATCATCACTATCTGTATCGAAAAGCATCATCTGCTGTGCGCTAAAAGAATCACACCATTATTTCCTGTATAAAGCAAAACACATTCATTTGATACTTACTTAAAAGAATAACTTAATTTTTCACTGATAAAAAAAAAAACGATTTGGATTGCCGGCGCTAAATTAATTTGTTTATGTATTGTTTGACAGCAGTTGCTCGAAAATCTACTACGGTTAGTCGAAATCTACTACTACAAAGAAAGATAATTTATCGACCGGTCGAAATGCATACATAATGCCGAAACATTTTCGAGTCGACTTTTAAAACAATCGTTTCGAGAAGCTCGATTCGAAATGCGCAATGAGGCCCCCATTTTGTGTCCTAAAAGTCATTTTTAAAAAAAAAACCGTTTTTTTTATGTTTTACAGTAGTTAAGATTTTTCAGCAAAGTTTTGATGAATCAATTTTCACAATTTTTTAGGACCCAGAAATTCCTTTAAATTAAAGAATAAAAAGTTAGAATTTTTATTATGAGCTTGAAAGGATCACCTAGATACCATCCAAACCGAAAGATAGATCTAGTTTTTTTAGATTGAAGCTTCCGAAGACATCATGTGTCTAAAGTTAATGGTTTTAGAATTATCGATTTTTGTCGCGAAATCTGGCCATTCGCACCATAGTGTGGAGTAGAGAGGGCTTACATGGAGTATTTTCGTACTTTTTAAGTAGCGATTTAGACGATTCTGGTTCCGGCTCCGGTTGGTCTATTATCAGCAATCAGCAATTTTGGCCCTCTATTTAGGAACTTAAAAATGTTTAAACACAAAAATAACATTTTCTGTCGACACCGCCGTTTCATCAGCATTGTAAATGCGAAATGCTTGAAAAATTATTGGTTTCCAAAATAGTCTGCAACAAATGAAAAAAATTTGACTGTTGGCTTATCGAACCCCTTGGCTCTTGCAGTTGATGTAGCCGCGGGTGTACGAAACGAAAGTTTCTGATTTTGGTCTTGAACCTATTAACCAATCTCAGACAGCGATTTTTTTTTGTTCTTTTTGAAAAAATGTTGAATGTTGTTTTTCTCTGCCAACTCGTAAGCCAAGCAACACACATCAGTCATGGTGATGTCATTAAATCGGGGTTCTCAAAGGTCAAGTAGATGACGGGGCGATTCTTTTTCCTGATCTGGAGTAAACACACAGGTTATTGATCCAAGCTTAGAGGAGCTTTTGTCGGAGATGTGTTCTTACTGCTTTCTTCGAAGGTATGCTAAGCTCAATAGTACTTTGAGCATTTTGAGCTGGATTTTGGCTTAACTCTGCCGTATTTTTGTCGAACACAAATACGAGGCATCTAAAAAACTGATAAAAACTGAAAGTGGCGATTTTGATCCGAATGCATTTAAATTTTTTGAACAACGTTTTTGAGCGTCAATGTCGGAATTGATTTGATACTGATGTTTAGCGTTTATTTGAGAAGTGTTAGTGCTTCAAAACTTCAAGGGTAAAAATTCGTTAGAGTTAATGAAAAAAATAGCACACTATACATACAGTTCAGTATTCTCTTTACGCTAGAGTCAATCCCGCCGAGCTTCGAACGGTGCAGAAACTTTCAACGGAGTTGTCCTGCTTTGTTGCTTAGCGACAATTTCGTATATAATTTACCTAGCAATTTGCCGTTGAAATACCTTTTTAGAATAAGAAATTTACTGCCCGTTTTTATGGATTAGTATAACAAATTCAATGCGAACTAACCACTAGCTTTTTTAGGAGCTTAATCAATTCAATTGTTTCTTCTATCGTGGCAAACTACAAAATGTATATAGTTTAACAAATTTCAAGAGGATAGGAAACTATACATACAATAATAGAGCAAATACAAGTATATTCTCATCTGACATCTATGCTCAGATGCGTCATAGCAATGATCACTCAAGCTACGATCGACTGTGGCCAGTGCGCCCAAATCTGCTGCTGCAGCTGCTGTTGCAACAACATCCTCCGCCGGATGCATTTTTGTGGTCCTCCAAGACTCCAGTACTATAGTAATAACATCCAGCAACGCTAACTTCACCACTGGTCGGCGTAGAATGCCTCCGGAAATTTAGATCTTTGCTTGACGTACTTTACCATTGGTCCTGACGGTCGTCTGGACTACCCGTTCACGTATCAAGCAGTAACACTCGCAGTTGTTGATCACCAGCACCAAGTCATTGCAGTGGTCGCACCTCCTTAGACCACGTCGGTTGCCTCCGTATAACTGGCAGGTATTTCACACTCCAACAATACCAGAAACGGTCAAGCTTTTGCTGGATCTAGACCCACATATCCTTCAGACGTTGCTGCGCCTGACCTGGTGATAGATTTGATTGATTGGACGGACTGCACAAGTTGATTCCAAGTGGCTGCCATGTGTGGGGTCCTCGAGGTATGAATGTCCACTTCGTCGATGAATTGGTCAACGTTGCCGACAGTCCCTGACTTATTTGTTCCCACAGTAGGCGTTCAGCTCCCTGGAAGTAGGTCCCGTTGTCGCTGATGTATTCTACCGGTGAACCGCGCCTTCCAGCAAAGCGCAGCATCCATCGCTTGGCATTGTCTCGCCCGACCTTCACTAGCAGCGGCCTGAAGTAGTCCAGAACCACATAACTGAACGGTCGAGCATGAACGACTAGTCTTTCTGGAGGCAGTGGTACCATAGGCGGAATATTCGAAGGGTGCCAATTGCGTAGTTTGTACAGCCTACAGCCATGTGTGAACTCCTTGACTAGCGCACGAAGCTTCATTTGGTGTCAGTTTCATTCACTGGAAACGCTTACAATGCCCGCACCTTCCTTTTCCCAGTGTTTTTGTTGTTTTTACCCAAATTTTCTTCAATTCTAGCTCTGTTTTTATAGTTTTGTTGTGAAGTGCCGTTTTCATAATTGCCCAGAATTTTTCAATTGGACGAAGTTCCGGTGAATTTGGTGGGTTCATATTCTTTGGCACAAAATTGACTCCGTTGGCTCGGTACCACTCCAATACGTTTCGAGCGTAGTGGCAGGATGCTAGATCAGGCCAAAACAGAGTTGATCCTTTGTGTGTGTGTGTGTGTGTTTACAATCTAATTCCCACTGTCTGGCAGCGGTATTATGGATAGAATCTTCCTGCAACTGTTTCATATTTGCTGTTTACAGTTGCAAAAAGCTTAGATCCGGGGATTAGAAGGTGACAGCTCTACCGCGACTCCAATAGCCCATTTCAAGAACGCAACGCAAAACAGAGTTGATCCTTTGTGCTTCTTAATGAATCACTCTTCCGTGTAAATCGCACCGTTTATTGTTCCGGAAGTGATGAAGGGAGCACTTATTTCACCACATCCGCAAATCGCCTGCCAGATTAGAAACTTCTTTGCAAATTTCGATAGTTTCTTCTTTCGAACATCCTCCGGAACATCGAACTTCGACTTGGCAACGAAATATTCTTGCCCAGGAAGTTGACGGAAGTCGGCCTTGACGTATGTTTCGTCATCCATCACGATGCAACCGGATTTGGTGAGCAGCTTCGTGTAAAGTTTCCGGGCGCGGGTTTTCGCAGTGATGTTTTATTTTTCATTCCGGTTTGGGGCTTTTTGCACTTTGTAAACATGTAACCCAGCACGCTTCATGGTTTTCTGCACAAAACCGACTGACACCTTAGACTTTTTAGCGACATCTCGAATTGACATGTTTGGACGGTTCTTGAATTGTTGTACGACTTTCCTGGCCATTTTACTGTCCATTGGACCACTTTTACGACCACTCCCTTCCTTCCTTTGGACACTCAGACGCTCATTGAAGGTTCTTATTACACGAGACGCAGTTGTATTTGCAATTCCAAGCCTTTTAGCAATCCACCGGTGGGATGCCCCTGGATTTTGATTGTGAGTGCACAAAATTTTCTCACGGACAATTTCTTGTTTCGACGACATGACTGGAACTACTGAATGTATAACTATGAAACTTGGCAGATGTAAATAATATACTATGGATAAGATCTACTCAAATTTCTAAGTTTTTTACTCATACGATTCAAAAGTTACAGAAGATTTTATGTGTGCCAATTTTATCGAATACACCCTTTAGCGGTTGCTGCTAAAGCCCTTCTGTTGGATTAAATGTATACCGCATAATTTGTCAGTCATCTACACCTGAAAAAAATGGTTCAGAAAATCCTATTTTCGGATAATACGGGATTTTTCAGGTGCTTCCGGTGATTGAATTCGGCACCAATCGAATTCTTGAAGTTTTTTTTTAATAATGTATAATTGTATGTGAATGTGTGTGTATTTTGAACAAGTAAAATTATTCTTTCTGCTCAGGAAATTTGTCCGACATAAATAGCTCGAAAGTTGCTATAAACAGGGCAGGGTTTCGCAAAAAAAAAAACCGTGCGCGGCTTTGTTCTACTAGGTCACAGTTTTAGTATTATGTTGTAGCACATCACACACATATCTAAAAAAATGACTCGACCATGTGGCCCTCAGCATACAAGTAGCATTCATCAAAAATAGATATTATAAATTAAAATTCAATTAAAAAAAATAATTTTGCAACATTTCCGACCAAACCTATTCAAATTATAATAATTTTAAACAAATTGTGTCACACTGATACCAGCCCTCTGACCTATGTTGAACAAGTTCCACCAACAAAATGCCCGTGAATAATTATTGTTTTCCTTTCGCCTCACACCTCCGCACAAGGTACTCGTGGTCGGAAGGGGTTAATGTTCGGGGAGTGAGAGCTAATTACAGCTGACAGTTTTTGAAATTGATGAATAATTATGAGGATTAAAACTCGATTGTTCCACTTTTTACTCGCCCTTCCACCAGAAGGGTGTTGTTGGTTAGGGGGCGAGGGCGGAACGATGATAGCTCCAATTTGGAAAAACACTTTAGCACACAGTTTTTCCATCATTCTCGGTTGTTGCACGCACTTTCGAAAGAGAAAACTCCGCCGGTTTGTCGCTGTCGGGCCGCCGCATTAATCCTGTTTGATGATAATTAATGATCCTTCATTAATAAACACACATTTAAAAGTAATAATTATGCTGTTTCTGTCTTGCTCGGTTGTTTGCTTCGCGCGGCCGAAAACGAATGCTCATCGGACTGAATTAATTACACTGTATTTAATATAATTAAGGAAGCAGACGATGATTTTGGCAAAGGATGAAGTTGGCTGACGAGACGGGAGGGAGGATTTCAACCGGTCTGGAAAAGAATTCAACATTCTGTGCAGAAGCCACATATGGTTGAGGATGGAGCTTTGCGGATGAAGAGCCGGAGATTGTACCGTGGGCATAAGCATAGCCGGTTGAAAAGCAAAGAGTGAGAAAAGATTAAATTAATATAAATCAGTGGCTCCTTATTCGCATTCCGTTCCGTTCTCCATTTGTTGCAGAGTGGCGTGAGTTTTGTTTTTGGCTTGTCTTCCGGACTGGGAGTCACATGTGTTGGTTGGCTTAGATTTTTTCTTTCTTCTGCGATGTTTTCGTGTGGTTCTCAGTGCAGGACGATGGTAAATAGATGGAGAGGCTACGGATTCAGGTTTATGGTATCATTAAAGCAATATTATTACATGTGTTACAGCTAGTAAATTAAAACATATTCCACAACCACAGTGGTCATTTCAGACGAAGTACGGGGGTGTATAATGTCTGCATACAAATCAACCTTTCGGTGGAGGTACAGAACATTGACCGGTGCATATGAGGGCGTGTTGGACAAGGTGTGAAAGATTGAGCGGTTCCGGGTTTAATTTAATGATAATTGCAATACGGTACAAAGGTTTAACTTAACGTATGTTTTGTTTGTTGTTTGTAGAATTGTGTGTATGTGAAGCTTGTAATGAATTTATTCGAAAATGTTTTAAATTACATACAGTTTGACATTTGCAAATGTTCTTTCAATACCATCTGATAGAAGAACTCTTCATAGCTCGATTTGAGCATGTGCGTGAGCATGATCCTGCTTGACCGCCCGAGGTTGCTACTCCGTTATTGCCAGATCAGCTGTAATTACACAGAGAACCAACAGATGATGTATGGGACTTACACACATCCTCAATGTGTAAAAACTGGTGATCAAAAACTGAAGCATTACCAGCGCCGGCCCCGCCCGAATGCAGGTCAAATAAGGAAAGGGTAGGAATATGTTTTTCGTGATACTCGCTTTATTGGAAGCCGAGAACACTTCTGCCTTTCCACGAGAAATCACTGGGATGTTGGATACCAAGGTTGGGTGGCAGCAGGGTTCATTTTGGTAAACGGTAAGCTGTTTAGTGCAACATTTAGATATTAGTACCGATTTCCGATTTGAACTGATTTATACCAACAGTAAGGATACTATTGTCGCTACTCACAAAGTGTGATGGTGATTTTTCATTAGGAAAACAAGGTAATTAGTTCTAACGCTTGAGATTACTCGTGTTCGAGCTGCTTTCTTGAATGCGTCCTTGTCGTTATCAGTGCTTCTGGAGTGTGGGCTGTGCACGTTGATTATGCTAAAGTTGAAGAACTGACCCTTGATCCTCAACCTGCACATTCTTCCGTTGATCGGCCACCAACCAATCACGCGCCTCTGCATATCGCCCTTCACTATAAATGCTGTTTTCAGCGTGGAAGTCCTGGTTAATGGTAAGTTTTCCTTTAAACGTACGCACCATGGATCCCTTCTAACGCACCTCCTGCAGCACTACAATACCGATCCCGCGGACGTTCAGTACATCGGAGAGTTTACCTGTGTTTCCGTTGAAGTTGTAGTGATTTACAGTTCCATGTACGGAGTTTTCAATCGCAAGTCCTTTTTCGTCGCTGTCGTCTTCGCCAATTGTTCCGGTCCGTATTCCCTTGTTGACTTTCCGCTACAAGATTTTTTTACGGTTTGGCTCGCAGGGCGTGACACCAGCGCCATACTTTTCGGAGGACCAAAGCATACTTCCCCGGAAGCTACGGGTTCTGCTTTGGCATTTCCTCCAAATATAGTGCTAAATAGCTAGGTTCAAGCGCCAGTTCTTGCAGGTGGTGGTGTTCTCGAATGGGTGCCCAGGAGATAACATTATACCTGAGCTTCCACCCCCAATTTTTCAAAACAAATTATATCCAATACCTGCAAACTTTCATCGCTTTCAGCTATCATTTGGAAATTGCAAGATGATTCCGAATAATTCCGAATACAAAACCAATTGCTCACAAGGACTAATGATCAGATGTATTAAAATGATCACGACCTTGAAAACGCATCCAATCTGAACAGGTGTAACTCAACCTCGGGCAAAACGACATGAAGCTCGCTGAAGTTGCACTAAAAAGGACTCTGCCGTTACGAAATAAAGTGATTGTTCGATCTCAAACAGCACACAGCGTGCTTGCTGTTGGTTGAATAGCACCAAACAATACACGCTCCTGGGGGGACGGTTTTCCATTAAAGCTCGGCAGTAGCTTGCTGTTGGTTGTGCGGGCAGGATGGAACGTATTTGATGGTACTCGTCTTGACGCTGCGGTCCGATTGATGCTTTCAATGTGAATGACGCTCAGATTCAAATGATGACGCTTGGGTCCAATGATGACGCTTGGGTCCAAATGATGACGCTAGGGTCCAAATGGGTGACGCTCGGGTTCAAAAGGGTGGATGCTACGATCCGGCTGGTGGATGCTACGATCCGGCAGGTGGACGCTGTGGTCCGGTGGGTGAACGCTGTGGTTCGATCGAATGGAAGCTTCGATCTAATGGGTGGACGTGACAGCCCAAGTAACATTGCCAAAACCATCCTGCTTTATTAAGTTTTATTAAGGTTTTATCAAAGCCACTAGAAATCAATTTGGTTTTATTATGACACCAAGAGCTGCCAATAGGTTTCATATTTTAGTCAGGTCTATGGAAACCTACACAGCTTGTTTAAAACGATCTTAGAACCTCGTTATTTACAATTCCTTCTACTCCTATCAAAGGTTTTATTTTGACTTTATGAACTCATAAAATGTTGTTTTGAAATGCCGTTTTAGGACTCATTCATATTATATTATGATGGTCAGTTGAAAAATCATTTTAAAACCATTTTGCATCCAGTAAATGCATTAAACAGAAAATTGGCATTGAGGGAAGCCACCAAATAACCAAATAGTTTTAAAGTAGTCAGTAGTCAGTAGTGCGAAGATAATTGGGCCAGAATTGTGATTTTTTTTCCAATCGTCATATTGAAATATACGAAATAATTGAAATAGGGAAAAATAAATGCACCAAATTCTAAGTGTTATGCAAATGAACTGTAGATCGGAGATCAATTTCTTCATTTTTTTAGACAATTTTATTGAATTTCATCAATTTTCAAGAAATTCAAGATTAATTTATCGAATATATTTGTAATAATTTTGTGTTTGTTGTTGTGAACTCACATAATTTTCGAGGCGCATTAATTTTCGGCTCTTATCGTGCCAATATTCACCACAAAATCAAATGCGCATATGATTTGGAGCATGATACGCTGTAAAGAACTCAATTTGCTTTGGATATTTTGCTATCAAACAAAATTTCCCGCATCACTTGACCTTTTTTCTTCGATATTATTTACTGCTAAATGAATCAGAAGAGCAGAGAATCGAACAAAGCAAAACAACGAAAACCAACCACGAAATCACAGTGAAGTTTGACAGCTGTGGCCATTTGGCTGCATGATAGTTTTCATGGCAGCCAAAAGGTTCTCAAGTGGTCATAGCATCTATCGCTAGAATACATTAACTTGTTTTCACAACCATCTATAGAGTGGCCCACTTTATACACATTGTGGCTTTAAAGAAGCATAGAGGAGGTGTTGGTAGACAAAACAGTATTGAATGTAGTTTTATAAACAAAGCCGGGAGGAATGCTATACGGCTGGAATAAAACTAAAATTGTTACTTGGGAGTCCGGCAGGTGGACGCTCCGGTCCGGCAGGTGGACGCTACGGTCCGGCAGGTGGACGCTACGGTCCGGCAGGTGGACGCTACGGTCCGGTGGGTGAACAGTACGGTCCGGCAAGTGGATGCGTCGATCCGGCAGATGGACGCCACGGCTCGGCAGGGGGACGCACGGTCCAAACGGATGGACGCTCAGGTCCAAAGCGAGTGATGTTGATGACGGTCCGATCATCCACGTTGTCCAATCGTTCCTCAGATGTGTCCGATATCCTGGTCACGGCACCAATGTTTCGTCCAAGGTTTGACCAGGCACTACGTCGTGTCTCAGAATAAATCACAACGATTGAATGGGGGAAGTTGGGTTTTCTGATTATGTGTGTCTGTGTGTGTGTCTGTGTGTCTGTGTGTGTGTGTGTGTGTGTGTGTGTGTGTGTGTGTGTGTGTGTGTGTGTGTGTGTGTGTGTGTGTGTGTGTGTGTGTGTTTTTTTTTTTTTTCAAAAGGAGTTCAACTATTAAAATACGGAAGGAAATAGATTTGCGAACAGCCATAAACACGGTGACAAGGCTTAGAGCTATCGCTCTCTAAAAACAGATGTTTGGCGGTACAGCGGACAAATGAGTCTTTGTCGATGGTCTTTATTAAGAAGTGTGCGATGAGGCCAGGAGCATGAGAGAATGAGATTTTTTTGTACTGAAACAGAAAATTGTCTACTTTCGACTTCTTTTATACATCAATAACCTGGACATGGGCAGCAAAACAAAAGATGAAATTTGCTATTCGTCATTTAATCATTATTTACATGAAAACAAAAATACTCCTTGAGACCTCTTATGTATCATCATCCTCCGAAAATGGGGGAGAAGCCTCTAGTCATCTATTTCCCTTGGCTATAGTTTTGTATTGAACGGAGACTAGTTTCGGAAGTATTTAGATTAATAAATTTGTTGCATTGATAAAAAATAATATAATTATTTTCTACACTATATTATTTGAAGGATGTAATTAACCGATGGCAGCCAATTGCATGTAAGTTATGTATAATTTGTGTAGGGAGTGCTTCCACTTCGAAAAAGAGAACCAACCTTCTGCCATCGGTTGGTTGTAGTAGGTCTCGTTATCACTTTATGTATTTACTCGGGGAATAGCTGTATAAGTCGGATAGATCGGAACTTGTTAGCCTGACGAGTGTATACAGGGTGCGGCAGGAAAATGCGAAAATTTATGGCATACCTCTTAAATCCCATTTCCAACTACTTTAAGTAATAATATAAAAAAAAATCGAGTTCAGTAAACTTCATTAGGTCCTTTCAAACAAATATACTCGATGTGTCCTCTATTTTTATCAATGACATCCTAAAGACGACGCCGAAAATAATTAAAACACACGTTTTGAACGTAGTCAATGTCGATTGACTGCCATGTGCACGTTATGACAGACTTTAGGGTCTTCACACTAGGTGAGATGTTTTGCAGGCTGGTGTTTCAACATAAGTCCAAATCAAATAATCCAACGGGTCAATGTCCGGATTGCTAGGGGGCACAAATATATGGTAAAACTCCATGTTTTCCATCAGCTATCGTTGGGTCCGATATGGAGTATGACATGGCGATCCATAGTGTTTTAGGACAACGTATTTATCCTTAGAAAAGTTGGCCTTCACCCAAGTAAGTGCTTGATCCGATATACACTTTTAACACCAGCATCAATGAAAACAGGCGGAATTTTCAAACCGTTGGACGCAACCAAACCAAGCATCATGATACCAGCCAGAAATGGTTGAAATTAAAACTTCTCTTAAATATTCTTAAGTTTCGGTCAAATGAACCAGTATGTGCGGCTATTGGACACAACACCGATGCTGAACAGCAGGATTATAATTTTCAAGCAATCTCTTCGAACGTGTCACTCATAGTTCCTTCACCTGCTCTGTAATGGAGTGTCGTTTCTCTCTAGCTTTGGAAGATGCGTGCAAGTCTTCTTTGATGATCCTTCGCATGGATTTTTCCGAAATGTTGACTTCCTTGGCAATGATGGAACGTACCGGGTTGTGAGCAATTTTTTCTTGGACCGATTTGATCACGTTTGACGTACGTGTAAACCGTGGACTCCACTTTCCGGCTTGCGCTGCCTATGACCATCCTGTAGTGATTTTTTGATGCGATAAACTGAGGCCAAATGAAATCCTACCACCTTGGAAATCTCCTTCGACGTCTTTTGGACGAGCAGAAGCGAATTCGAGCTTCTTTGGCATACATTTTCACAAATTTACAATAAAACTATTCTGATGTTCTAAAGGAGCACTAAAAGTAAACATGAACAAATACACTGTCAACAGAAATATGTCATTAGTTGCACAAATCAAACCAATATTGAAGTTTAAACATTTTCACATTTTTTCATGCTGCACCCTGTAAGTGATGATAATAGGGGAGGATGGTACAAAATGCATTGTTTAAGCAACATCGTGAATTACTAGTGAATGGAAGCTGAAATTTAGGAAGAATTTATTGGGTATGGTGCATTACTATGTTTTCGTTGTAGATTAAATGTAATTTAAATACAAAACGATGATTTTTCATGATTTTTTAAACCTTTTCCAACTTGATGCCAAGACGACACCGGGGTAAACGCCTGTTTCATTGCTCAATATGCACCTCAAAATTGGGGTAAGACGCACCACAACACTGGTATATGATGCACCACAATATTGGGATAGCATGCACCGCTTGTAAAAATGTAAAAACACGGCTATAAAAAATTACTCATTAGAGTTGTAAAGTGAGGAGGTTGCAACATCTCGCCACATCTTTTTAACTCAAGCAGCCAATGGGTACGGAATAAAGATAGCAAAACCTTGCGATATGTTGCCAACTCCTCTTTATATACACGATTAGAAAAAAGTACCAAACGAAGCATTTAAGTGTGGGAAGCCAACGTTGGGAATAATTATGTTTACCTACCATTGGGTTCAAATTACATAAGTTTGGGTAGAATTTTACCGGAAGTAAATTATTTATACTCAGCGGTAAGTTAACATGATTATACCCAAGGTTGGCTTCCCACATTTAACTGCTCCCTTGGGTACTTTTTTCTAAGCGTGTAGACGTATATAACGCCACGGTGCATTCCGCCCCAGTTTTAGTCCTGCATAGTTTTGTCTAAATATTCTGAAAAAAACGTGGAATTATAGTGAAGTTTTGGTACTATCTTGAAGTTTTGTTGTCAACGATACATGTGAAGGGAATTTTTTATAAACCATGGATATTAACTCAAAGTAAAAGCTTATTTTAAGAACACTATTATTTACATGTGAGGTACAGTCATGAAGATTTATTCAATTTTGATCATATTTTGGTGTATTTAGTGCCTTATTGTACTACAAAATTATGAGTTATGCTGTTTTAGGCAAAAATTGATAAAGTATCATTCCATTAAAGCTATAGTTTTGAATATTTGAGCACATTTATTGAGTGGGTCATTCTACCCCACCGGTGCATTTTGTACTGTTCTTCCCTATATAGACAGACATTTAAACAGACGACCAATTAAACCTGTTTTTCAAATACATTTTACAGTTTTTACAGTCTGGAAGGAATTTAGAAATCCTCACATGGCCTTCTAATGTAGGCGACTTTTGTCATTCATCAAATTTCTTCCAAGCATTGATGATCATTGGTTGGATGCCATTAGACCGAACGAAATTAGGCCGAATGCCATTAGACCAAATGTCATTAGGCTTAATGGGCCATTAGGCCGAATCAGTCACTTAACTGACTGGGTAAATTTCAGAGATGACTCGTGGCTTGTAAGCTGATTTACGTTTTGAAATTAAAAGAACTGCTGATGATTGGAAGAAGAGAAAATCTCTCATAACACGTCAATAGTCTTTTCGTCCCAAAGGTTACGTGAAAAACTAAGCTCAATCTTTAAATAACAAGCAAATTGAAAATTTTGTAATTAGCAAGAACCCGCTTATGATTCGCAGAAGGATAAATTTCACAAGTTTGAATGTTCCATGTCCTTAAGATATCAAGTTGAATTATTAGATAACGAGTTAATAAATAAGAAAAAAAACTGCTTATGATCAGAAGAAAGACAATTTTTCCATAAAAGTGCATTGCTACAAGTCACAAAAATAGTCAACTGCTAGCAGATGACGAGAGTTTAAATTAGGAAGACGATAATTTGGAATTTAAAGAAGAATGAATCGCCCATCATTGAACATTGGTTTCATGATCCCAAAAGAGAAACTAAAATTAATCATCCACGAGACATGCTTGCAGATCGATAGTTTTAAAATATAAAAAATCTGCAAGATGCTTCATGAATGAAAGAAGGAATGAAAGTTCTTTGTTCTTATGAAATAATAAATTTAACCTTTCACATGACATTTTGGCAAATTTTTCTTTAAATTAGAAAAAAAAACTGCTTGTAGTTCAAAAAGGAATAATGTCCATGCCTGTTCATTAGCTTCACGTACCACCTACGCTATTGTGCGACCTAGTTTATGCTATGCTATGCTATGGCTGTTCATTAGCTTCACGACACAACGATTTCATCTACTGTCCTAAGTTTTGTCTAAGTTTTGGCTTTCGTCCTAATAACCCATTGGGCCAAACAAGTATGGAAAGATTTCAAAACGCTGTGAACAGTGCTAGTAGGAAAAGCTTCTTAGCAAGTTTCCTGATACAGAGATCCAGATTTTCATTGCGACTGCACTTAATTGCTTTTTGAAACCGCTCTTCCTTGGACGCTATTTTCGACTAAGCACATGTAATATGGGTCCTCCCTTAGCTCAGTCGGTAAAGGCGCAGCTACAAAGCAACACCATGCTGGAGGTGGCTGGGTTCGATTCCCGGTCTGGTCTAGGAATTTTTCGTTCGGGAAAATTTCTCGACTCCCTGGGCATAGGGTATGGTGGTACTTGCCACACAATCATAGTAATGCAAAAATGGTACCTGGCATCGAAAGCTCCTAATTAATAACTGTGGAAGTGCCTTTAAAACACTTAGTTGAGAGCAAGCAATAAGCTAATTGCGAAAGCAATAAGCTTGAAACGCTAAGAAAGAAAGACATGTGATATAAACAAAAAAAAAATTGTCAAAATTAACAGACATACGTCCACCTCTCCGGAAAATATTTCACTCGTTGAGATATTTCAGTGAGTTGGATAAGGGGATGTAATGTTAGTCTAGCTCCTTCATTCGGCCTATGTACCAAATATGTCATCAATTCAGCGATAATAAACAAAATTATGTTGCTATCATGGTGACCGATTTAATTCAAAGCAATTCAGGCATTATCAATCAATTTACTGTGGTTCACTTTCGTGTAAATTCCGATCGTCTTAGCTTTTAAGACAACATGATTTCACTAGTTAAGCTGAACAGATTATCTCTTCGAATGATCAAAATTTGGCTAAATTGAAACGATAAATCAAATAATGCAGCCTAGATGTACTGAAAATAGTCACACGTTTTCAACTAACTGTTCACATAGATAAAATAACAATTATTTAACAAGAAAACTGTGGACCCAATTTTAGAGACATATTTTTTTTTCTTTTTACCTCAACTATGGCCTGTTGTCTGACCAACTTAGTAAAAATGTTATTATTGGTAAAATTTATATGGAGATGTATGAGTTTCGGTTGTATATTTTCTAAATGGCTCATCTAAACACAAATCAAAGAAACAAACCCTGTGCAGAGTGCATTATTATGATTTCATTATCAAACGGCCAATAAATCATATGTGACAATCTCTTAAGAGTTTTAAAGCAATTTAAGCTTAATTTATTTTGTGAAATTTTATGTTGGGAAAAGCAAATACAGCTGGCAGTGCCTTATATCTTTGAATCAGGAAAACAAACCGTCTGCATTTCATAAAAAATCGATCGAATGGGACGAAGTTACATCTATGAAGAGACCCAATTTGATGCTCACAGACCGACATCATATCCCTCGAAAGTTTCTGACTTTATAAACCGAGTTGTATAGCTTTTCGTGATACATACTACCAAACGTGTCATCAAACGTATCTAAGCAAGTGTATAACTAGCTACATATAGCTTACAGCTAAAATACTTCATGAGCAATATTAAAAAATGTAATCGATCGTTGCATATTCAAGTCAAGGAATACATTCCCTATATGAGTTTAAGGGGTGTTCAGATTTTGCCGCGAACAAACGTTCTTAAAAATAAATGAAATTTTAGCTGATGACAATAAAGTATCTTAGGCACATCGATAAAATTTTGAGTGTGACCGTTAAAATATGTATCAACAAAAAAATATTTTGATAAATAGGTTAAAAAGCAAACATTATCGAAGCTTTGCAATTAAGAGAGTATCCTCTGCTATATTTTTCCCAAAAAATCGTACGCATCTGGAAATTGCATCTTGGGTTTACTACATTCAATGGACTCAGTACAGTGCACGTCCCATCTTTCTTCGACTGCTCTAGTTCAACCACAAGACAAGGCATTGCTGTATCCCATTCACCGGCTTTGTTTTTTTTTGTCTTTCTGTTTGTTTTTTCATAATTCAACCTTCTCGCTAGCCATAATAAATCTCTTCTTTAGTTTTTATAATCTCGTTATTTATGACTCTCCAGTAGTTCTCTTTTGTACCTTCAATCGTTCTGTCATAGCGAACTGGCAGAATTAAGGAGTGACAACACGAACAGGCCTGGAATAAGGATACGCGCGCCTTACGAGTTGTTTCAACTGGCTTGGATTTTGTTTATTTCTCATTTAATTATCCCGGACCGGAGCAGCATCAGCATCTCGCTTGATCTCCATAACCTAATTCCAGCTTCCATAATATAGTACTTAAAACTCATTGTTTCTTCATGGTTATGTATATAGCACGCATTTGCCGCGTCTGTTCCCCTTCATTTCGTTCCGGTTTATGGCTGTTCAGCTTGTAGAATTCTAAATTAAAGCTGCTTGGTAATCGGATTAGACATTTTGATGATTATGCTGATGGCTGTGATAAAGGTGATGTCGTCGTGGTACAACTTTGGCACGTTCAAGGCCGCATGTATTTAAAAACATCATGTTGTCAGCGGAAGTACAGCCAAATTAATTAAAATTACGTTTTATAGATTGAAGGTACTTCCTCATATTTTTGTTCTGCTCCAGAAACTAGATATTTTTTTAATTGTGTTTCAAAATATAGAAATTGTCTGATTGATACCCTGCAATCCTGTACACGACAACCATAGTACTTGCTCATGCATTACAATCCTAATCTCACAACTTTGGTCGTATTTGAATAATTAATCAAAATCATATCCTTTTATTAACTGGCAACACCCCTTCGAATATACAGACAAACACAGCTTGGAAGCAGCCGGAAAATGACTGCTTGTACTTAAAGCGAGTTTGCTCGGGCGTGTTTCAGCGGCAGTTTATGCGCGTAATTAAACGCCCATAATGGAGCTATAAAAAAGACTGTGTGCGTTTGTGTACTTAACGCGTGTCCCATCTTACGACAAGATTCGCCGCCATCAACTCGCTTGGAAAAACGTTTCCTCCCCCTGCGCTGCGGTTCGTTTGTTGGTGTCAGTTGGCCACCCCGAAATTGCTGCTTGAGCAATGATAATTACGGCCTCTCGGCTGGGCTCAGAACTGCCATTCAACTGCAATTAACGAGTGTTAACTGATTTTTATCTCTGTTCCGTTCCAGGTGTGGTTCCAGAATCGACGTACCAAATGGCGCAAGAAACATGCGGCTGAAATGGCAACCGCCAAACGAAAACAGGAAGAGCTAGGCGATGGTGATGGGGACTGCAGCGAGCCAATGGACTCGGACTCGGAAAGTTTAGACCTGGTCGATACTGGCAGCAGCAGTCGGAAGCGTTGCAGGATGGAGGATGATATGAGGCATTAGTATTAGGTATGGGTTTGCTGCTTGTTGAGTTTGAAGTTTCCATTGCTGTGATCGGAGGATTGGAACATTTCGTTTTTTAATATTTCCGGAAAAATAATGTTTTACAGTAGCGTCATTTTAAGAGATCATTTTCTGGGCGTATAAGAATCTCTGACATTCCCAGATCAAGTTTACCGGTATCAACTTTTCTCAAGCCGGAGTAAACCCACTGTATAAAGTGATGAGAGTTATTACAAAACAGGACAGTTTAAAGTGGTCAACAAACAAGCTGAGCATAAACTCATGAATTCGCAGATGAAATTAAAAGCAAAAATCGAATTTACTATACATTAATTTAACTGAGCATAATTTTAGAGCATGTGAAGAATTGAATAGGCAGAGTGAAGTGCGAAACAAAATCGAATGCCTGAGTATCTGTATGACTGTGGTATTAAAGATGTGATCCATAGTAACTAAATTTGTATTAAAGAAAGTTTTTATTTGGCAGAAAGATGTTGTGGCTACATTTTTAATCCGTTTGCACAAAGAGATAAAGATGCTTTTGGAATGGTGTTCTGCTCATTTTTAGCAAAATCCATAATCAGACTTCAACACATTCCAGCGTAAGTTCACACAAAACTATTATTTATTACCAGAGAAACTACTAAAACAAACGTAATTAGTATTGTTGACTAAATAATACCGAAGGTTTGATATGACGATGATTTCATTGGAAAATAAGTAAAGATGAGCGACGCAAAACACGCATTTAGCGATGTAAAAAGTTTGAATTCTCAGTATTTAAATAAATTTCCTTAAGTCATAGTGATTAATATCCAATTATTAGTACTTCATGATAAATTAATAAATCAAAAAGCTAACACAAAACCATCTGTAAAACTTGTATAAGTTTAATAAAGAAATGAAACAAACCATGTATATCTTGCGTTTTGCCAGTGTGTGAAAGAACCTTGCCTAACGATGACAAAAATGAGCAATGAGGCAAAGCATGAGGTCAGCCACGTGCTGTTGACACTTCATCAATTGCCAACCATGTCAGCTGTTTTGAGAAAGAAAAAAAAACCGATGAGCATGACATCGTCACTGATTCAATGCTCCGCTATGGTGAGAGGGTGCCATATCTGTTATATGCAAACACGAACGAGTTCACCCCTACGCGTCACGTGACACATGTGGCATATGAATGCATGTTTGGCTATCTTTAGGTAGGTATGACAAATTTGAATTTAGCTAATATTATTGATATGTTTTCATGCGATTGACTGCAGAGGGTGCCGATAGTTTTCCTACAAAGTTTTACTGCTTTTAGTTGAGGCTTTATTTTTCGTTCATTCTTACTATTCTTACTATATTCAAGAAATATTTAAACAAAGGGTACCAATATTTTATTCAATAAATTGGAACTCCATATAACTGTAAAGGGTGTACCATTTAAAATCCGCACACACAAGATTCATTTTCAGAACTCGAGTTTTTATCCGATCATCACCAAATTTTCAGGGATTAAAAAGAAACAATTAAATTTGAATTAGAGACATTCTTCCAAATACACCCGTCCATTCATGGTACTTGCGGTAACGAAAGGTGTACCCCGCTTTCCGCAAGTACAAATCACTAGCTAAATTAAGAACTTCTTGGTGAACTTCGACATCTTCTGTGTCTGGAGGTTCTCGGGAACATCACACTTATCCTTGGCAGTCGCATACAGGTTTCCTGGAATCTAGTAGAAGACCGCCTTCACATATGTCTCGTCATCTATTACGCAGCAGTGTGGTTTCGTTAACTTCTCGTTTCTCGTTACGGTTTGGAGACATCTGAACTTCAAAAGTACGTAGTCCAGCTCTCGTTTTGGTATTCTGCACGAAACCTGAGCAGGAATGGATCACTTGATAACTGGCCTTGGTATTTAAGAGCTCAGATTAAGAGGTAAAATACCTGAGGATAATATCATAAAATTGTTCCCACAATGTTATGCGAATACCAAATTGAGGTAAGACAATACCAAAATAGTACCTCTCAGGTATTTCCAGGTATCCCAAATAACAAGTTTTGTTATTCGAGAGATGTTTTGCTGGCAATTTTTAGGTATTTTGCTTAGGTATTTTACCTTTTAATCTGAGCTCTTTAATACTAAGGCCAGTTATCAAGATCAAAATTAGGCATTCATATGTTGTTGTCTCATGCTCGGGAAGTCTTGATCACATACAATTTTTAAGCTACACCTCGAACTGAGGCGTTCGGTTTCCGTTTAAAGGCCCCAGCCACGCGTTTGTGATCATTCTCGTTGACCTGACAGCTTTTTCTGGATCTTCGCTTCCTATCAACAATCAGATGTTCTTCGAACCGTTTAACTTTTTTTTCCGCTGGCACGATGTGACCGATCCTTATTTTGAAAGCACTTGTGCAAAACTTTTTCGCGCACGTACTGTTCTTTCGTCGCCATTTTGAAAACTTTTGCGCACCTGATAAAATCAACTCAAAGCAATTTGTTAACGTTCTTCTAATAATGAGAAGTCAAAAGAAAGCCGCTCTGAGAAGGTATTCGAAGAATAAAACTGTACTGCTGCGGAACCATTACATAAGATTGAACAAGATCTATAAAAGCGTTGGAAGGAGGTGCTTCAATAGTTATCGGGTTGGCATACAACGAAGACTCAAATCCCATCCTAAATCCTTTTGGAATTATGTCAAACAGCAGCGTAAAGAGTATGGTCTTCCTTCGTCAATGAAGTGGAATGGCACGGTAACCTCCGAGCCACAAGTCATATGCGACCTGTTTGCCTCAAAATTTTCTCGCATTTTCTCTAACGAATGGCTTACTGACAGACAGATAACATCGGCATCTAGTAACACTCAATCTTCAGGCTTAGTTATGCCCGATATCACCGTTGATGATGATTCCATTTTAGCAGCAGCACGTAAACTGAAACCGTCAACGTGCTTAGGACCCGATGGAATTCCGTCGCTCTTTTTGAAAAACTGCATTAACAGCTTGCTCATCTCTCTACAAAAGATTTTCAACCACTCGCTTTCGGGCGGAGTGTTTCCTCTATGCTGGAAAAATGCTTTCATGCTTCCAGTACATAAAAAAGGTGATAGGAAAGATGTAGACAATTATCGTGGAATATCCTTATTATGTGCCGTTTCCAAACTCTTCGAGCTAGTTATGATAGACCGACTGTTCTTCCATTGCAAGCAACACCTGAGCCCAGATAAGCATGGTTTTTTTCCCAGTCGTTCAACTACGTCAAACCTATTGTGTCTCACTTCTTACGTGACGGACAGTATGCTTGATCGAGCACAAACGGACGTACTTTATTTGGACCTATCTGCAGCATTCGACAAGGTTAACCACCAAATTGCTGTGGTGAAGCTTGAAAGGTTTGGAATGCATGGAACACTTTTAAATTGGCTCCAATCTTATTTGATTGGTCGTCACTCGCAAGTAGTCATTAGTGAATCCACCTCAGCATCATTTCCTATCACGTCAGGAATTCCACAAGGCAGTCATCTTGGACCACTCATCTTTCTTCTTTACTTCAACGATGTGAACGCAGTTCTGGCTGGACCGAGACTTTCTTTTGCGGACGACTTCAAGCTTTACCTCAATATTCGCTCAGACGCTGACGCGCATTTTCTGCAACAACAGTTGGACTCCTTCGTTGATTGGTGCCAAAGGAATCGTATGACCGTTAATCCTGAAAAATGCTCGATTATTACGTTTTCTCGATTGAAGAATCCAATAGTCCACAATTATTCCTTCGCTGGAGTAGTTTTGGAAAGAGTGGATCAAATCAAGGACTTGGGAGTTATTCTTGACTCCCAATTGACGTACAAGCAACACGTGTCATTTATAGTGAACAAAGCCTCGAAAAACCTAGGGTTTATTTTCCGACTAACTAAAGGGTTCACCGACATTTACTGCTTAAAGGCGCTCTACTGTGCGCTGGTTCGTTCGACTTTGGAGTACTGTTCGACTGTTTGGAGCCCTCACTACCAAAATGGAATCGAGAGAATTGAATCAGTTCAACGGCGATTTATTCGATTCGCACTTCGGCGGTTGCCATGGAATGATCCATTTCGTCTGCCAAGCTACGAGAATCGGTGTCGACTAATTAGGCTGGATACTCTAAGTACACGAAGGAATGTTGCGAAGGCTCTTCTAATTTCCGACATTTTGCAGAATCGAGTGGATTGCCCCGAAATTCGAGGTCAAATAAATTTCTTCGTCCGACCTAGAGCCTTGCGGAACAATCACCTGCTGCAACCAATACATCACCGCACTAATTACGGACAAAACAGCGCCATTACTGGCCTACAAAGGATTTTTAATCGGGTGGCAACGGAATTTGATTTTAACATTTCACGTGATACGCTTCGGACTAGATTTTTTAATGTGTTTAGATAAGCTGTTAATGTGTTATTTTTATTTTTATGTTATTTATATGAGTTCAACAACACATCATTGGGGCATAAAAGCCTGTTGATGTACAATATTAAATAAATAAATATAAATTGGACACACATTTCTAAGGCTGCCATTTGAACATACATTTTTATTTGGGTAGTCTGTCGGCTTCATCTCGTTGTTTACACCTAAACGTCAAACCGAACTCAACTCACAGCAAAGTTTCACGCGTATTACGTGAGATGGGAAAGATTTCTGTTGAAAAACGCTGTGCCATCGTGCACAAGTGGGGAAATTTCCAGGGGGGGATCATCACTAATTGGAATGTTGGCGTAAGATTGGAGATCCCTGGTGTGAAGGAGGTTTGTATTACAATCTCAAGTTCAGAGAGGATTTGTTCCTCGGGGGGCGGGCTTTTTGGGAGAAAAAGAGGGCCAATGGTAAGAAACTGTATGACACAGTTTTCACCAAGAATAAGTTCTGCATCATGATGGCCGACGAAACGTATTCGAAGTTGGACTATAAAGCATTGCAGGGATTGCAATATTAAACGATTCGTGAAGATGATGATGTTGACAAGGCGAACACCTCAGTTTTCACTGAAAAATTTGGCAAAATGGCGTTGTTCTGCAAGGCAATTTGTTCTTGCAGTAAATTTACGAAACCTCAAATCGTAAATGGAGCAATGAATACAGATATTTACGTCGATCAGTGCTTGCTGATGCCGCTGATTCTTCAACATGACAATCCTGTAATATTGGGGCCCGACCTTGCTACTTGTTACGCGAAGTTGACTGGTACAAATCGGCAAACGTGATAATTGTGCCTAAGCACATGAATCCCCAAATTGCCCTGAAATTGGTCCCATCGAACAATTTCGGGCTCTGTTCAAGATTTATCTTCGTTAACATGTTCAGCCAGCTGATACAGTGGAAAAGTTCGAGAAGAGATTGAACAAGAGCGTCTTAAATCGTTGCTAATCAAACAATGCAGAACCTTATGAAGAACGTTTGAGGAAAAGTTTGAGAACTTGCTTATACATGTAAAAGTCATCAAAATCTTTCATGAACTGTTGATATACAATGTTGAGAAACAATATGTAAGAATAAAAGTATTCATAAATTAAAAAATGTTTTTTAACGAACTGAAGGTGTACCCTTTTTTTCTGGGACGGTCTATAAATGGACAATGTCCTAATCCGGTGGAAAATAAAGCGCCTTTTAAGTGTTAAGGTGTATTAATCTTCGACCATTACATTAAGAGAAGTGCATTCGAATTCCCCACAACAAACTTTTGGGCATCATAATAAAATATGACGCACTATTGAATCGCAGCAAGCCACGCTTTTGAATTGACGGTTTATCGGCTGCTCCATCGATTTCGCGAAAACAAATATTTTCTTAAGTATTCGATACAAAATATTCAAATCAAACATTGTTTTATTGATTGGAAGTGAACTGAAAGTGTTTGTGCGAAGAGCGGTTAAAGTGAACCTGGTGTTTCCTAGTGTGTGTTAACATTTGTTTTGGTTATGTGGCACCAGGCTACCGTTCGAGAAGCTGTGTCGGAACGGATCTGCATTGAAAGCAGGTGGATGGTGATTGGAAGATGATTTTTGACATCCTAGAAAAGATGTTCGATATGTTTTTCGTTACATCGCGGCTGTGATTTACAATTTTGGTGACCGCTTTCCATTTTGTCATCCTGTTTGTCAAATTCAATTTGTTGCTTCTTCAACTTTATTGTTCTAGTTTTCGTCAGGTTTTGTGCGTTGTCGACCGCTGTAATCGCTCAATGATGTATTGTAATGCAGTTAAGTTCCGAAACTCTACAAAGAAAAGAAGTTCCGAAACTATGTGTAGCTTTAAATGCTATGACGATAATTTGTGCACCGAGTTGTCTCAATAATGACTACCACCTTCGTGTCCATTTGGCGGGAGAATAATTTTCGGTTCGTTCCGCTTCTTACCTTCCGATTCACTGTCAAGCGCTGGTCCAACAATTTGCAAACCAAAAAACACGGTACTTTTTGGTAGGTTTAGTGTCTCGACAAGATCACGTATCGCCAACGTTGGATTATGCTGCCGTTCGTACAAACAGCGTTTGCGCACTTCTGCTTGACTCAACGCCATTTTAACAAATGCTTGTTGCTGAATGTAAATAATGTTGTAACGACCTCAGAAAATTTGTGAATAGTTAACATCAGCTCGTTATCGCATTGTTCTACCGAGGTGCATTCGGAAAGGCGGATACTGGTCAGCTTTTGCAGCAGTTCAGTATACGAAATGCGGAAAATGTTCGTACAATTTTCACTGCGGCTGCTTCACTGTAGCGATCCAAACAATTTCCCTCCCTATCCCGAGCGATTGATAGGCTTGGAATCGCAGTCTGCCAGACGCGCGAAAATGCAGCGTTTATTCATACTAGACGTCATTAAAGGTGTCGACTGTCCTGCGCTTCTCAAGCAGATACAGCAGATACCGCTGAACATTTCCTCTCTACGTTTTCGGAACTCCAACCTGCTTGCTGTTCCTTATCACCGAACCAACAACGGTTACAACAACACTTTTGACGCATGTATTCGGTCGTTCAATGACATTTCTGACGAGTTCGATTTTAACACGTCCAGACATGTTTTTGAAAACCGGATTACCCGAATTATTTAATTATTTGAGGAAATTAGAACAAGTACAGTCAGATCGATTTTGTTATCGAAGACGATGATAATAAATAAATAAGCGAACAGAACATGTCCAAACTTTTGACGTACGCCAAGAAGTACGTCAACATGCCCCTGTCATTCTGGAAGAAAGTATTATGGACAGATGAAAGCAAATTTAATGTAAGGGCTTCAGATGCTCACGGTAGAGTTTAGAGAATCGTTTTGCAAACAAACAAAAAAGATGCATGAAACTGTCAAGCATGGCGGTGGGTCGGTGATAGTTTGGGGTGGTTCTAAGCGAAGTGGCCACTATGGAGTTTATTCATGGGATATTATTTAAGGAGGACTACAGGGATATCCTGAAACGCAATATCACTAGATCCACCAAGAAATTTTCGCTAGGAAGTAACTTTGTGTTCATGCACTATAATGACCCCAAGCACAAATCAAAGCTTGTTACGGAATATTTGGAATATTTAGCACATAAATGTGGTTCATTTTTTTTTTAAATTAAAAAACAACTTAAAAAAACACTTGAGAGCGTATTAGTAGAACGATTTTAATTGAAAAACTAGGAAAATTTAAATCAACACTTCACTTGATCAGTTTTTCTAAAAAATATATAACTTAAACGCTTTTTTTTAAAACTATCACTAGTAAACGCGAGCAAATTCGGTTAAATTCCACTAAAGATAGCTTTTTTCGTCTACGACTTACACTTAATTTAAATTTTCCTAGTTTTTCAACATAAATGTGCTTGATCATCCCTCACAAAGTCCGGATATAAGCCCGATCAAACATCTGTGAGATGAAATTGGTCAAGAAATTCAAAAGATTATTATTTATGTATTATATATTATATTATATTATTATGTATATATTATATATTATGTATGTAATTATATATTTATTGAATTATTATTACTTATTTTCACACAAACTTTGATCAAAACTTTGATACCAGGTTTTGTCTCTAAAATAAACTTGCAACGCTTATGATGTGCTCTCACATACACGCGTAAGACGATCGGTCTTAGTATGTGAGCCTACCTATATTCGACGCATTCATCTGTCTAAACTTGATCAGCTCCTGAACTTTCGGTAAATAGTGATCGTTTTCGAGATGCCGCGAATCTAAAAGGTGTTATAATTCAAGTGGTGGACACGTGGCATCGTGGAGAAGGATGTTTCGATTACCCGAAATCGGATCGGAAGTTAGTCAACCTCATGCTTTAGAAAAGATCGATGTCGATTCAGGATTTGGCCAAAAAAGCTGGTACCTCCGTCGGAATGGTGCAAAGAATCAAAATGCGCAAAAATCTGAAGACTTAAGAAGCCAAAAATAGAAAACAAAGTGCTGAGCAAAAATCCAGAGGCGATAACTAAAGTCAGAAAGTTATATAGCCGACATTTGCAACGACCGTCTGCCTGAGTTTTGATCGATGACGAAACATGCGTGAAAGAGAACTCCTGAACGCTTCCAGAACCGCAATTTAACACCAAGGTCTTCGGCGAAGATATGAGCATCTCCAAAAAATTTGGCCAGAAGGTTCGCGTATGACAGGCAATTTGTTCCTGTGGCTCCAAATCAAACGAGATGATGATGATGATGTAATACTACCATCTATTGCAGCAAGGAAACTTTCCATAGCAGTGGAATAATCTGAAAAACGATTTGATCAGGATTCTATTATTGTTTGTGATAATCAAGCTCCTGTATGAAGGGCCAAAAACGTTTGGGCGGGCCCGTAAGCAGAGACACTTACGCGAAACCCGCGAATATAGGGAAGAGAATCTCCTTCCAAAAGCAAGTTCACACTCACAGCACTAGAATCGAGCCCTCGATTGACAGAATAAACCCAATAGATGGGGTCGAAGAGCCCGCCCTCGTTCCACGAAATGTTAACAATAGGGTGGAGGCAGTCCCATGCTCCCTATCCAAATCGTTTTACTTGGGTGCCCTGATGGTCCCTCCCTTTCCCCGTTATATGTTATTTAATATATAATATATTTTGTACACAACAAATTAAGATACCATTATAGACAAAAATGCTAATTTATTCAAATTTCAAACTTGAATGGATTGTTACTGAAAAATAAATAAAAGTTAGATATGTATCAATATCCTACTAGTCCTGGGAAAGCTGAAAACAGAATAGATACAGAATATAAAAGATAAAATAGATACAGAATATAAAAGATAAAATTTCATTAAAAGATATTATTTTATAAAACATAGTAATATTTGTAATATTTTTCTTTATACTGTTCTAGCAACATTTCAAAGATAGAGTGAACGAAGAGTCCGGTGGGATAATTTCTGAAAGAAATGGCCTATCATACCATAATACCACAAACACAACATTAAAATATAATCCTACATTACGTATAAGCACATGCCAGCCTTTTATGAATATAATAGTTGAAGTTCAGAAGTGCAATTTTAAATAAAATAGTATGCTGAAATGCTGAGATACAAATTCCGCCTTTGATGCCTGGCATGTTGCTCCCGGCTCTTACATAGTTTTGGAATGCAAAGATGATTCCAAAGCGTGCTGAAATTATTAGTAAAATGAGAATAGAAAATATAGAATATGATTTAAAGGTATAAGATCTTCGGTCGCACCCCCTCACTTCGCTATTGTCAGATTGACAACATTGCCCAGGCTACGCCAACCAGCGTCTCCATGTTTCAGCTGGCAGTCTTTTGTGATCATATGACTCGTGGAGGCGTGAGGTAGGAACTTGTGAGGACGAGAGGTCGGTCGCACCCTCCTTCGAAGTTGTCAACTCACCATTTGAAGCCCATTTTTGCGTATATTGCACACAAATTATCTATCTTTTTAAAGTCAGTTTTATTCGATCTGTTCTTATAGTAAGAGAGGTACAAATTTATTTATTTATCGTCGTCAATCAGTAGTAGACCATTTGTTTAATTGCATTTCATTCTTTAAACCTATGTTCGTTTCACTTTTTTACATTTTATTATTGACTTGCTAGCCTCAAAAAGAATTTTTTTTTCAGTGTATTTCTGTCCATAGTAATATCAATTATTTCACTGTATGTATTATACACACTTAGAAAATTTTACAGTATTCGGTAATTTTTTACCGAACTTTCAACAGCTGAACGTTCGGTTATCCGATTTACCGGATTTCGGTCAAATTTTACAGTATTCCGGTAAAAAAATTACCAGAACTTGTCAAATTTTACCGAAATCCGTTAAATTGGATTACCGAACGTTCAGCTGTTGAAAGTTCGGTAAAAAATTACCAAATACTGTAAAATTTTCTAAGTGTGTAGTATGTGTGCGGTGCACAACGTAACTATCACGGAACGGAACGGGAATCCTCTTTGTCAGCAATAAATTTCGACGGGAATCGGCGATAGGTTGTCCGTGTGCAGTCGAACCGGTGTCCACAGTAGATTACCACGGGAGGGGTCTAATTGTGGATCGGAACGATGGGACCAACGTCTATCGGCTCACTCGAATGGATGGACTGCTCGGTAGCAGGTTCAGCAACAGCAGCAATCGGGTGCCTCAGCTCAGTAGTGGGAAACGGATCGGATGCTCCTTGGTGGAATAAATGAAATCCGGATGTTTGTTCTTTTCAACGTTTATTCTTCTCTTGAACTTAACTTCTACGCGTTTACAAACAAAACTGATGCGCAGTGCGCGAAACGGTTTACTTTTATAGCAGTAGCTACCTCTCACACAACTACAACCCACTGCTACGAAAATGTGCAACACAAACAAAACATGATAAAGGGGCGGAGAGAAATTTGCTGGGATGGCTGGAGTTCGACTACTTTTTTACATTTCAATTCGTTATTGGGGAATGGTATTGGACTAATACAGCAACAAACAGGCTGTTATGAGAAAAAAAACAAACGGGCGGAAAGGGTACAAGGGAAATAAGAGGCAAAAGCGGACGTAGGGGCAAATATGGCATAATGGTCAAAAAAGGAAAACAAAAATCAAACGTTCGGAATCGAACATTCACCCCCGGGCTAATATGTGGATCTGCAAGTGCGAGAGCCTCATCATTATCGTCAATTGGAAGAGGTGCGAGTTTTGATACTGAGCGACGGTATACTCCGGTAGATGTTTTGACATCTACCACCCTAACTACTGAGTCACTGCCAGGATAAATCTTTAAAATCTTGCCCAATTTCCAACTCTGTGGAGGAAGATTATCTTCCTTAATCAGAACTATCAGTCCGGGAACTACGTTTGGAGATCCCTTAACCCATTTTGAACGAGCTTGCAAGGTGTTTAGATATTCATTTGACCAACGTTTCCAAAAATGCTCTCTAAGAGCTTGCAAATACTGCCAACGGTTCAAACGGTTCACAGGGATTTCTACAAGTGTGGGTTCGGGAATAGCGATTAACTCTCTGCCAATTAAAAAAATGACCAGGCGTTAAGGCAGACG
The DNA here is from genome assembly GCA_024533555.2 of Aedes koreicus. Taxonomy (NCBI): domain Eukaryota; kingdom Metazoa; phylum Arthropoda; class Insecta; order Diptera; family Culicidae; genus Aedes; species Aedes koreicus. Next base: position 228,592 of record JAHHFK020001818.1, read on the forward strand.
GCTCGTGGGTATCCAACGAATTGGCGAAAAGAGGACGTGAATTGAGCACTGCCTCAATTTGGGTAAGAACAGTGTAAAATTCTTCAAAATTGAGACAGGCATTGGACAAAACCTTACGTAAATGTGTTTTTGTACTCTTCACCCCAGCCTCCCATAATCCCCCAAAATTCGGAGATCGAGGTGGAATGAATTTCCATACGATTTCCTTTGCACAACAGAAATCATCAATCCTTTCCTTTGCCTGATCGTCTCGGAACATCAGGTACAGTTCATGGAGATCTGACTTTGCTCCAGCAAAGTTTGTACCATGATCGGAATGAATTTCTTCTACTAGACCACGGCGGCTGACAAAGCGATGGAGAGCTGCTACAAAGGACGCAGACGTCAGGTCAGAAACCAATTCTAAATGAATTGCTTTGGTAGCAAGACATACAAAAATACAAATGTAGGCCTTCACACGAACGGACTTCCGGAGACCAACCTTTATGAATACCGGTCCAGCAAAATCCACGCCCGTTCGTGAAAATGGGGCGGAAGGAACAACACGGACTTCGGGCAAGCGACCCATCATGGGCTGTAAGCAACGAGGGCGGGATCGGAAACAAGTTACGCATTTTCTCAACACCTTACGAATAGTTGATTTAGCATTAATCAACCAAAACCTCTGACGCAGAAGTGACATCAATCCGGAGGGTCCAAGATGAAGATTTTCCAAATGCATATCGCGAATGAGCAGTTCACTGACAGGACTCTTATTCGGGAGCAAAATTTGGTGACGAGCATCATAAGGCAGGCGAGAGTTCTCTAATCTACCACCAACTCTCAACAAGCCGTCCACCAACACAGGATCCAGAGTTGCTAACTGACGACTAGGTTTCCCAGAGGAAATCAGACTAATCTCATTCGAAAGCTCAAGTTGTTGGATTAATGAAATAATAACAATCATTGATTTACGTAATTCAGATACGGTCAAAAATTTGTTGGATACACGGTCCACACGGGTGGATCTGCAATTGTTCACAAAACGCAAGGCGTATCCAACAACCCTCTGCAGTTTTCGGAATGAGCTGAAGGACTCAAGGAAAGGAACGTCTTGGAGAACTATGGGAACTGAGACTTCTGAACTAACCGGAATTAAATCGGGCAACTCGGACAACATGTCAGGAACGACGACTTCATACTGACGTAATTTCAAAAACGACGGACCGGTCCACCACAGACTATTATTCATAAGACTCTGTGGTAACTGTCCCCTGGACACAACGTCGGCTGGGTTATCTTCAGAACGGATGTGAGACCAGGTACAACTGATGTTGGAATTGATCTCTGTCACGCGGTTGCGGACAAAAACTTCGAGTTGACTGGGAGACTTTTTCAACCAAGCGAGCACGATGCTACTATCGGACCAAAGGCAGAGACGCTGAATGTCCATCCTTAAAGATGAGACACATTTGGGAATCAATCTAGACAGCAACAAGGCGGCACATAATTCCATTTTAGGAATTGTCAAAGATTTTAGTGGAGCAATCCTTGATTTACTACAGAGCAGAGAAACCTTAACATCAGCGGCAGAAACAATTCTCAAATAAACCACTGCTCCATAAGCACGATTGGAGGCGTCTGCGAACCCATGAACCTCGACGTATAAAACGCTTTTTAATCCAACGAAGCGTGGGATTTTAAAGGCGTTAATATATTTTAAAGAATCTCTGAACGTAAGCCAAGACTGCAGAACATCACCTTCCAAAGGATCATCCCATCCTACTCCATCCTTCCACAAACGTTGCATGATCTCCTTTGCCAGAACTATCACCGGTGCAACAAGGCCTAAGGGATCAAACAATCGTGCAATTTCGGAGAGAACTATACGTTTGGTTGGCGTTGGCGACGATGGTTGGAATTGCAAACCACAATGGAATCTAAAAACATCCTCGTTTGGATCCCATAGTAGACCTAAAGTTTTGATGACCTTATTCACATCAGAACCCTCAAACTCTAAATACGTTTCGCGGTCTTCTTCAGGGACGGTGTCAAGAATGGTTGCATCGCTTGCACACCATTTATGTAGAGGGAAACCTCCAGACTGCAACAACTGTGTCAAATCAGAACGAAGCTGTACAGCCTGTTCGATGGTATCAGCTCCTGATACCACGTCGTCTACATAAACATCTTCTTCCAAGACCTTGGATGCTCTTGGAAAACGCTGTGACTCATCACGGGCAAGCTGTAACAGTGTTCGGGTGGCCAAAAATGGGGCACTGGCCGTCCCGTAGGTAACGGTAGTTAATTCAAGAATCTGTAGTGGATCATCGGAATTCTCTCTCCAAAAAATTCGTTGCAGACTGGAGTGTTTTCCATCAACATGGACTCTTCTGTACATTTTGGAAGCGTCAGCCGTTATTGCAAAACGATGCTTACGGAATCGAAGGATTATCGAGAAGATGTCATCCTGGACAGTGGGACCAATCATTAAGACATCGTTAAGAGATGGACCAGTTGTTCTAGCTGAAGCATCAAAGACAACTCTCAAACGGGTGGTGGAGCTACTTGGTTTTAACACCGCATGGTGGGGCAAATAGTGAACCAACTTCCCAGGCGCATCATCAGACTCGAAAATTTGCCTACAATGGGACAAAAATTTGTACTCGTTAATGAAATCTACGTAAGCATTCTTCAAATCGGCATTCTTCGAGAATCGATGCTCTAAAATGTGAAAACGTTTTAGTGCCAACGATCGGTTATTTCCCAACTCGCTTACAGATTCCTTCAACGGTAAGTGGACAATGTAGGTACCATCTGGATTTCGAACGGTTGTGGAACTGAAAAGTTGTTCGCAATCTTGCTCCTCCTTGGATACGGCATCACTAGGTTCAATTGACTCAACAGACCAAAACTTTTCCATACATTCTGTGAGTGGCTGCAGGCTGGCTGTGTAGCAATGCTGGTTCTCATCTACGTCCTCAGCACCACCAGCAACAACCCAACCCAAGCGGGTTTCTTTCAGGATCGGTAACTGCTTTCCTAGCATCAACTGTCCGGGCAACATCAAGTGGAAAAACAATTTAACTCCAATCAGCAAATTGACTTCCCCTGGGGTATGGAATGTAGGATCGGCAAGCGACAAACCAGAGGGAATTTTCCAAGATCGAGGATCCAACTTACGACCAGGCAGAGGACCAGTCACCACTTCAGTGACCAAACATTCTATTTGGGCTTGGAATTCCGTGCAACGAGAACGGAGCGTAAGTGTCGTCTTCCTGTCCAGCACCGATCTTTTACCGGCTGCTCCGAACACTTCAACATGGGTAGGTACCTGGTCGATTCCCAAACATTCTACAAATGAACGGGAAACCAAATGTGGTTGGGAACCACAATCGAGGAATGCACGACAAGGATGGGAAATGCCATGGCTGTCAAGGACATCAACCATGGCCGTAAGCAAAAGTGTGCAATCCGACCGAGGAACCTTATGGACTGGATTGGACAAAGATGAAACACTTTCAATAGGGGAAGGATCTTGGGTACTAACTTGGGTTGAATTTGGTTTGGGTATTTGGACTTGGGCAGATTCTGGTTTAGAATTTGGAAGTTCAACTACGGGCTTTGCATCAAATTTTGGATATTTTTGCTCATGGAGCAACGTATTGTGTCTGCATTGACACTCCTGGCAGGACTTATTCGAAGGGCATTTTGTGGCAAGGTGGCCCTTCCTCAAACAATTGAAACAAAGATAAAGCTCTCTTACCTTGACTCTACGTTGGGGTACCGTCAGGGATAAAAACTTATCGCACTTAAAGTTGGGATGGCTTGCACTGCAGATCTCACATGTCGCATCACTATTTGCTACGGGTGTAGTCATAGCGAACGACTTTGCCGGTGGGGGCTTCGGGGTGGACTTCTGGCTGGAATCTTTAGGTGACGACAACTTGGGACGACTGACTTCACAGCGCTCCAAAAGCGAACATCGCTCCTTCAAGAACTTGATGGTGTCTTCATAGTTCGGGATCTGCTTATGAGGAATAGTGGCCTCCCACTGCTTCCGCGTCTCGGGGTCGAAAGCATCGGAGAGGACTACGACGACAAATCTTTCGGATATGCCTGCCAAATTCTGGTTCAGCAGTTTGAGTCCTTCAACGTGACGTGTCACCTCGTTCAAAAGCTCCCTCATTTGCGTGGAATACTCTTTGTTCATGTGCTTCAAACTCAGCAGGCCATGGATATGAGAGTCTACTGCCTTCCGCTCGTCTTCGTAAACGTCAAGCAGCAGCTCCCAAGCGTGGGCGAAATTTCCTTCACTGAGCGTTTTCGGGTCGATGATCTTGGCGGCGGATCCACTCGCTAGTGCCCTCTCAAGGTGGTGTAACTTGACTGCATCGGAATCCCTGGATCTTGCCATAATGTCCGAAAAAACTTGTCTGAATCTTGGCCAGTTCTCCGGTTTACCATCAAACGAAGGAACAGGAACAGGCAGCGGTTGCTGCTGTACAACAATTTGCGGATGTTGATATGCAGACACTGGCGTAGGCATCAATGCGGGTGGTGGAGTTGCAGACTGAATCAGGCTTTCGACTAACGTTGCTGTTTCGGTGTGATGCGTTTCAAACTGAAGGTACGTGGCATCATTATCATCAAGCTTTTCCGGTGGCAACAATGCGGTGATCTGGTGGTGGAAACTGAGGTACTCTTGGAAATGAGCCTCTAGATTTCTCGCGTACACCTTCAGCTGGGCGAGGGAAAATTGAACCACACCAGCCTCCGAAACTTCTTCAATTGCTTTCCGGATTCTGGTAACCTTACCCTTCGCTTGGCCACGAAGATGCACTAGCGTTTTTAATTGAGCCATATTTTCATTTGCAAATTTCTGGGGCGTATGTATCATCGACATCGATAGCACTTGTTCACTGTTTCTGCCGAATAGGCCCGCACTTATTTTAGTACACTTTTGTCCTTTCTTCGTCCCAACCGGGCACACTAACACACAACTATACTGTCTTTACTTCGTCCTTCCAACCGGGCACTAGCACACACTACTCTACTGTCTTTTCCGAAACTTGTTCGGACGTGTTCAAACTTCTTCGCTCACGACACTCGCACGGACTGTACTTTCGAAACGCGAAGTAGGTCGATCGAACACGATCGGACGGGATTTCAATTTTCCACCAGGGCGACTATACTGCAACTGGAACTGTAAGGCACCGATGCTGCTATCCGGTTCGAAGGACCAAACAATGTGCGGTGCACAACGTAACTATCACGGAACGGAACGGGAATCCTCTTTGTCAGCAATAAATTTCGACGGGAATCGGCGATAGGTTGTCCGTGTGCAGTCGAACCGGTGTCCACAGTAGATTACCACGGGAGGGGTCTAATTGTGGATCGGAACGATGGGACCAACGTCTATCGGCTCACAACGAATGGATGGACTGCTCGGTAGCAGGTTCAGCAACAGCAGCAATCGGGTGCCTCAGCTCAGTAGTGGGAAACGGATCGGATGCTCCTTGGTGGAATAAATGAAATCCGGATGTTTGTTCTTTTCAACGTTTATTCTTCTCTTGAACTTAACTTCTACGCGTTTACAAACAAAACTGATGCGCAGTGCGCGAAACGGTTTACTTTTATAGCAGTAGCTACCTCTCACACAACTACAACCCACTGCTACGAAAATGTGCAACACAAACAAAACATGATAAAGGGGCGGAGAGAAATTTGCTGGGATGGCTGAGTTCGACTACTTTTTTACATTTCAATTCGTTATTGGGGAATGGTATTGGACTAATACAGCAACAAACAGGCTGTTATGAGAAAAAAAAACAAACGGGCGGAAAGGGTACAAGGGAAATAAGAGGCAAAAGCGGACGTAGGGGCAAATATGGCATAATGGTCAAAAAAGGAAAACAAAAATCAAACGTTCGGAATCGAACAGTAACTTCTCACAAGTCACCATGGCCTAGTGAGATCAACCACGGATCGAACCTCATGTCCGAAACATTTATAAAAAATGGGGAAAAATTCCTGGGGGTTTGGGTTTTTTTTTTTAATACATAGTGGGGTGAAAAAAGATTGAAAAAAACAGACATTTATTTTTATTGATAACAAAGTATTCGTAGGACTTTGTATTGTTTTCGAACAATGAATGAATGTTCTTTTTTGTCAGCAAATGCTTCGTGCTTTTGAGAGTTGCGCGTGTGGCATTGAATACGAAGGTATCTTCTTAAAAAGTACGAATCAATTTCGTTGCAGAAAACAAGCAATAGATTTGTTAGTTCTACCTTCGATTTCATATTTTAAACGAAATTTAATTTTCAGTGTAGAAATGAATGATGGGATATTCGTCACCTCTTTCTTTGCTTTTTCGATCAACTGCTTCTTGGGTTTGACCACAAACTTGTTGGAAAAGATCCTAAGTTTGAGGTTGGCCCAGAAATTCCTAATTAGCCATAGCTAGAGAATGTTTGGAGCCAGGTCTTTGCTTCATTTAGCAAAGCGATGATCTTGCAAATGCCGGATATGCAGTATCCCATCGACACGTGCTCTAGGCTGGCGGATTGCTTTGCCCCAAGCTGCAGGCGGTAGTAAGAACATATAATCGAAAGGAGGTTTTTAGTACTCTCGACATGGCTTCTGAAAACTTCTGATATCGCTGTCAAAGCTTGACTGTAAATAATTGACGATGCATTGTTCGATTCACTAAAATTAATTTATTCCAATAATTTCCGACAAACTTTTCGTAAAGGCATAACACTGTTTGTTCGTTTGTTGCTCTCGAAGGTCAAATTTGTCACCTTACCGATGGTAAGAGAGTTTATCTCATGCTATAGACGTGCATGTTAGACCAAGTATTTAACCAGTAGTGAAAGTATAACATATTCAGCTCAATTTTTCGCTGCCACGTCGTAGGATGTTTATATAAAGCCACTAACATCAGGTGTGATACTGGCGGGATATGCCGCAATTTACTTTTAGACTAATAACTTTGAATTTAAGGGAAACGACTAAAAGTACACTTTTTAGCTGGTTTTCTCATAGTATAATAAATGATTGCACCGTGATACTTTAGACAGAGGATGACATGCATGTAGATTAGAAATAGAACGCAGAGGGCTCTCTAAGGAAACACCATTGAAAGCAGTAGAATAAAGGACTATGTGGTTTATATTAGTAATAGGATTCACGTTAGGGTTATAATAGGGTCATTCGTTTCATGTTAACTTGTGCTTTCTTATTTATTTATTTATTTTATTCGTTTAATGCCATGTTCAAACACTCTAATTCGTTGTTTGTGAGTGGGAGCAAGTTTTTTTTTTTGTTAAGAGACGAACCAGCCGGTGGCTGAAGCAGCTAAAATAAGAAAAGCATAAGGACGAGAGGTAAATAAGTTAACCAGTAAAGGTAAGATTCAAAAAAATACTTTTTAAACATATATTATGTAGTAATGGGTAAGGGTGGGACCATCGGGGCACCGGATTGTAGCGATTTGGATTGGGATAGTGGAATTGCCAACTCTCTGTTATTAACATTTCGTGAATTGAAGGCGGGCTGTTCTGTCAACTCATTGGGAAATCCCCACGTATGATGGCTTGTTCCACATTGGGTTGTAGGATTTTATCACTGGACAAAGATTCTCCTAACTCCGCGGATTACGCGTAAGTGTCTCTGCTTACGGGTCCACCCATCCGTTTTTGGCTCTTCATACAATGTTAAACTGAATACAGGCAGATGTCGAACTTGCTCAAGTCAGTCGTAGACAGGGCTGGTAGCGGATTTTTGGATAAATAATATTGACTTTAGTGACTAAAATAATAAGAATAGTGACCAAATAGTTACTAAAAAGTGATTTCCAAATTTTAGTATTTTTTCAATCTTTTATAGATTTGTTGTATAAGTACGGTAAAAATGAACAAAGTGATGAGCCCAATTGGCAAAAATGAATGATACTGCTGCTCAGTATCATTTTTTGTTTTTTTTTTTGTAAAGAAGCCTGTAATCAAGCGACTTTTCATACATTTGTTATATAAGTACAGAAAAAATGAACAAAGTGATGAACTCCGTTTGCAAAAATGAATAATACTGCTGCGCAGTGTCACTTTATGGTTTTTTTTTTTTTTTTTTTCTAAAAAAGACTGTAATCAAGCGACTTTTTTTTCTCCACGTCCTCCTGCCCTTGGTCCGCAGCTCGTTCTTGCGAAGACGGGTCTATACGCACGGTTGAAACACCTTCCAGCATGGCCTGTGCTAGAATTACTTCGGACATATCTTGCTTCTCAATTCCTTTTTTGAGCCGTTGCCATGTGAAGCTGTTTTCACTACCTTAATCACCTGAGGGTATTTAGGCTCACCTACAGCCGTTTTCTTAGTGAAAAAAACTGGTTCCATTACTCCTCAATCCTGTACTCTGTACTCTAGGTCAACACCTAGCATTTTAACAAGTTCCATTCATCAATAACATGATCATGGTTGACCCGAATCGAAAGAAATTTGACGATTTTCACAAAATACTTCACTGTATGCAACGGCTGGTGGGTTGAGGCAATGGCAATATTTTATAAACGAGTTCTGCAAACCAGACTTTTGACGTAGGACTACGTCTTTGTTTTCTATACTGTGGTACAATTTAAAAAAAAATCGCATTGCGACCGTCACGAAAAGTGGTCAGGTTTTGAGCATTAATATCTCAGTCATTTCTCAAAAGATTATCAAAATTTTTACACCAATCGATCGGAAGTATTTCTACGCATCAATTTCAATAGAAAACATTGTTGATTTAGGGCCACATACTACTGAAAAAATCATAAATGTTAAGCCTTGTCTTAAAAAGTCTCTTCTTTTACATCTCAGGCCTAAGGGGTCATATATGAACCCAAAAGGATAATGGCTGTATAAAATCACACAGATTGAAGAAAAGTGCAGTCTGTCTTTGGCAAATTTGTTTTCCATAAACTCTTCTATCTGGAAAATATATTAAAAAAACATATGAGTTTAAGGCCTAATTGAGACCTAGAACATCCTGAATATAAAGACGTTCAGGAAGAAAAAATAAATGCCTTACTAATAGTATAAAGCGTAATATTCTAAAACATATTTTACAAATGCATATGTATTATTAAATTCTCGTTGATAAACGTTAAATAGTTTTGTATCTTTCTGGGATGTTCTGAGTCATCCAAAATGTACTTGAGTTCAGAACTTCAGATCTTCAGTGTAACAGTAGCTTTCAGGGCTATATAAGGTTACGATATGTATTCAAACATATTGAATGAACCTTTTGGAAGGTCAACAGTCATTATTTTATAACTTTGAGATCCTCTAGGTAATCCAAACCGACCTCGAGCTCAGAACTTAAAATATACGTTAGTCACAGTAGTTTTTTGGGCTATACAAAACTACGATAAATATTCAGACATGCTCAATGACTATTCTGAAACGTCCACAGACATCATAGGATAACCTTGTTAGTTTCAGTTCATTCAAACTGTCCTTCAAAACTTTAGGTCGACAATTGTAACAATAGCTTTATGGGTTATACAAAGTTAAGTTAGTTAGTTTGGCATAGAATATCCCAAGATTATCTCATAATGTCAGTTGGTCTTCCAAGACATTCATTGAATATGTTTGCATACATATCATAACATTGTATAGCGGATGAAGTTACAACTGTAGATCTTAAGTTCTGATCTTCTGGGCAGTTTGGACGACCCAGCACGTCTCAAAAAAATATTTCCTACTTTTTTCAATAATTTCTATGTTATTGAGCACCAAATCAATCAGAATTCACCAAACTTCCTGTATAAATTAGGCCTGAAAGGGTAAATTCAAAGAACACTGCATTGTACCATCTAAATGGCTTACATTTAGTATCGTAGTCCTACGTCATCATTCCGAACAACCCAATGGGGCTGTATACCTTGTAGTTTTTGATTACGTGGTTACCAGCAGCAACGTAATGCCTATTTGCATTGTTGAAAAAGTGGAGTTTGTCGATCTCCTTTAATTTGACCAGCTCTGCCATTGCTTCATCCCCAACATAAACATTTTCCGCAGGTAGCAAGTTCTCAATATTGTCGAAAAAGTCCTCTGAAAGTGAAATATTCACGGGCCACACATTGGGCTTACAAACTCGACCAACGATGATTCGTACCAATTTTTCCAGATCAGCGTACATTAGATGTAAAAGTTCTCCTTCCCTCTTGGAGAAACTTTAGAAAATTTCATTGAAATAGATCAGTATGCTTATCAATAGCTCGTAAACTTTATCAAATTTTTTTAGATCAAATTCTACTCAACAAGTTTTACAACTTTGCCAAAAGATATTCGGTTCAACAGCAGTCAAGCAAAGTCAGAATAAACTTAACTAATTGATGGATTATGAATTATTTAGATCTATTGTATCATAAACTAAGAATATTTGTCTCAGAAATTTCCTAGAAAAATATTAAATTTTAATAGACGAGTTTTAATGGAACTTTGAAATCATAACGCTTTTATAAGCTGGCCGACTTGCACTGTATCCCGATTTCACCTATGATCGAATTGAGTTCACTTGACTGTCGGGATACGAACAATCAAATCTAGTTTTAGAATTATTAAGTGAGTAACCGAAAATAAGTCCTTTATCTGATTTACAATTCGTTCCCACTTTTCTCGACTATGTGGATACCAAAAGATCAGTCCGCTTTTGAAAAAACTGAATCTAACAAAATATTTTTGGAAAATAGTAAATGTAAATAAAAAATGACTTGATGTTGTTGTTGTTGTTATGTTGTTTCTTCATTGGACATTTTATTTGCATATTGGATAAACGTTTTAAGTTTTTTGCTCCTATCCCGTTCGATTCGTCATGGGGTTCACTGTATTGTATTGTATATTACCTTGTGATCAAAAAGTTCCGGTAATTTGAAAAAAAACGCATTTATTTCAATTTTTAATTGATATCTTTATTATCGCTTCAAGGCCCCCCCTTGGGGGGACACAATGTCCGCGTTTTCCATCTCTCCACATTTTTTTAGGGGGTGAGTGTGGGTCTCTTCCGGATCGTTTTTCTAGTCAAAGGGGGTGGGGGGGGGAGAAGGGGGGGGGGGGGTTGGGGTGGGGGGTGGGGGGGGGGGAAAATCAAAATGGGGGGTGGGGGGGGGTGGGGGGTACTACCATATTGCGCCACAATTCTGGCCTCTTCTTTCGAATTGCCTCACGCAAACGTCTCATAACTTGTAAATAATACTCTTTGTTAACCGTTCGACCTTCTGGAAGGAATTCAGAATGGACGACACCGCGAAAATCAAAGAAAACGGTCAGTAAAACTTTAATTTTGGAGCGACTTTGTCGTGATTTTTTTGGTTTCGGCTCATCTTCGGCGCGCCATTCGGACGATTGTTGACTTGTGAGCATATCAAATTCATATACCCACGTTTCATCACCAGTTATGATGCGTTCCATGAATGTGGGATCGCTATCTGCGTTCGCAATCATCTGTTTAGCGACCTCAACTCGATGCTGTTTTTGCAAAAAATTCAGCTCTTTTGGAACAAGTCGTGCTTCAATGCGTTTCATGCCCAGAATTTCCGTCAAAATGTGTTCGGTCGATCCAAATGAGATATCAAGGAGTGCAGCTATCTCCCGAATGCTAATTGAGCGGTTTTCCATAACTAAATTCTTCACGGAAGCGATGTTTTCATCGGTAGTTGAGGTCGATGGTCGTCCAGAACGCGGCATGTCACTCACGCTTTCACGGCCTTCTTTAAAGTCTTTGTGCCAAACAAATGTACGATTTTGTGACATAGAGTCCTCACCAAAGGCTTTTTGCAACATTCTGAGCGTTTCCGCTGCAGAAAATCCGTTTGCAACACAAAATTTCACACAAACGCGTTGTTCCAATTTTTTATCCATGGTAAAAATCGCCGAGCGTCTATTTTTCGACTAACAAAAGCAGTTGTCAAAACAAAACTAATGGATAATTTGCTCTCACACTTTGACAGAATATCAGAACTAGTGTTGCCATCTTACACTAAAAAGATTTTACCGAAAAAATAAAGGCGGCCTTTTTAAATTGAAAATTACCGGAACTTTTTGATCACAAGGTATATGTATTGAAATATGAAAAATTATTATGAAATAGCTGGAAAATTGTAAAAATAATGAAACATTATGTAATATGGGACCACGTGCGTCGCATTCAAGCTAATCTAGAGTGCCGTGACCGACCTGCGCTCTGCATTTGACAAGTTCAATTGCGGTAAAGGTGGGACAGCGCTCGCCAGAGCATCTAGTTGTTTAGTGTATATTTCTCGACTTTTATATAGTGTGGCTAGATCGCTTAATTTTGTTGACTATTATACAATAGGTACAAGTGATTTTTTTAATCTTTATACAATCGGCGGTACGAAAATAGTGACTTTAGTGACCATTTTCCGAAAAATAGTGACTTGAGTGACTTTTGGATGCAAATAGTGACTTTTTAGTGACTAGACTCAAAATAGTGACTAAGTCACTAAAAAGTGACCTGCTACAAGCCCTGCGTAGAGGACGATCTACTGTCTAATGACTATGCCTTGCAACAATGGGTAGTACTGTTACATACCCACATACATACAAAACTGTTTGATTGTTTGTTTCACCTGTTTCAATTATTCAAGATTCTCAGTAGTTTCCAAAAGCATTCACAGATTATCTTATTAAGCGGTACGAGACTACTGAATTAAAAAAAAAACAAATCAGATAAATGACCTTTGAGGCATGCACACTATCAGGCACATCCTCGAGTAAAGTAGTTTATTATTTGCCGTTCGAAAACTCCAAGTGCTTGCAAGTACTGCTCGAACATTGTCCAGGTTTTGGCCCGTAGAGAACTTTCGGACTTACCAGCGTCTTTTACATGGTACACTTAGTACGGGAGTGAAGCTGTCTAGACATTGGGGTCTTGTGAAGTGCATAGTAAGCACGACCACTGGCTGTTATCGGTCTCCGAATTTATCTGCTGCAGTTGTTGTCTGACGTCACCAATGATCCGAGGTACACAGACTGATCCATCATATCAAACTCATCTCCGTCGATAATCGCACTTCTGCCCGTGCGAACTCTATCACGCTCGGTTCCTCCTGTCAGCAGATACTTAGTAAATTTATTGAAAATCGCGCCGCGCATGTTAATGAAATCGCACAAAAATACGCTGCTGCTCGCAGTACTGTTCGAAGAATTCGTTTGCGAGCAGGATATCGTTCTTATCGAGCCAGCAAGCAAGGGGCTATGCATAAACCACGTAGACTTGGGGGGGGGGGGGGGGGGGAGGGTTTTGTTTTTGACCAAAGTCTACGCTCCATACAAAATTTCAAAAAAATGTATGGAGAAAAGTCTACGAGGGGGGAGGGGGATCTGAGATTTTCAAAAATGAGTCTACGTGGTTTATGAACCGGCCCCAACCAAACAGAACGTTGAAGCAAAGTTTCGTCACCAAAACTCTAGCTCGGAAATTGTACTAGTCGGTTTTGACGAAGTACCAAGGATGCCTGCTCATAGACGATGAAACTTACTTCAAAATGGATGTCGGACAGCTTCCTGGCCAAAAATTCTACATGGTGACGGCACGAGGAGATGTTCCTGCGAAGTTTAAATTTGCTTTTATGGACAAATTTGCCAAAGAACTGATGATTTGGCAAGGGATACCCAACAAACATCGGTGTCGAATAACTGCTTGTTCAAACAAATTTGGAGAAGTTATTCAGCTTTCTAGAAGGAAAAGCTGAACAACTTCTCCAAATTTGTTTGAACAAGCGGTTATTCGACACCGATGTTTGTTGGGTATACAGCTGCGGAGCAAAGACCAAAGTGTTCGTGGCGAATAAGACGATGGACTCGAAGCTGTACAAGGAAGAATGCCTCAAAAACCGCGTACTACATTTCATTAAAGCCCATAAAGGTCCCGTGAAGTTTTGGCCAGATTTGGCAAGTTGCCACTACAGCCGGGAAGTCATCGTGGTACCTCGATAATAACGTAGATTTCATCGATAAGAACATAAATCCACTCAACAGCCCGCAGTTCCAGCCCATCGAGAGATTTTGGGCAATAATGAAGCGGAAGCTTAAGAAAAGTAGAAAAACAGCTCGGGACGTGACTCAGATGACCAAAATGTGGAACAAATATGCCAAGGAAGTTGACTCCGGAGGAGTGCAGCGTTTGATGAGAGGAATAAAGAAGAAAGTGCGAATTTTCATTAGAAACTAAGAGAAAGGATTTGTATTGATATTTTTTCCGTAAACAGTGAACAGTGAATTGCCTTTGTTTTGATGTATTAAACTTATTTGTACGTCAATCCGTTACCGAGATACAGATGATTTTATTATTCCGGATTCTAAATGGACATAGCTTTAGCTCATATAGCTCAGCTTAGCTAGACTGACTGCATGTATCAATGCTTGCTACTCCGTGAGTGATCAGAATCTGTGAAATTGAACAATGAATCAACTGAATGGGACTAGGAGTAACCGGGCATTGTCCCTGTACACGTTTAAGTGACTCAATTTATTTAATAATCGATAGCGGCGCCGGCCTCGTCCTTGCTATCAGGTGGGAATAGGAAGGAAAGTTATTGTGACCTTTGGCTTTACTTTTTAGGAACCGTGTTTACCTCTGCATCCCCACAAAAGTCACAGGAAGGAGATTTTTTTTTTATGTTAGTAGGGTAGGGCTCTATGAATCAGGATTCACCTTGATAAGTGATGTGATCATATATATAATTCATAATAAAATAAAATTATATTACCACCTTACCACCTCTCAATTGTCTGAAAATCCTATGCGGGGTACGGCTGGTTTGCGCTCTGCTTCCTCCAAGGTATCCGAGTAAGAATGGAGGTGATGGCTCATATAAAACAAATAAAAAAACAAAAAATCATCGAGATTCGAACCGCGACCTGCAGCGTTGCGGATCCCTGTAATATTCACCGAGCCATATTAACAAGTTGTAGATACTTTAATAAAGACCTTTCGACGCTTACTTCGATTGTCGAGGCACTAAGCGATACAGCAATGAACACAAATATGACAAATACAATCAAATAATCTCGGCGACGAGGTTCGAAGAGAGTCTGACACCGTAGCGGCTTCCTGTTTTATTCACTCAGCCATCTCAACATGTTGACAACAACTGAATAAACACTCTACGGTTGCTTCGATTATCGAGACACTAAGTGGTACAGCGATGAAATTGCTTTCAAGCTATCTCGCTCGCACACACTTGCATGGCTTCATTTACTTCCTAAAAGGCTTTGTGGTTCAAGATGGGCAAAATTGCCTTTTCGGAATCATAACAAGACATGATTACAATATTTGAGTGGCGCAATTTTTGCCGCCTTTCCATCTTTTGGGTGTATGAACTTGATATTCGCAACACTTTTGGAGGAGCTGCCGCAACCTAAAGATTTGGTATGTTGTCGGTCGCCCGGTTTGATAACTGCTTGCTAGCGGTGATGAATGGCGGAAGATGATCTGGGAAAGCACTTTGTAGGTTGCGTTGGGAATAGTGATCGCTCGGTAGTTCTCACATTCAACTTGTCCTTATTTTTGTATATTTTGGCTTATAACTCCCTCTTTCCACTCCTCCGGTAGGTGTTTCCCAGATCCTGACTATCAGTCGGTGCAGACATTATGCCAACTTATCTGGGCCTTTTTATAAAAGTTCCACTCCGATACTATCCTTCTCAGCTGCCTTGTTGTTCTTAAGCTGTTTGATGGTATCTTTAACTTTGCTTATCGAGGGCGTTGGCACATCTCACTCAAACGCCGCTCCGATGAAGTTATTTTATCTGCTGTCTAGATCTTCCGCCTCTACGCCCTTCAGGTACTTATCGTAGTGCTGCTTCTACCTTTCGATCACCTCACGTTCATCCGTCAAGATACGTCCATCCAACCTTGCAAATTTCGGCTCGCGGCACAAAGCCTTTGCAGGATGCGTTGAATGTCTTGTAGAACTTCTTTAGAACGATGCAGGTGATACATTTTTTCGCACTCCAACTCCTCCAGGTGTTGCTTCTTATCTCGGAAAAGACGAGTTTGCTGTCTTCGCTTCTGTTTGTATCGCTTTACATTTTGACGGGTTCCTTTCTGCAGCATTATCGCCCGCGCTACATTCTTTACGTCTAAAACTGTCTGACACTTCTCGTCAAACGAATCGTTCCGTCGATTTCTACCTACAAACCCAATGGCACCTTCTGCGTTGTTAATGACTCCTCAAGAGGGATCAGCTCTCCCTCATCCGGCAACGCTGCTTCTAAGCTTTGCGCGTAATCACTTGCGACTTCGGGTAGCTTCAGTACGGCAAACCTTTGGTGCATGTTGGCCATAACTAAGTAGTGAGACGAATTGATGTTTGCGCCGCCCTAACATGTAAAACAGACGAGGTTTTGAGCTACCTCTAACACGGAGAAGAGACGCTCGGATAGGTTGCACCCTTCGAAGAGAGCAGCCTCACCACCTTCCCTGTCAGCATACGAACAAGGTTCTTTTCTATGATTACTTGTACCACAAGAGGCTAAGAACTACTATGTAGGGTGTATTTTATACCTGCAGGTTTAATTTCCAGTCATTTGTCTCTACATTATATGAGCCCTTGAATTGTTCCGCTGTTGCAACTGATTGGTGTCACGAGAATTACGCAACATTTTTATTTTTATTAGGCTTTAATAGGATTATCAATGTTCCAATTGTAACATATTTTGTTTAAACTTAAAAAACGTTGAACGATATTAGGCATTAAAAAAGTTGCTGTTAGATCTTCAATTTTTCCCAAACATGGTAGGTTTATTCTTATCATTATAAAACAGATCAGGGTAGGGAACTCGGTACGGAAAACAAAATTCTCTGATTTTTTTCAGGTTTTTTACGTCATTTTGTAACATTCCAGGTTATTTCAAAATAAAACATTTCAATAAAAAAAATTATAACAAAACAAAAAACGGAACAACATGAATAGTACCATAACTCCAGAATAAATTAATTATCTATGAAAACGTTCCATTTCGTAAATTAAATGATTTTTTTTTTTCATTTTACAGCATTTGGTGGGGCAATAAGAGCGCAAGTCAGTCCAAAGCCGATGATGAAGGAGGGGTAATGGCGAACTAGTCTATTCAGACCACATGAACTCCATGGGAAGGAACAAGGATAGGTTAGGGTAGGTGGTTAAGGTAGGGCGTCTCGGACCGTTTAAAAATTCTGCAAAAAGAAAATCATAAAATCGTTAATTTACAATTCCGCATTACAATGATACACGACCAATCCAGAAAAGATAGAGATAGCCATTCCCTGTAGTTCGTATCAATGTGACCAGGCTATTTGAGATGCCACTGTAAATTTCATGTTGTTTTTACGCCGCAAGTTGCTATATCAAAGTAACATCTCTCTATGATTTGCAATAATTTGAAAGTCGGCTGTCGTATACCTCGTATACCGCACATATTTAAATTATAATTAATATTAGAATAAGAATTAGAATTGCAATTTAGGTATACTTGGTGTTTAGTTAATGACAATCAATGAATAAACAACAATGAAAGAATTGCCACGCCAATGAAAAGTGCACCTCCTGCCGTGTCCCTTAACTACTTGATGTCAGGCGTCTACAAACTGTTTCTAGCCTCGTCTAAGCGTAAATTACGGCAAAGGCCGCCGGTAGCCCACCTCTTTCATTCTGAACAAACCCTCCTATGACAAACCCCAGTGATACGATACTCTGAGTTCCTAAACGGTAGCAGGGTAAATGCACCCCTCTCCCTGGGGAAACGCTCCCTAAACCTTGGAAAAATGCTCCCCAGATGCGCCCGCCCGGCACAACGCAATCGGAGGCATCAACCCTCCGGCCAGCGCTCGCCGGTTGCTCCGACGGGCCCCAAGCCTCTTCAAGATTTTCGGGTTTGACGGGTTTAAATTTCATTTTGACGAGTCTTAATTTCGTTTTGACGGGTCTGAATTTCGTTTTAACGACTCTTAAATTTAGAAACTTAAGATCCGTCAAAACAATACAATCCTGAAGAAACCCAAGACCCGTCAAAACAACCGGAAAGCGCCAACCAGAAGGCCAACACCTCCGACTGCACTACACCGGGCAAACGCATCCAAGGAGCACCCCTACAAAGGGCAAGGAGCACCCCCGCAACAAGAAGGGTGCATTTACTCTTTGCCGTTCCTAAACGAGCCTTCCGCATTCCACAAAACCACAACACTTATGGCCACGGTCTGGAAGCCCACTGCATAGGAAATTCTAGGACACAGTTTAAACTTCCACCCCAAATTGAATATTAAACGTTTTCAAAATTGAATAAATCTATCTATGATTAAATTTTAAGTGATTTGCGGCAAACCCGCCAATATCACACTCAACTTTAGTGCCTGTATACATGCGTGCTACGACGCGGCTATTAAATAGAAAGAGGAGCGAGTTTGATATTATCACTACTTTGTGTGGCTGAACCTTTGGCTCTCCCATGAATGGTTATTAGAGTAGAAGGTCATACAATGACATGACCTAGCGACATCTATCATAAATCAGCTATCTCCAATGCATCATTAACATGAGATTAGGCCCTCCCACCAGCGTCCAGGTACAAAATCCAGCCATGGAGAGGGCCATTTCGTAAATTAAATGATATAATGATATACTTTATAGAGTTGCCTTGTTACGCTTCACACCTTCGGCAAAACGAAGGAGTGGCTTCAAAAATTTTCGGGCATGAACATGAGCATGATTGTTCGCCCGAGGTTGCTACTCAGTTATTGCCAGATCAGCTGTTATTACACAGAGAACCAACAGATGATGCGTTGGACTAACATACATCCTCAATGTGTAAAAACTGACGACAATACCGCCGGCCACACCAAAATGCAGATCAAATAAGGAAAGAGTAGGAATGTGTTGACGTGATTCTTGCTTTTTTGGAAGCCGCACGTCAACGAAAATCTTATAAGCTTTATAGCAGGATTGGATGGTAACAGGGTTCGTTTCGGTAAATGATAAGCTGAATTCACACGATGTCCTGCAAAATATTTCAATATTAGTACCGATCTCCGATGTATACCAACAATAAGGATGCTATTGAGACCACTCACAAAGTGAGTTTTGGACTTCCTTCTACACTCCATCGTAGATCGTACGTAGCACCTGAACCTCTTTCGTTCATGTGTTTTGTTTTCGACGCGTTAATGACAATTGACAAGTCCAATCCACAGTTTCGTGTTAAGATATGGACGTCATCGGAGAAGCCACGGCGGGAATTTTTGGAAAATGTATCATTCTGATCTATCCTCGATCTTCGAATCATACTTTTCGCCGCTTGATTTGACTCAAGTTTTAGTCGTTTTTGAATCAATTCAAAAGTGGTGTCACTCAAAACTTGTTTGATTTAACAGGTCGACAAATCAAAAACATCCCCTTGTTAAGCCCAATAACAAAAAAGCCCACCATTCATTTAAAAGTGTTCCAAAAACTTGAACAATGACGTACATTACACGAACCATTGTTGCCTTGATCAATCGTGTTAATGTATCTGTAAATCTATATTCGTGCATAAACTGCTGGTCTATTCGCGACTTTTTCACGTTATATTCGCGGCATTTCAACAAAACTTGCCGAATCGTGAAAAGCTGGTTCGTTATAGCAAAGCCACCCGTGAATCCCGCATGCTATTGTCCCATGAACTCTTTTGCAGTTGGGTACAGACGGCGGCATTGAGCGTGATTGCAGCGTGATGGCGCGATAGTTGCAGTATTTCAACTTTTCATCCTTTTTGTAGATGGGACACGAGATACCTCCAACCACTCCTCCGGTAAATACTTTTCCACCCAAATCTTGGTAATTACCCGGTGCAGCGCCTTAGTCAGTGATTCACAGCCGTATTCTAGAAGCTCACTTGAAGGTTGATCAACACCAGCAGCTTTATTGTTTTTCATCCAATAAACCTTCTAGCGCCTGTCATCTTTCGCACTTGTTTTTTTTTTTGCTATCACCGTATCTTCGCCGTTTAAGTTCTTGTCCACCTTTCGATCACCTCACACTCATTCTTGAGAAGAATCCCTTTCAAGCTTCGTCACATATCGGCGTGTGGCACGTAGTCCTTGCGCGACTTGTTCAACTTCTCATTACTTAGTAAGCACGACAATAATGCGTCTCCGAATTGCAGTTGTTATCCGACGTTAACAATGATCCGAAGTACACAAATTCATCTACCACCTCCAACTCATCTCTGTCGACAGTCCGCGAGCTCTATCTTAATTGTTTCTTCTTGCCAACAGATGTTTGGTCTTCGACGTATTCACGTAATTCAGTTCAATATTCTGCTTCACGTGTCAACATGGTGTACTGTGTCAGCGAAACATATGAGCTGGCTGGATTTATTGAATGTATTCCGCATAACCATATAACCGCATGTTACAAATTTTCCAATGCCTCCTAGCGCAATATTAAACAGGCGACAGCAAGGACCATCGCCTTATCGATGTCTTTTGCTCATTTTAAACCTATTTCAAGTCCGATAACGCATCCGACATCTTCACACAACATTGAACACCATCCAATCAAGTTTTCCTGGAAATTCCGTACATCGTTGGCGCGGTGCAGTTCCAACGTAACTTCGCGATCTCATTTTTCTAGTCTAGAGTCTAGGCAGTCGTGTCGGCAGTCGAAGATTTGCACCGTAAAAGAAAACAGTTTTGGAGGAAACTATCGAAAAAAAAATGTTTCCTGCGTGTGTACTTCGATTACCGACAGCTAAACCCGGAGATAGTGAAGATAGTTTTCCAATTCGGAACATCAAGGACCAGATCGATAAATTTGAAAAAAATGCCAGTGTTCACTTCTGACTTGAACTTGACTTGACTTGAAGAATTCGTTCTTTAACGTGCCGATGGAGGCTTCCAGCAAAAAATACATCAGTTTTGTGACGCATATGCATATTCCTTAAAACACAGTTTGGGTTGAGTAAGCTGTAGTCGGTTCGTGGCGGATGTTTTTCGAGAGTTGATTAAAAGCGGTGTGTTGATCATTTAGATCAACGCGATTCTACGACGTATGTTGAAAATTGAAAATGAAACGTCACGGATCTTGAAGAGTGACGTCGAGTATTTGAGTTACTTCTAGGGTTTTTATTCATTAGGGCGAATCTACAATTGAGAGATTCTCTTCGGGCTCGCTCTCTTTCATTCATTATTCATCGCCATTATAAAACTTTCGAGGGATTCTTTAGTACAGATCGAAACACAACAGTGCTGGCTAGCATACTCAACAAATAGGAGAATGAAAAACGTAAAGGTGATTGGAATATGAATGAAAGAGAGCGAGCCCAGAGAGAGTCTGTCAATTGTAGATTCGCCCTAATGAAAAAAACCCTAGACTTAATCAGTGAAAGGGAGTATCGCCTGTTTCCCGAGAAGATCTGCGCGTTGAAGAACTTTCGTGTATTGAGTAGCGAGAAAGAACTGCAACGGTTTTCGGGACTAAGCAGTTACATTCGCAAGTTTGTGCTGAGATATTCGCTTTTCTAGATCGCTAACAGACCTTTTGAAAAAGAAGTAGCGTTTGTATTTGCTGAGAGGCAAAGCAGAAGTTACGAGCAGCTGAAAGATTGTCTGGTATCGGATCCGGTGCTGAACATTTATGATACCGCTGCTGATGCAGAAGTACACATTGACGCAAGTCTGGAGGGGTATGGTCCAGTGTTACTCCAACGAGACCAGGACGGAACGTTGTATCCCGTAGACTACCTGAGTCAACATGGAAGAATGTGGAGATAAATTACAATGCTTATCACCTGGTGTTCGCGGTTGTGTATGCGGTTTAACGGTTTCAAGTGTACTTGCTGTGCAGCTTTCCAGCATACATTGAAAGAGAAACGTCATATTCTCAGAGTGGCCAGATGGACATTGACACTTGAAGAGTACACATAAATCGTAGACCATCGACCTAGCAGTCCTATGCAATACGTCTATGCCATGAACCGAGCTCCGGTCATGGTAACGGATAGTGACCCACTAGTTGAGTGAAGTTCGTGTGGATTTATTCTACGAAGACAACGAATGTGGCTGAGGTGATCCAACGGCTATGGAAACATATTGAGCTGTTCGGAAATCCTAGGCGTATCATTAGTAACAAAGGATCGGCCTTTATCTTCCACGAATTCAAGGAGCATTGCGCCGAACAGAAGGTGGAGCAAATCGAGATTACCACAAGCGTTGAAAGAGGAAATGGACATGTCGAACACGAAAATCAGGTAGTTCTGACCATTTTGACGAAACTTAGTGATGACAAGACCAAATGGTATGGACATTTCGACAACATATAAAGCTGGATTAATGCCAGTAACTATCAAAATACGTGCTCACACCGTTTGAAGTTCTTTTTGAAGTCCAGATGAGGCATGAAGGTGATGTTCGGCTAAGTTAAATGTAGGAGGAGATGAGATAAACAGCGGAGTACGTACAATCTTCGTGCGAAGCCGGCGACGGACAACAGAACGGAGACGTTCTGGCCATCAACTATACGCAGTTATGGCGTTGATAAGATAAGCGGCGAAGGGCCGAAGCAATTAACAACTGCAGCGAGCCACATAAAGAGGTATCGGGTCTGGAGTGCAGATTCCTTGTCAGGATGACCGAAATGTTAGGGAGACAGGGACATACGACGAGTAAACACGTTAAGCTAATATCAGAGAGAGAAGATAACATTCAGTATACCGCGAGATAATCAGCAACAGGTCGAAGTTTTGTGTTGCTCCGCGTGAAGTGTCTTAATATAAGGAAATCTATCTTAAAATTATTAATGTTCATATAAATTGGCTTGAATAAACGACTATCATCTTTCATGTATTATCATGCAATTATTATTTTTCTATAAATCATATGTTTGTTATTTTTATTAATAATAGCTGCGTAATAGCTGATAATGTAAAGGTAATTTTGGCTTCTGGATGTGTGTGCAGTTCAAAATAATAGCATAGAGAACAGACATTGATGTCCATATACCTTTTCTTGAAGAACGTATGTAAAAGTATAGAGGGGGGCACGGTATATGGTATATGAATCAAGTGCAGATAAAAACAAACAAAACTTTTCAGGTTATGTGCTCGGCTTTTTATAGATAAACATTGACATGACAGTTATCGCACAACTGCAGCGCCGCCTACATAACAACATACATTTGAAATGTCGGTTTTAAGTTTTACACAAGTAGCAGACCGAAGATGAACGTCTGTTCTCTGTGATAATAGTTTCCCGGAAATTTCAATTTAATTGAAATCCCAGAATATTTAATTGTTTAGCAAAAACTTGAAAACACCAGAGTATTCAAGATTTGTTCTTAAAATATATTTTTATTAATTTCATCCCTTATTAAAGAGGTAATAATGAGTCCAAAAAATATAAAACTGTTTCATAAAATCTAGAACCAGTTTCTAGATTGGTTTTTTTTTCAAAATTTATTTTTAAATTATTTTATATCGAGGTAGGTATGACTGTACAACTCTGAAGTCTGAACAAAGCGTAACTGTGTCATCCGATATTAGTCTTCCATGCTATAATTCTCCTAGTGTGCGCTTCTCTTATCACAGTTCCTCCATTGACAACGATCTCTCCATGAAACAGGCTATTCAAGGAGTTCCAGATCAACTTCGACCTATTTTTATTCCCCATATTTTTATTGAAAAGTACCAACATGTCAATTGTAATAGAAGAATTTTCACTGATGGGTCGCGCATTGATGGATCCACTGGTTTCGGTGTCTACTATGAATACTCATCTGCCTTCCGGAAACTTCCGGAACCTTGTTCCGTATATGTTGCTGAGCTGGCAGCAATCAATTTCGCATTGGGGATAATTTCCGACATGCCCATAGACCATTATTTCATTTTCTCGGATATTCTCAGTTCTATTGAGGCCCTCCGGTCGATGAAAACAGTGAGGCACTCATCTTACTTTCTTTCAAAAATAAGGGAGCAGATGTGTGCGTTGGTCGAAAGATCATTTAGGATTACCTTTGCATGGGTCTCCTCACATTGCTCAATTCCAGGCAATGAGAAAGCGGACTCTCTAGCAAAGGTGTGCGCCAAAGAAGGCGAGATTTATGAAAGAAGAATTTCACATGATGATTTTTTCCCATTAGTACGTCAGAGTTCTCTTCAAAGTTGGCAAAACGATTGGACAAGTAATTCTCTTGGGCGGTAGTTACGTTCCATTATTTCAAATGTTTCGTCGAGATCGTGGTTCAAAGGTCTGGATGTAAGTCTCGGTTTCATTCGTGTGATGTCAAGTGGAAACTACTCGCCACTAGACACACACGGACACACAAGTGGACACTACTCGCTAGACACACATCTCTACAGAATTAACCTCGTCGATGGCAACATATGGTTATGATGACATCGATCACGCATTTTGGTAGTGCCCGAAGAATGATGCCTCCAGGGCACGACTATTGGATACCATAGTGGCCCGAGGTAGACAACCCTTCCGCGAGGTAAGAGATGTTTTGGGAATGCGTGATCTCCCCTACATGCATGCGATCTACGAATTTCTTTGTTTGTCTGACCTTAATGTTTAAAGTCATCACCCCCTCCGTGCTACTTGTACCTGCCCAGCAAACTATTAATCAACCATCTGAGCCTAGATCCTGAAAGGGGCTATAGGAACCGAGGACTTGATGGCAGCCGCCGCCATGAGCAGCAATTATTAACTTAAAAAAGTTACCTGCCTAGTCCCTTCCAAGCGACAATGTGACCCATTAACCTCGAGCCAGCCACGTGTAATTGGTGCCCCACTTACTAACACCATAAAGCAAATAATTGTAGATAACAAAATTGAATATCGGCTCCGCAAAGTGTCATACACGTCTGAGCCTTACGTATAAACGAACTAAATAACATAAAAAGCGTAACTGTAATTTTTCCATACCTGATACTCCATTTTTTCATAAACGCTGTTATTGAAACAACAAATAATAAACTATCATTGTTGATGACCAACTGTCACAGAAACTGGCATAGTTCAAACGCCCTTCTACCTCTAGATCAAAATAATAGCTGTTATTCTAAACATCATTTATGCCAAATGACGTATAGTAATGCTCTGCTGTTGCAGTCTAAGGCCAGTACAAGAAAATACATTGTAGATAAATTAAAAATACAAATAGTACACCAAAGATGGGCCTTACATCTAATAGACTTAAATTCATCGAAAATAATAACTGGAATTACCTTCATTTTCCTCGTCGATTTTTAATGCTTTTGAAATATATTCAAAAGCTCTTCGATGGTGATGCTTTTGCTTAGCAAGTAAAGGGTCTCCAGGACCAACCTGGCTTCCACTAGCTGATCTTTGCACTGACATTTCACGACCTTCTAGGTTCACTAAAACGCCACTACTAGAATATTGCAAAGGATTTGCTTGCTGTTGCGGAGGATTATCGTACGGTAACTGTGGCGGATGCTGCAGCTGTTGATGATCTAGGGGCTGTCGACTCTGAATGTGTTGCTGGTCCTGATCGTTGATTACAATCTCCAGCCCGCACTCTTTTCTCACCGGTTTATAAACCACTTTCGTTGTGAAATTATAAATGTACCGAAAAATTATAAACAACTGATACAACAGAGAACGTAAAACGTTGAACACAAAAATAACTGGAAACGAAATAATATAAAGATTTTGCTTATGAACAGAATCACATCGTGGGGCTCCGTTCTGTCCACCAGTTCCGCCGTCTATCAGTGTCGCTCCGGAACTTCCTTCGCCACCTTCGTGGTCACTACCATCATGTTGCTTACTATTAGACCGAGACTTCTTACTCGGTGACTTGCCAGCATTATTCAGGGAATATTTATTACGAACCATCAGTCAATGGCCAATTTGATCTCGCATCCAAAGTGCGAGATGTTTTCCACTATCTGTGTAATCCTTTTGTTATGTCAGAATATCAAGAGGAAAAAAACTCCAATGCAAGCCAAAGGCAGGCGCGCACTTTCACAAAAACACAAGAACCCCTAGCTCTGTGAACGACAGCTCCAGTGGGAGCGGACAAAATTTAATGGTCGAGTAAGGATAGAAAATGTCCTGCAAAGTGCACACGAGTTCACATCAATTTCCACATGATTCTTTTTACAACAAACCACTCCCTACAAACTACTTGCACTAAACCATTGATTTGGAAAACAAATGTAGATTATACAAGAATCTCTATAGCTTTTCCTCACACTTTTTGTCGATCACACCAAGGAAAAACTTAATAGCGAAGGAAAATCTATGGAACAGGGAACGAAAACTAGAATTGGCTAAATCTACAACAGTGGGAAATCCAGAAAATCAGACGAATGACCGACGTGCCCGATTGTCTGAATACTAATGACGATGATCGATGACGATGACCATAACGACATGACATAAAAGGATGATTGCATTGCAAAACAGTTACTCTGGCAGCAAGATAAATAGAGAAAAAACTATAGACACTGTATGAAAAATGAAACAAAACATGCGTGGTCTCTGTCCTTTTCCATCTGCCACAGTTGTTTAACTGCGATTTCTAACAGTTCGTTTGGCTGCATTTTGATTTGCATTTCTCATTTTGATCATTTCGCACGGAATGTGTTCACGCTCATTCGGATTTGCCCCAAAATTTAGTAAAGTTAACCCAAAATCAATAGAATTCGAACTACTCAAAATAGGGCTACCGGGTCTAAACCCAAATTTGAGAAAAGCAAAAATTTATTTGATTTTTGGTTTAGTTCTACTCATTAATATAAAATGGGGTTTTTTTTATGGAAATTGGGCAGTATTAAAATTAAAAAATTACCTTAGGCTGGTATAGTTAAAGGTTAAAAATGGTATAGTTAAAGGCATTAAAAAAAAAATTATATATTTCTATTTCTATCTCAATCCTACACTCAGGCAAATAAACTTTAGAATTTCATAAGGTTCATTCATATTTGTTAATTGATATAAGAAATCAGTATGAATTTCATAAATTTGCCTTATGATATATAATGATGTTGAAAAAATAAAAATATGGAGCAACCTGGATTAGAACTTCAACATTGAGGTCATGGTCCAGTGACTTGCTCACTAGTATAAATCAACACTTGTAATTGGGAAAGCTTAAAGGCGTACAAGAACAACTGCGTGTGAAACAAAATCCATTCATAAGTCAGCCTTATGAAATTCCAAGCTACGTTCATAAGTTGAACCTTATGAAATTTTATTTGCCTGAGTGAATGATGGCCGTGGCCAGTACGTGCTCTCGGGTATCCAGAGCTAGGGTATCCAGCTTGTATTCTGATTCGGCAGAAATTTGGCCATCATCGGTGCGACTAAATCCGAGATGATCAGTATGCATTCCTGTGCCTTTGCGACATGCTGCGCATCGATGCTCCCCTTTAGAAGAAAGATTAATGAAAAAAACTCCGTTGCCATGTCCGACTTCCTGTTTAAATAGATTGCACAAATTTCCCTGAATTGTAAAAGACTAATCACTGTTTTCCCTGTGTAATTTTAGTTTTTTTTATCTGCACACAAAGAATAGTGATTGTTAGAATTTAAAAAAACCATTACTAAAATTGAAAAGGTGCGTTGGTTCTTTTTCGTAGAAAGCGGTTTGTTTTCACAACAAAAACGTTCAAACTGTCAAATCAACATTTAAATGTTGAAATTTTCAAAACGGATTGTAGAACTGTCAAATCGAAACCATGGCATAGTTGAAAATGAAAGCAAATTATTTTCATTCCAAAATAAACTTTCAACGAGAAAGTGCCATGTAATAAAAATATGCCATTTGGATTGAAATAAAAAATAGTTTTAACATTAAAAGGTTTACTTTTCAGATAAATTGTAGAATTTTTAAACCAAAAGCGTGGCATGAAAGCAAAATATTTTTATTCCAAAATGATCTTTCAAGATGAAAGTGTCGTGCAATTAAAATGAAAGTACAATGTTTGGCAATCCGCATTCGTCCATCCTCACGCAGTTCTGAAAACAACTCGGCTAAAAGGTGCTCCGAAGGTACTCCCAAATCACGAACGAATTCCTTCAACGTTTGTTCGATGCGCAGTGAAATGTGATTCCATTATATAAAATAGAAATAATAGAAGCAAAAGAATTACTCACTTTCTGGAACTACTTAAATCGAAAACACAGCCAACGTACTTCCTTTTTTTTACAGAAAACGAATACGAACAAACAATTTTCCTCGTAATTTTCACCCAACGTGTACGAAAGCGGACGGGAGCAACGAAGAACACAGTAGATGCGTACGCGGACAACAACATTGAAAAATTGCAAACGACGAAGACGACTAGCTCTTTGTTGGTGATTTTGACAGTTCTACAATTTTCATTGTAGAAGAAAACACTTTTAAATTTACACACTGAACCGAAACAAAACACTTTCAAATCTAACGAAGAACTTTCGTTGTAGATAATTTCATTTTCAATTTAATGAAAAACAAACACTTTTCAGAAGTAAAGTGCAAAACTTTTAATAAAACAAGATTTATTTTTTGTGTGTGGCAAATACCGCATCTAAAAGTATAAACATGTGCCGTTGTGCACACAGTAGACATAAACCAGATTTATGAAATAGAGTGAGATTTACCAACTTTCATAATTCGCCTTACCCATGGTTTGACGTTCCAGCCTGTTTTATGAAATGGGTACAAGTTACTCAATTTTGAGTAAATCCATATGAGCGTGCTCTTTACGGAACTTGCTCAAAACAGCCTATCTTTCATTTGCAATACCAACAAACAATATGAAACTAAAGATTTGAAATAATAATATCTATATAACCAATACCAAACCAAATCTGAAACGTTTCAAAATTGCTCAACATCCAGCGGTGAACTCGGTACTATACACAACAATCAATATGAAACTAACGATTTGCAATTGGTTCACTGTTGTAGAACTCATTGGTCCGAAGTACACTTAGCAGTCTGCACCTTGCAATACATTCTTGTGATTTTCTATACTAGAATCGTTGTTTTTGTTTTGATTTGCTGTGTTATTTTGGCAGAATATTTGAGGGTGTGTTCGTGTGAGTTACGTTCATAGGGGCGAATCATTAAACTTGGGACCGAGCTTGGGACCGATGTGCTAGTAATTCCTGAGCCAAAAACTATATTCATTGTCATTGTTTTTTTTTTTACTATCCAGGCCCTGGTAATACTGTCTTTTTTTCTCATGGCAAAGTTACTCAATTTTCGTTAAAAGTGGAACTCATAAATTGAGTTGATCAACTTTTTACGAAAATTGAGTAACTTTTCCGTGAGATAAAAAGAGAAAGGCATACAAATGAAAGAGAGGGTGTTTTGAGCGAGTAAGACAAGCATTGGCTTCACGGTCGTTTGCAAAAACCCATTAATGGGTAAAAAACACCCATTTTCGCTCGAAGTGCCTCTTCCCATTTAATGGGTAAACCTGATTTACCCATTGAGGGGTTAAATAAGTGTGTGTCACAAAATGGGTATTTATTCACCCAAAGAAGCCAGGTTCCCCAAAATGGGTAAACAATTACCCATTTTTGCATATAGATTATGTAGCAGTTTGGTTAATTTAGAATTCATGGTATTCATGGTACACGGATCAAATTTCTTCCATTAAAATTAAAAATATCGATATTCAACTTGAAACATAAGAATTGTTTAAAGTAAATAGAAAGCTTGTTTCGAAGGAAAATAACTGTTTTTGAATCAACTTAGACATGGCATTATAATTACAACAATACATTCATCGGGTAGGTGAATTTGAGCGTGTACTTTCCTCTCCAGAGCTTGAAGGCGAAGCAAAGTTTCGACACTCGCAACAAGATTCCAGGTTCAAGGAGTTTGCTCAGAGTTCCACAACTGGAATAGAGCAAATAACCTACCAATAAATGTGACGATTGGCTCATGTTGCGAGTTTTGAAACTTTGCCTCGCCCTCAAGCTTTGGAGAGGAAAGTACACGCTTAAATTTACCTACCTGATGAATGTGTCAGCGGGTGGATAGTCATGAAGAAAACGAATTTTTTTTGGCTCAGGAAGTACTAGCACCGAGTTTTTATCTGCTGAACGCTCGGTAGTCTGTTTTTCAAATAGGAATAACTGAGTTCTCGTTAACTTTTTACTTTCTCACAATCGGTAAAATTTACCGAAAAACTCGGTTGACAAAAATAAATCAAAAAAAAAAAAACAAAAAACGGGGTTTTTTAAATTTTTTAAAAATCTTTAAAAAAAACCCTTTTTTTGTGGGGTTTTTTAAAAGGGTGTTTTTTTGGGGGGGGGGGGTTTTTTTTTTGGATTTTTTTCTGAGTTTTTTTTTTTTTTTTTTTTTATAAAAACAATATTTTTTTATTATTTTTTATTTATACAAACAATCTTCTTTCATTATTAAATATGCGTCGGTCTCACTTCGTTCAGCGAAAGAAGAAAGTCCGTTCGATCCAGCGCTCCGTTATTTTGGAAGATTTTTCGAGTGCGATCCTTGGAAATAATTAGTTTTTTTTTCTCAAAATCTATTCACTTCAGTGAAAGGAGTGAAAGTGAGTTTTTTTTTTCTAAGAAGGCAGTGTGGTTTTCCAGTGAAATAAGAAAATCAAGCAGTGCTTGCTGGCGAATTATCATCCCGCTCATTTTCGCTTCATCTCCGCGTGGTGACGCTAACCAGCGATACACTACTACATCGCCAACGGTCATCCGACATCGTCGAGCGAGTGCACCCGAAGGCGATCGGATTCACCCGTACACCCACGCAGCGCACCGCTCCCCGCTGCCCGCATAGAAGTGCGACGTTCAGGCATACGGTGCGTCAGCAGCGAGCAGCAGCAGCAGCAGCAGCAACAGATCAGTAATATTAGTTAAGTTTGTTTTCCTCTGTCTCTCATCCCACTAGAGTTTAGCGTTAATTTGTGTGTGTTCCTGTTTTGTGTTTGTGTGTGATTTAAATTTTTGGGGGCGTTCAACGCTCCCACAAGTAAGGCAAATCGTGCATGTTGAAGAGGTTTCTTCGACATGGACGGTTTAGCTGAAAAAGTGCCTTTGCCACCTGATGATGGGGAGGCACAAATAAATTTCCGACCGCGATCTTATCCAATGGACTCGGTCGGTCCATGGGTTGTCTACTTTCAGCCCAAAATTAAACCTCTGAACGTGTACCAAATAACTACTGATTTGACGAAGCGATTCTCAGCCGTGACAGAGATCACGAAAGTTAAATTTAATAAACTCCGTGTTGTCGTCTCTAACCTGAAGCAGGCTAATGAGATTGCTTCCTCTCAGCATTTTACACTGGAATATCGAGTTTATATTCCAGCTCGTGATGTGGAGATTGTAGGAGTGGTCACAGAGGCGAGTCTGTGCCCTGAAATTTTGGAGAAGCGGGCGGTTGGCCGATTCAAGAACCCTCTGCTCCCCCCAGTTCAGATACTGGAAGTAAGAAAGTTAGTGAAAATATCGCACAGCGAGGGTAAGAAAAAAGTTACCCCCACAGACTCGTTTCGGGTGACCTTTTCTGGCTCTGCCCTTCCTCACTACTTAGAACTGGACAAACTTCGGCTACCTGTGCGGTTATTTGTACCCCGGGTAATGATCTGCCAAAACTGCCAGCAGATGGGGCATACGGCCTCTCATTGCGGCAATAAGGCACGCTGCTCAACTTGCGGGGAGAAACATGAGGCTGGTCCCTGTGCAGATAACACACTAAAATGCGTTTTCTGCAAGGGAACTCCTCCCCATGCTCTTTCGTCATGCCCGGCGTACAAACAACGCGGGGAAAAATTGGAACGTTCTCTGAAACAACGTTCAAGGCAATCTTTTGCAGAAATGCTTAAGAAAGCCTCGCCACCCGATATCAATACAAATCCTTTTGCTGCTCTGTCAGATGACGAGTCTGATTCGGACTTGATTGAGGAGGGGACCTCTTTCAGTTTTCCGGAAGGTGCTTCACGGAAGCGAAGACGCATTCGGGCAGGGAAAGTAGCTGAACAGAAGCCCCAAATCAACATGCCCAATACAAAGAGCAGTGGAAATAAGGATAAACCAAATCCACCTGGTTTTCGTAGTGCCAACTACACACAGGATTTCCCATCTCTCCCGGGGACATCCAAAACCCCTGATGCCCCGATTTTAAGAACAGAAGCCCCCTCTTCATCTGGGCTGTTCTCATTTGATGATATTGTGGAAGGTATTTTCAAGTACCTCGAAATATCTGACCCTCTTAAAAGCATTGTTATGGCAATGCTTCCCACTGTGAAAACTTTTTTTGAAGAAATTAACATTAAACTGGCCCCTCCTTGCAGCTATCATTTCCTTCGATGGATAATTTGCCAAAAGAGGTCGGGGATTTGATCACTGTTCTGCAGTGGAATTGTCGAAGTCTTATTCCTAAATTGGAATCATTTAAATTTTTAGCTCACAATATCAGTTGTGATGCATTTGCTCTTTGTGAAACATGGCTTTCACCCGAAATCGATCTTCCGATTCTCGATTTCAACATTATTCGGCTTGATCGTGAGGATTCACGTGGAGGAGGAGTACTTTTGGGGATCAAAAAGTGCTACTCCTTCTATAGAGTGAATTTTCCTCCAATTCCAGGTATTGAAGTTGTCGCATGTCAGGCTGTTATTAAAAATAAAAGCCTTTGCATTGCTTCCGTTTATATTCCTCCAAGAGCCCCAATAAACCAGAAACAACTTTCAGATATTTGTTCGGTTCTTCCTGCTCCGCGGTTGGTCATGGGAGATTTTAACTCTCACGGTACAGGCTGGGGAGAACTGTACGACGACAACCGGTCTTCCTTGTTATATGACCTCTGTGACAACTTCAATATGACCGTTCTCAACAATGGAGAAATTACACGCTTGGCTGGTCCATCCTCACTTGGCAGTAGGTTAGACCTCACACTTTGCTCGAATTCATTATCGTTGGACTGCACGTGGAATGTGATCCAGGATCCCCACGGTAGTGATCATTTGCCTATTAAAATTTCGGTTGCCACCGGGCTCACTCCGCCGGAATCGATCAACGTCACCTATGATCTAACTCGTAATATCGATTGGACAAGGTTCAAGACAGCAATAGATGAAGCCGTAACAACGGTAGAAGGGCTTCCCCCGCTGGAGGAATATAACTTCCTCTCCAACCTGATTTTGGAAAGCGCGCTTCAAGCTCAAACTCGACCAGTTCCAGGAACGTCATTTCGCAGGAAACCTCCTTCCCCATGGTGGGATCAGCAATGCACCGAGGTTTACCGCAAAAAGTCCGACGCGTTCAAAGTTTTTCGTAGACGTGGAACACCTGAGCACTTCGAAAGGTACACGGCTCTCGAACGAGAATTTAAGAGCCTCATCAAGGCCAAGAAACGCGGTTACTGGCGACAATTCGTGGACGGACTATCGCGTGAAACGTCGATGAATACCCTTTGGAATACGGCGCGAAGATTGCGTAACAGAATTACGAACAACGAGAACGAGGAGTATTCGGACCAATGGATCCTCAAGTTCGCGCGAAAAGTTTGTCCAGATTCTGTGCCAGCACAAATGTTTCCTCGTGAAACCACGAATTCGATAGATGAGATCAGCCAACCTTTTTCAATGGTAGAACTCTCTCTCGCACTCCTTTCGTGTGGCAATACGGCTCCGGGAGCTGATAGAATCAAGTTCAACTTGCTTAAGAACCTTCCAGACGTCGCTAAGAGGCGCATGTTGCACTTGTTTAATCAGTTTCTGGCTCTCAACATTGTACCGGATGACTGGAGACGGGTGAGAGTTATTGCCATTCAAAAACCTGGTAAACCCGCGTCCGACCACAACTCCTATCGACCCATCGCGATGTTATCTTGTATTCGAAAGTTGTTGGAGAAAATGATCCTCTTCCGCCTGGACAAATGGGTTGAGACGAATAACCTGCTTTCAGATACTCAATATGGTTTCCGTAGGGGTAAGGGAACGAACGACTGCCTCGCGTTGCTTTCCACAGAGATTCAGTTAGCTTTTGCTAAAAAAGAGCAAATGGCTTCTGTTTTCTTGGATATCAAGGGGGCTTTTGATTCAGTATCTGTTGAAGTTCTCTCAGATAAACTCCACGCTTGTGGTTTTTCACCATTAATGAACAATTTTTTGTACAATTTGCTGTCAGAGAAACATATGAGCTTTTCTCATGGAACCTCTACAGCTTCTCGATTTAGCTACATGGGTCTCCCCCAGGGATCATGTTTAAGCCCCCTTTTGTATAATTTTTATGTCAAAGACATTGACGGTTGTTTGAGTGAGAATTGTACGTTGAGACAACTTGCAGATGACGGTGTAGTGTCTGTCACGGGACCCAATAGGGTCGATCTGCAAGGACCCTTACAGGATACCTTAGACAATTTGTCTACTTGGGCTCTCGAGCTAGGTATCGAATTCTCTACGGAGAAAACTGAGTTGGTAGTCTTTTCTAAGAAGCATAACCCTGCACAACCGAAGCTTCAAATTTTGGGTACACCGATAACTCATTCTATGTCATTTAAATATCTTGGGGTCTGGTTCGATTCAAAGTGCACCTGGAGATCCCACATTGAGTATCTGAAGCGAAAGTGCCAACAAAGGATAAACTTTCTCTGCACAATTACCGGGACTTGGTGGGGAGCGCATCCGCAAGATCTTCTAACGTTGTACCGGACAACGATTTTGTCGGTTATAGAATACGGTAGTTTTTGTTTTCAGTCAGCGGCTCGGTCGCACATCATCAAACTGGAACGTATTCAATATCGGTGTCTTCGTATCGCGTTGGGTTGTATGCACTCGACTCATACCATGAGTCTTGAAGTGCTGGCTGGCATGTTGCCACTCTCGGATCGGTTTTCAGAATTATCTCTCCGGCTCCTCACCAGGTGTGAAGTTATGAACCCCCAGGTGATTGAAAATTTTGAGAAGCTCCTTGAGTTGAATCCTCAAACTCGCTTCATGACTTTGTACCATTTATACATAACACAGGATGTCAGCCCTTCGCTGAATATTCCCAATCGTGTTTGCTTCTCCAACTTCGGAAATTCGGTTCATTTTGATTTATCCATGAAACAGGAGCTTCGTGGAATCCCAGAGCATCATCGTCCTATGATTGCTCCGGTGATATTTGCTGCAAAGTTTGGCCTAGTTGATTCCACCAAAACGTTTTTCACTGACGGGTCTTTGATAGAGGACTCCGCTGGCTTTGGTGTATATAATGAAAATTATAGCGTCGCTCGTAAACTTCAAGCACCTTGTTCTGTTTTTGTCGCGGAATTGGCAGCAATTCACTTTTCTTTAGAAACTGTTGCCTCTCTTACACCGGATCAATACTTCATTTTCACGGATAGTCTTAGTTCTATAGAGGCTATTCGCTCTTTGAGGCCGGTAAAGCACACCTCTTATTTTCTTATGAAAATACGAGGTCTTCTAAGTGCTTTATCTTCACGTTCTTTTATTATCACCTTTGTTTGGGTCCCATCTCATTGTTCGATTCCTGACAATGAGAAAGCGGACTCGCTTGCAAGGGTGGGCGCTATCGAAGGCGATATTTATGACCGACAAATCGCCTTCAACGAATTTTTCTACATTTATCGTCAGATATCACTCGATAGCTGGCAGTATAAATGGAGTAAAGGAGACTTGGGGCGATGGCTACACTCTATCACTCCTAAGGTGTCTAAGAAATGTTGGTTCAGGGGATTGGATGTGGGTCGAGACTTCATTCGTGTGATGTCTCGCCTCATGTCCAATCATTATTCTTTAAACGCTCATTTGTTCCGTGTTGGGCTGGGAGACAGCAATCTCTGTGAATGTGGACAAGGTTACCAGGACGCAGATCACGTTATTTGGTTTTGTGCTGAGCATCGTGGAGTCAGATCTGAGCTTTATGATTCCCTTCGGGCTCGAGGTAGACAACCCAATGTACCGATTCGAGACATTTTGGCCGCACGCGATCTGGAGTTTATGAAACTCATTTATGTGTTTTTGACTAACATTAGCCTTAGATTGTAGTTTGATTAACTTACTTGTTTAGGTTAAATTTTTGAGGATTGTGTGCATCGGTGTGTGATTGTGGTTGTGTGTGTGAGTGTGTGTGTGTGTGTGTGTGTGTGTGTGTGTGTGTGTGTGTGTGTGTGTGTGTGTGTGTGTGTGTGTGTGTGTGTGTGTGTGTGTGTGTGAGTGAGTGAGTGAATTTTTTGTTTTAAATTGAAAACGTTCAATTAAAAAATTGTAATTTGAAATTCTAGATATAAGAAAACCATTGTTCCTCATGCTTTGTTTTAATTTTCCACCGCAATTTTCCCATCCATAAAATTGTAATTCCTATTAACCTCGAGACGGCCGCGAGTAATCGGTTCCACCCCCTTAACCTTAGTTCTAAGATAACTGATGTATATAAACATGAAAACTTGGCTCTGTAAAGTTGATTCGATTGAGCCTGAACAAATAAATGAATTCATAAAAAAAAAAAAAATATTGTGTTGGTGTTGTTTTTTTTTTTTTTTTTTTTAAAAAAAAAGGGGAAAAAAAGGGGGGGTGGGAAGGGTGGGGGGGTGGGGGGGGGGGGGGGGGTTTTTTTGGATCTTTCATTTTTATCAGTCAAACATATCATATAGTAATCGAAACTCGGGTTTGACTCTAAAAATACACCCGAAAACAGTATATATAATCGATTTGTTCGGTTTCTTGTTGGTAACCGATGTGGTTCGGTAAAAAATAGAACCGAGTTCAGTGTTATTTTCTAAGTGAGTTTGAAATAGGCTTTCTATTTACTTCAAACAATTCTTATGTTTCAATTTGAACATCGATGTTTTTAATTTAAAGGGACGAAATTTATATCCGTGTGCATGGTATTCTTGACTATGATCATAATAACAAGGACTATTCTGACATTATGGTAAATGATGAATCAACTATTTTTAATGGTGGTTTGACTATGATCATAGGCGGTTCAAAATCAGTATACTGCAATAGTCATGCTAACCCTCAATAATGGTAAAATTGACTATCAAATTTGTTTCTGTAACTGTAAACTATCCGAAATCAAGTGTGATAGTACTCAAAACTAAGTACTCTGATAGGACTACTGTTTTGGATATATCCCAAGTAACCACAAGCATTATATTATTGCACTTATTCAACCCAAAATCAGCATCATTAATGCGGGATCGCATTTATTCGACATCATTAATGCGGAATCGCATTAATTCAACAGTTGTCAAGTAATGAAGCATTAGATTAGATTTAAGAATGTAGTGTTGCATTACCAATGCAATTATGCTACTTTAGCAATGTCATATGGCATTACAAAGGACATAGCATTAGTTCGATCTTAGTGGGGCCCTTTTCAGCATTATTCCAACTTCAATGATGCACTAGACGTAATGCATATGCCCTGTATATGCATGCTATTATAGCGTCGTGGTTACTTGGGAATTTTGTTCTCACCGGTAGGTAGTTTTAACTCAATCTTGAAGCTAAATTGAAAAAGTCAATTTTACGCAGAGCAAGGTATTTTAAAGTAGTAAGTTTTCAGTATACGTACGAGGCGAGGCACCTCTCACGAAACTATCTAAATCGGAGTGTTGGGCTATCACTTTGCTTGGGATGAAAATGTTTGATCGCCATTTTATTAACAACGGTGCTGTTAGGCGGAAGCAAATTTGTTTTTTTTTGCGTACCGTGTCTAGTGTCCGGTTTAAAATTTAATGCGTCCGAGGTGCTTGTAGTGATACGGAGCAATAAAATGAAATTCTGGACTCGGGATTTTACAACAAATTAACCAGTAAGTGTAATTATTTCACTTATTTGATTGCATTTTTTTAATTTTAGTCACTTTGAAAAGATGGAGAACTATATTAGTGAAAACCCAGTATTTTATAAGGATGACGTTTCTCTGGAGAATGTAATAGCAAAGTACATGGAGATGATCACGGAACTTCGATGCGATGTCTCACTTCCTGAAAAGAAGGTCCAAAAATGTCTTCAGGACTTTCCTCGATGATTCTTTGAAGTCAACGGCATGCCATGTCCCAAGTAAAGCGTGTCTTGACAAATGACAGTAACAAACTGACAAACTCGTTTCAACATGAAATTTCAGTAGATTTGATCAAATTGCCAATGGAATATTTCAATGTACCCAAGAATGTACCAATAAATCAAATACATTTTGTTTTATTTGAATTTATAGTTCTTTTGTGGATTTTTGTGAAAAAAAGTTCGTTCAAGCACATTTTTGAATAATATCTTCAAAACAATAAAACTCAGTTTTGGATTATTTTTACTGTAGCTTCGCTTTTAACAAACAGTTAATTTCACTCAGCATTGAGTCTTTTCGAAATACTCATAATTGGATACTTTGAAAATAACTCAATTATGACTGGTTTTACTTTGCTGTCATGATGAGAGCGATAATGACTTATAGCGAATTCGTTTTTGATCCACTTCCAAACTGGATCGGGTATCAAAATTGGGTCGGATTGTTGTGTGTCAAACGTCAGTGTGTATGGTTGTATTTGTAACTCGTATCGGATTGAGGTTCGTACTGACAATAAGTTCGGGTATCGCAGGTTGGAACTAGTTCCAACCTAGGTTCAAAAACGAATTCGATATTAATTTTGGATAGTTTGGTTTCTCTGTGTAAAGTGCATACACTCCCGTTTCATTATACTCAATTTTTGATTACAATTGTATACTATCTCTTTTTCTCTCAGGGAAATGTTACTCAATTTTCGTTATAAAGTGGATCTACTCAATTTATGAGTAGATCCACTTTTGACGAAAATTGAGTAACATTTCCGTGAGATAAAAAGAGATAGTATATAATTGTAATCAAAAATTGAGTAACATGAAGCGGGAGTGTAGTGTGGACAAAATCTGGATCAACAATAGAAAAGGGCCTATCAACATTTGTAAACAAACACTTCCGAGCCCTTTTTCTCGCAAGCCGTTGGCTATACAAACAAACCTACAAAATCGTCGTGTAGGAGAAACTTTCCCCTACATGATGATGGTATTAGGCTTTTTAACGTTTAATCACCTTTCCCGTTCTGGCGCATGCAGAGGAAGATGGTGTGTTTTCCTCCAAATGATTTCCCTTCTTACTTGCACTCCTTTGATCTAAATGGCGCTGTAGTGTGCGTGCGTTAAACGTCACTAATCCTTATTGGTTTGCGTGGGTGGCGTACACGCTAAGATGAGAATACCTAAAATTAGGTAATTATTTTATCTAAAATAAGGTCAACGCGGAATAAATATTTCTATAATGAAGGAATCCAGGTAAAAGTGAGGTTATACGATTATACATAGTAGATGGTGCTCTTAAAACATGATTTTTCGAGCTGTAATTGCAAAGCAATGGGTGATAGTAAAACCAGAAAATCGTCGATAATGACGATACTGACCAATTTCATACAGTTTATAGCTACAAAATTATTATCTATTTCAGTTTTAGATTACGATGTTTAACCTCACTTTAGCTTTACTTGGATTCCTCCATACTCTATTGAAACTTTTTTTGAATATAGTAAATGTATTTTCTAATACAATTGAAAATTTGTTTCTTCTTAAGAGCTGAATCTGGAATACTAATCTGAATGGATAAGTTGTTAAATTTCATGTCTTTTTTTGAAGCATTCTATAAAATGAAACATCAAAAACATACCCAATATTCAGTAAAAAGTATCGAAAAAAAAAATCGATAATTTTTAACGTTTATCTTCCTTTAATACTATTACTCAAATTTAGGTAATATGTGTTTACGTATAATTTGCATATGTGCACTTTTGAGCGATTATCTGTGCTTTTTAACGATCTTTAGGTATTCTCATCTTAGCGTG
This sequence comes from Aedes koreicus, assembly GCA_024533555.2. Taxonomy (NCBI): domain Eukaryota; kingdom Metazoa; phylum Arthropoda; class Insecta; order Diptera; family Culicidae; genus Aedes; species Aedes koreicus. The sequence goes on from JAHHFK020001818.1 coordinate 268,407, forward strand.
TACGCTTTGTGAGGAAAATAGGTTCAGCAGTGTGTGTTTACACATGTTGATAGGCCTTTTTCTATTGTTAATCCAGAAATGTGCGAGAAATGTGGCATTTGTGAAAACTGTGGTAATTTTTGTACACTGTGATATAAACGAAACAATCAAAATAAAGCATGGGTTTGTTTACAAAAAAAGTTGTATAAAGTTCGTTCCGTTCGACATAATAAGACTTCGTTCAAAAATTTAAAATATAAGCGAATAATTGTTATCGAATTTTCAGCTATTTAAAATCCATTATTTAAAAAAGATATTCGGAACGTAACCACAAGGTAACAATGTCATCTTCAGAATCATCAACATATGAAGAAGTGTCCACAGAAGATGAAGGTAGCTCTCAACAGGATGTGAGTGATGAAAATGATTCTGATGGACATTCATCAGATTCTGATCATGACTCAAATAGTTCTTCAAAGGTATATAGTTATATTATCACAACAGCAACACACTGTAAACATTATTCTTTCAAGTTAAAATTAGCAGATGATGACTTTCGTCAGATGCCCTTCAAGGATTTACTGCAGTTGAAAAGGCGCCTTGGTTCTAAAGTATACAACGAAGCTGTTTTTGGGAAAGGAAGTAAATTATCGACAGAATTAGTTAAAGATTCAAAAAAGAATACAAAAAAACGTGCGTTACAAAAGGAGGATAGCGATTCCGATGGTCCCCCAGAGGAGATCAGTGCAAAACGAAAGGTTCCCGCTCTGGGAATAGCTTCGAATCGTAGTAAAATGGAACAGACCCGATCCAAGGATCCTCGATTCGACTCTAAGCAAGGCTATTTTAGCGGTCGTAAATTCAGAGAACAATATGGCTTTATAAACGATCTGCGGAGTGATGAACTCAACACGTTGAAGAAGCAACTCGAAGAAACTGAAGATCCTGACGAGACGGAACGAATTAAGTTTGCGGTTCGTAGAACAGAAAATCAAATTCTGGAATTCAACAAGCAGAAGGTACAAGATAAAAAACGGAAGGAAGAAAAGTTGCAAGCTCAAAAGGCCATCGATGAAGGGAAGAGACCGTTCTATGAGAAGAACAGTACGAAGAAAGCCCGTGAATTGGTTGAAAAATATGATAACCTTACGGAGGAAGGAAAAATTGGGAAACACATCGACAAACGAAAGAGAAAAATTACAGCGAAAGATAGGAAAAAGCTTGATTTTTCGACATAAAATAAATTGTTTTGCTCACAATTCAAAATTTATTCATATATTATGTATTTCATTGAACTTGTTCACAGAAGATTGATGGGTAATACCTGTATGGCAAATATTTGATAAAATAGGAGTAAAACCTGTTTTAATGACGCGAATAGACAAAAATATCAGAATACAATCATAATGATAACAAAGTTGCATCCATTAGAAACGGCGTTTCCCATAGTTGAAAAAGTTGATAACAATCTATTCGTACAGCATGATGTTTTACCTGAAGAGAAGTTTCTTTCTCGGAAGGATTTCTCAGTACAACAATAACATTATGATTCTCTAGTTATGCTGTATTTCAAATTATCAGCAAGTCATTTTATCTACACATATATTAATTGAAGCTTACTTCTAACCCATACGTAACATTCGGGCCTCACGTTTCTCCTGCAACTCTTTACGTTGTGCTTCTACAATTTGTTTTCGCTCCTCCAAAAATGCTTGGTATTCTGTGGAATCTAGATCATTAACTATATCAATTCCACACGTTCGGGCAACTCCTACTAACGCTTTACACATCTGTTCAAGAGTCAGGAGTGCATTTGGCGGATCTTGAATTTTGATTTGGGCGATTTCATATAAATGTTTCCTCGTTATCTTCCCAGCGGTCTCTTTACCCGGATTCATAGCTCCTCGTTGAAGTCCAGCTGCTTGTTTTAACAAGAATGTGGCCGGTGGTGAATGAATAGTTAGCTCATATGATCGATCCGACGTGACCGCAACTCGACATGGAAGCGGAATTCCTTCCTTATAATCTTTAGTACGTTCATTGAAATCTTTGCAAAATGCAGCAATGTTTATTCCACGTTGACCAAGCATTGGACCGAGTGGAGGGCCAGCTACTGCCATGCCAGCCGGGATGTTTGTGCGAAGCCTGCTGGTATGGTTTATTTTGTCGACTGCTTTCTTAAGGGTTTTCAGCCGACCTGCTGCTTTCGACATCTTCAAGTCTGTTTGAGATTGGTCAAAATTATCAAATAATACTCAGTTGTATATTATGATACAAAGAAATACCCTTAATAATATAATAATTTCAGCACAGTGAATTTGGAAATTGTATAACTAAACACACTTTCGGCGTAAGTCTGTTTACTTTCTGGAACAGAAATGTCAAATGAGAGAAATAGTGTGTACACTGACAAATAAAGATTATCGAAATTTATAAGATTTTCCTTATGAAACTTCATGAACTACACGGTTGTTTGCGAAAACCCATTAATGGGTAAAAAAACACCCATTTTCAAATAGCATGCCTATCTGTCAAAAAATAAGGGCATTTCCCGCATAACGAAAAACAATTTGATTTATAGTCAAAACTATATTTCGAATGTAAGATATATTATCACATTTTATGTTATTGTTATCCAATAGTTTAATCTCGCTTTCACCATACAACCTCTACATTAACACATATTGTTAATGTTTGCCATATTGTCATAGAAAGGTTTCTTATTATCTGCACGTGGTCTGGATTATATACCAACTTTTTGGCATAGAGTACAACAAAAATTTTGTTCGTGAAAATAGCCAATTTTATATGGTAACCTAAATAGACTGGATGGCAGAATCCGAAACCGCTTCCCATGCTTGTACAATCCAGAACATTGCGTCTTTGATATTGATGTGCTAAAAATTCTCTTAAAAATCTTCGCCTCTTCTAAGAATTTCGTTTGTCTTGATCTTTTTGTAACGGGCCTTCACCATCTGTATTACAAGCTGGTTCATCGGCTGGCTGACAGCGGTTGTGTTTGGAGGTAAAAAAATATACAAAATATGGCTCCATCACTTGTTTGTAGTTAGTCTGTATGTGCCGAGCAGTTGTCCAGCACAAGGACAGTTTTTACAGGATGCCCGGATTCTTTTAAAAAGGTTGTAACATGTGGAACGAACTGATACATTTGTTCTGTTTTGAATAATTCCCTCGTTAGCCATGCATTTTTGGATGACCTGTAGCAGACAGGGAGTTCCTTAAAGTTTATCAAGGGTCGAAGGTTCTTAGTTTTTCCAATCAACATTAATGAAAGCTTGGGACAACCGGCCATGTTTGCACAGGCATAAACGTTAAACGCTTCCACACGACTTCCGTACTCACCCTCACCATCATTAAAGAATAAAACTGTTGAGCCTGTACTTGAAGCATTTTCAGAAAATTGAGAGGTGATAAGTGCTCTCAAAAACGCGGAGCAAAACAGGTATTTGTTATCCATTTTGTTCCTATATCACTTTATTTTGAACCTACATCAAATATAATTTAATCTTATTATGACTTATAATTTAATCTTATTATGACTTCTATATTAAAGCGCTTTGGAATTTCGAGTACTGCATACAGATGGTTTGAAAGCTATTTGTCTGACAGAACTCAAAGGACTGTTTTTAATGATTCTGTTTCCAGTCCCGTGGGGAATAACCTTGGTGTGCCCCAGGGAAGTGTATTAGGGCCCCTTTTGTTTATTATGTATATTAATGACATGAGACGTGTTTTACGATTTTGTGACATTAATCTGTTTGCAGATGACACTGTGTTATTCATTGCAGCTAAAGATTTGAATGAAGCCGTTACCCATTTGAACGAAGATTTGCGTTTTCTAAGTAGATGGTTGAAATGTAAGCAATTGAAATTGAATATAAGTAAAACTAAATTTATGGTAATTTCACAGAATCGAGTAAATGAGAATGTCTCAGTTACGATTGATGGTGAGACAATTGATCGCGCTCGGGAGATTAAATATCTTGGCGTGATTATTGATGACAAGCTAAAGTTCAACGCTCACATTGACAATGTCATCAAGAAAATTGCCAAGAAGTATGGAATTCTATGCCGATTGAAAAACGATTTAACTACTTGCAGTAAAATACAGCTATACAAATCAATCATCTCCCCTCATTTAGAGTTTTGCCCTTCCATTTTGTTCTTGGCCAACCAAACACAAATATTGAGGTTACAGCGTTTGCAGAATAAAATAATGCGCTTGATTTTAAGATGTAACAGATTCACTTCCTCGACTTTTATGTTAGACGCTTTACAATGGCTATCAGTGAAGCAAAGAATTGTGTATTTAACTATGGTGTTCATTTTTAAAGTAGTTAATGGTTTGCTTCCTCGATATTTGTGTGATCGAATTGAAAGAGGAAGTGATTTTCATAGATATAATACTAGAAACGCGGATGAGATAAGAACACCGAATTTCTTGACATGTGCTTCACAAAACTCATTATATTTTAAAGGAATACATGTTTTCAATTCGATGCCAAGACACATTAAACGTGCACCAACACTTTCAGAATTTAAAAGACTATGTATTTCACACGTTAAAACTGTATTCTGAGCAGCAAGCGAATTTTTTTTTTCAAATATTTATGAAGATTGTACCTGACGATGTTTTACTATTATAAAACGGATTATTTTGTGTGGACCATTTCTTGTACATTTATGTTGCTTTTTTTTTTGTAAAAATAAAGAATGTTTCTGACGAAGTTCTTTACAAACGGATTAAAATGAGTTGGCTATTTTATTTTTTATATTTTATTTTTTCACGTTTACAATACTACAATACTCACTATTTTGTTCGTCACAGTGATGATGATGGAAATTTGTATAATGTTGTGTTAGTTTAAAAAAAAAAATAAAGAAAGAAGTCTACAATTGTTTGAGCCTCGCGCGCGGTATACAGATATGATGGACTTCTTTTTGAATTCGTTAAAAAAAATTGGCCTTTGATGCTTTAGATGGTACTATGAAATAGTAGCGAGTTGTCTGGCTGAATGTCAAGGAATTTTTCGTCAATTATTTTGTGGTTGAAAGTAAAAGTTTGACTAATGCCGGTCCAGGATTTTTTCGGTTTGGAAAAATTCTTGACATCCCTGGTGAGATATTCTTGGCCAGCCCTAAACTAAGCTGGCGGCTCCATTAGTGTTGGAACTGCATTGGCTCTGTAACGGGCAGGATCGAATATTGGCTTGTCTTTTGATAATGTCCTTTTACTGGATTCTGTGATCTGAATTGCAACAGAATGTCCTGATCGCTGGGAATACTTGCGAATTTTTGTGGTTAACATCAAAGCTTTTCACGATTATGTCGCTGCGAAGCAAATGGATACTTTTGAAGAAATTTATATCTGTAGATGAAATCAGTTCGTTTTTTTTTTTGCATAATTGGTTTGAATTGTTATCAAATTAATTATCTTAGAGATAAAATCGTCTAGCTCAAACCTTTGTAGGGGTAAGGGCGGGACCATCATCATCATCATCATCATCATCATATATATCTGGAACAACAATAGAAAAGGGCCTATCAACATATGTAAACAAACATTCCTGAGCCTATTTCCTCGCAAAGCGTAGGCCACCCACGCAAACCAATACCATCATCATGTAGGGGAAAGTTTCTCCTACACGAATATTCTGAATGTGTAGCCAACGGCTTGCGAGAAAAAAAGGCTCAAAAGTGTTTGTTAACAAATGTTGATAGGCCCTTTTCTATTGTTGATCCAGATATGATCACATCACTTATCAAGGTGAATCCTGATACATCGAGCCCTACCCTACTAACATAGAAAACCCTCCTGTGACCTTTGTGGGGATGCAGAGGTACACACAGTCCCTAAACAGTAAAGGTCGCACTAACTTTCCTTCCCTATTCCCACCTGATTGCAAGGACATGGCCGGCGCCTTTATTGATTATTTAAGTAATTGAGTCACTGAAACGTGTACAGTGAAAATGCCCGGTTGCTCTCAGCCCCATTCAGTTGATTCATTGTGAGATTTCTATGATTCTGATCAATCACGGAGTAGCAACCATTGATACGTGCAGTCAGTCAAGCTCTAATTTTTTAACCATGGAAGTAAAATAGCCGGAAAACATTCCCCAGTGCAAATTTTTACACCATGTTCTGGATCGAATCATATGCAATCCGGAAAAAGACAATGTAAAATTTCGCTTGTTCCGTTTACATTCTAACACCTTGTAAACAGCGGGTGGATAGTCATGAAGAAAACGAATATTTTTTTTTGGCTCAGAAAGTACTAGCAACAATCAATATGCAACTAGCGATTTGAAATTGGTTCACTGTTGTAGAACAGAACCCCTTGATCCGAAGTACACCTTGAAGCCAGCACCTAACTATACATATTTGCGCCTTTGTTTTGATTTGCTGTGTTATTTTGACAGAATATTTGAGAGTGTGTTCGTGTGAGTTCATTATTAGGGGCGTATTATTAAGATTGGGACCGAACTTGGGACCGATGTGCTAGTACTGACTGAGCCAAGAAAAAATCGTATTTGTTCGGGACCTACTGGTCTTAGAGTTAGTCTATGGTACTAGCACACCGGTGCCAAGCTCGGTCCTAAGCTTAATGATTCGCCCCTAAGACCGTTTTTCCCACCAATACACTCTCAAATATTCTGTCAAAATAACATAGCGAATCAAAACAAAAACAAAGATACTTGAACCACCAGTCCGCATCGAGCTCTCATGCCATGCGGTTCTATTTTGCTGAAGGAAGTATTTTTGCTTCCTAAAGCTATAATTTTCAGTGCTTAACATTACCTGCACATTTTTTATTGTTTACCCTTATTCCTTTTCGATCTTTGTCTGGACCCTACGCGAGGTAATCCGACTTGGATATCGATTTGGAAAATTCCTCTTTGACCCTTCGGATTCTTGTAGAATCTGCTTGGAAGTTGATTAGGAGAAAACGTATAAATTCTAATCATTTTGGAGAAAATGGCGCCTAAACGCAAAAGAAAGGGACAATCTCTGGATTCCCCTTCTAACAATATTGATTTGAGCAATCAATTCGATATTCTTACTGATGATGAGAATGATCCATCAGTCAGGCAAACATCTTCGAAACAATCCTGAATTAATGCAGGGAAAGAAAAGGTTCCACCTATTGTGGTAACAACATCTGATTTTCATGGGCTCCGTAAGGAACTCACGAATTTCATTAAAGATTCTAAATTTTCCTTTCAAATTGGTCGTCGGGGTGAATGCCGTGTATTGGCTGAAACCTTGATCGGATTTAAACTTCTCGTGGAGTATCTTGCTCAAAGAGGCATCAAATTCTTTACACATGACACCAAAACTGAACGTCTGTTCAAGGTGGTCTTAAAAGGTCTAGCCAGTGGTGAATCCCTGGATGAGATCAAACAAGAAATTATTAAATTGCTTGGAGTTACACCAGTTCAAGTGATAAAAATGAAAAAGAAATCCCAACCTGGCGATTCTCGCAATGGGATTTCTAACGATTTTTATTTAGTTCATTTTAAATCAAATGAACTGAATAACCTTAAGGCATTGGAAAAAGCCAGCCTTATGCTCCATGTCAGAGTGAAGTGGGAACACTTTAGGAAGATTGGAGGAAATTCTCAACATCTCACCCAGTGCCGTAAATGCCAGGGATGGGGTCACGGGACAAAAAAATGTCACATGGATGCCAAATGCATGCATTGTGGCGATTCCTCTCACGCCAAGGACAACTGTCCTGTGAAGGATCCCAAACATTTTAAATGTGCGAATTGTGGTGGAAACCACAAATCCAATTTTTGGGAATGCAAGACTCGCAAAGCGATCTTGAATTCTCGTGCTATGCAACAGGTAGTGACCGCTTCACGTTCCCGACCAGGTAATTATTCCTCGGCTGTTAACAATGGTCATCGAGGAGGGAATCCAACATTCGTACCGGAAGGTACGAACAATGCCCATCCGTCAAATTTTCCACTGCTATCTGCTGTTAACAATGGTCAGCGAAGTACAAATATACCCGTCAGTAAACAGAGCACAAGTTTCCAATGCTCAATTCTTACCTGCTGGTAGCAATGTACAGGTAGGTAATGGAGCTTCCTACGGTGCCGTTACAGCCGGTAGAAACCAAAATTCTACCAGAAATGTTGAAGATTTTGACTTAGGTAGCATAACCGCTCCAAAAATGGATTTTTTACCGAAATCATTAATCGATATGATTAATGGAATGTTAAATACAAACTCCATGTTTGATGCAATTCAAACTGGTATAAAATTTGCAAACAATATTGTCATGACCCTGAAATTCAGCAATGGGTATTAAGACACTGAATATATTAAATTGGAATGCTCGATCTCTTAAAAATAATGAAGATGAGCTGTTTAACTTTTTACGAGTTCATTACGTGTATATTGCCGTTGTAACTGAAACTTTTCTTAAACTAGGTGATAAAATAAAAAGGGATCCTAATTATTTCGTACACCGCAATGATCGTCTTGATAGTCCAGGTGGTGGCGTTGCCATAATTGTTCATAGGCGTATCAAACATCAAATTCTTTCTTCATTTGATACCAAAGTTTTTGAAACTTTGGGGGTTTCTGTTGAAACAAAATTTGGTCAAATTACACTATTAGCTGCCTATTTACCATTCCAATGCGTAGGTCAGCAAAAGAATCTTCTCAAGGGTGACCTACAGAAGCTTACCCGTAATAGGTCAAAATTCTTCATTATTGGTAATAAATTTTAATGCAAAACACCGACCGTGGAATAATGCTCAAAGTAATTCCAATGGTAATATACTATTTGATAATTGTTCTGCAGGTTATTACACTATCCAATATCCAAACAGCCCAACTTGCTTTTCTTCTGCCAGATATCCCTCAACTATTGATTTGGTCTTAACTGATTCATGTCAACTTTGTAGCCAATTGGTTACCCATGCTGACTTCGGTTTGGATCACCTTCCAGTAACTTTTGAAATATCTCAAGAAATAATTTCTAATCCCAACAGTTCTACTTTCAATTATCATAGAGCTGATTGGAACCAATATTAAACATTCATGGAATATAACTTTGATCCTAATATTCCTTTGGAAACTAAAAATAATATCGATAATGCTCTTGAATCTCTGACTACTTCCATAGTTGAAGCAAGAGCTGACTCAGTTTCAAAATGCGAGGTAAAGTTCAATACAATTATAAAAGACGACGATCTTCAGCTTTTGATCCGTCCGGAAAATATCCGTAGAAGACAATATCAAAGAACAAGCGATCCCGCCATGAAAGTTATCTGGCGAGATTTGCAAAAACAAATTAAAAAACGCTTCTCTGCCTCTGAGGAACAAACAATTTGAAAATAATGTGTCAAAATTAGAGCCGAGTTCCAAACCTTTTTGGAAACTCTCCAAAATTTTGAAGAAACCTCAAAAGCCTATTCCAGCGCTCAAAGAAGGTGATAAAATATTGCTAACAAATGTGGAAAAAGCTCAAAAACTTGCTGAGCAGTTTGAGAGTTCCCATAATTTCAGTTTGGGTCTTACTAGTCCTATTGAGAATCAGGTTGCTCTTGATTATCTGAATATTTCCTCATGGGAAAATATTTTTGATGAATCCTGGGGTACTGATTTGGATGAAGTAAAAACTGTAACTAAAAAGTTAAAAAAATATGAAGGCTCCAGGTGATGATGGAATTTTCTATATACTCATCAAAAAACTCCCAGTGAGTACCTTGTCTTTCATGGTAAAATTATTTAATAAATGTTTTTATTTGGCATACTTTCCTGAAAAATGGAAAAAATGTCAAAGTTGTTCCAATTTTGAAGCCCGAGAAAGATCCAGCTGAAGTTTCTAGCTACAGACCAATAAGTTTACTTCCTTCAATCAGTAAACTTTTTGAAAAGCTAATTTTGAATAGAATGATGCTTCACATCAATACAAACTCAATTTTTGCAGATGAGCAATTTGGATTTCGCTATGGCCATTCAACTACTCATCAACTTTTGAGAGTTACTAATTTAATTCGTTCAAACAAATCTGAAGGCTGCTCAACTGGAGTTGCTCTTCTAGACATAGAAAAAGCATTCGACAGTGTTTGGCATGAAGGTTTGATTGCTAAATTGAAAAACATTAATTTTCCGCTCTATATTATAAAATTAATTCAAAATTATTTAACTGACAGAACTCTGCAGGTTAATTATCAGAATTCCAAATCTGATCAACTACCTGTTAGAGCTGGAGTTCCTCAGGGTAGCATTCTTGGGCCGATACTATATAACATTTTTACTTCCGACCTCCCTGATTTGTCTCAGGGTTGTCAGAAATCCTTGTTTGCTGATGACACAGGCATCTCCGCTAAAGGAAGAAGTCTTCGTGTCATTTGCAGGAGACTGCAGAAAAGTTTGGACATTTTCTCTTCTTATTTACAGAAATGGAAGATTTCTCCCAACGCTTCCAAAACTCAACTAATAATATTCCCACATAAACCTAGAGCTTCTTTTTTGAAACCTAGTAGTAGTCACATCGTCACTATGAGCGGTGTTCCAGTTTTCTGGTCAAGCGAAGTGAAATACCTTGGTCTATTACTTGATCAAAAATTAAATTTTAAAAATCACATTGATGGCATTCAAGCCAAATGTAAAAAATATATAAAATGTTTATATCCTCTTATAAACAGAAAATCCAAACTTTGTCTGAAGAACAAACTACTAATATTTAAACAAATTTTTAGACCGGCCATGCTTTATGCTGTGCCAATATGGTCTAGTTGTTGTACTACCAGGAAAAAAATACTTCGAAGGATTCAGAACAAAGTTCTGAAGATGATTTTGAAGCTGCCTTCTTGGTACAGTACTAACGAAGTACATAGACTTTTGAATGTTGAGACTTTAGAACAAATGTCCAACAAAATAATTAATAATTTCAGACAAAAATCGTTGCAATCTTCTATTGCAATCATTAATTCCCTTTATGCTTAGTTAAGATTAATTTTAGTTTGTTTTTAGTTTTAAGATTATTATTGTTATACTGACACGCAGGAATAAAAACCTGTTTAAAATATTGAACTGCTAAGGCATGAACAATGTAAACAAAATTAGGTACATATTTTATCAATTAAGGTTGATACGTTACGGTAGTAGCTGGAGCACCTAGATTAACATGAAATGTGAATATGAATAAATTTGGAACAAATAAAGAGTTAATAAGATACTTGAACCAAAAGGTACTGAAAAGCGCAAGAGTGCATGGCAAGGTGCAGACTGAAAGGTGTACTTCGGAACTAGGGGTTCTACAACAGTGAACCAATTTCAAATCGCTAGTTGCACATTGATTGTTGCTAATATATTCGGACTAATATGTAGTGAGGTAAAGTGCAGATGCAGCTTCATACAGCCTCCCCTATAATGGAGATTAGCAAAAATATTTAGGTGAAGGTTTGACATTGGTTTTATTCGAACTACAGTGAAAGTAAAAACACAATCAAGTGAATCGGATCCGAGAATGTTGGCATTCTGAAAGCGGACCGTCAACGGACCGTAACCTGGCTGAAAAACTTTCAACAGACATGGTGAAGACGTTATTTTTAAACTTTAATGTTTATATACATACATACAAATATTTAAAATTTCTGTCCTAGCTTCGGTTGGACATATGCTAAATTTGGAACTATGCAGATAAGAGTAGCATGACCCTTGCGCAGGATGATACGCAAAATCGCGAAGCGTTCCACATTTTTATGGTATGTGTGTGTGTGTGTGTGTGCACGCGTGCGCGCATGTGTGCGTGTTTTTTTTTTAGACGGGATGGAAAATCTGCAACCAGACACCTGACGAACTCAGGGTGTGGGGATGAGGGTGCCAACTCCTCGACCCACTAAAAACCCTCCCGTGCCTTAAGCCCTGGACCCTCCCCGGGACCACCTTTCGGTATTACTTCGGGGAGGGGGCTATTGTGCTTGTTAAGCACCCACTATGTCTAACTACTTAGGGCTCTAGTAGTTAGGTGGTCCCTGCGACCTGCCTTTGGTCGTTTCGCCATTTTTGTTGAAGACCGAGGACGATCTGGGAGGCTGCTAGCTCCAATTGCCTGGAGCTCATCCATCTCTCCACAATGCCAATGGAGTGCGAGACCGTTAACTCGACCTCCTCGATGGATTCACCACATATCTCCAGGGTGATGTCGTCCGCGAACTCGACTATCTTCACCCCGCTCGGGAACTCAAGCCGCAGTACCTCATCGTACATCGTGTTTCATAACACCGGACCCAGGATCGAACCTTGTGGGACGCCTGCGGTGATCTGCAAACGTTTCTGGCCTGCCTCTGTATTGTATACCAGTACGCGATTCTGGAAGTAGCTTCCGAGAATCTTGTACAGGTACCCAGGAACTTGAAGGCGTTGGAGCGAGTCGGCGATAGCCACCCAACTGGCGCTATTGAACGCATTCCTCACGTCAAGGGTGACCACTGCACAGTATCGTACTCCTCGCCTCTTGCGTTGGATTGCCACCTCGGCCGTCTTGGTGACGGACAGGATGGCATCCACCGTCGACTACCCTTTACGGAAGCCAAACTGATTATAAGACAGACCACCTATAACCTCCGTGTATGTTGTCAGTCTGTTGAGGATTACCCTCTCAAGCACCTTTCCCGCTGTATCCAACAGACATATAGGTCTATATGCCGATGGATCTCCTGGTGGCTTCCCTGTCTTTGGTAGCAACACAAGGGTCTGAATTTTCCAGGCGTCCGGGAAGACGCCCTCGTCCAGACACTTTTGCATCACCACTCTTTACATTTCGGGATCCAGCAAGATAGCCGAATTGATGGCAAGGTTCGTAATACCATCCGGTCCTAGCGCTTTGTTCACCTTTAGCGACTTTGCAATCGCAATGAGTTCCTCATTCGTCACCGTCCCCTCGTCGCCGGCCCCCGTTGTGCCGTTGTCAGTGCCCATGTGGTCACGGGTGTTCGGCTGAGCCGTCCACCCTTCCTTATTTCTCATATCAAAGCAACTAAACATACGCTTTTTCGCCAAGGAAAGCCTCCCACACAATTCCATCCAATTTCCAACTCCAGATGTCTATGAAGGTAGCATGAACTTGATGGATGAAGAGCCTGTCACACCCAAGGCTGCTTTTCTGGCGCTTCCATCGGCTCTTCAACAGCTAATCCAGGAGAGTGTATGGTCGGAAAATGCTATTCTATACTATGCTATGCTAGGAGCTGTTTGTCTTAGGGCGGGTGCCCACTTAAGTGGTGGAGGTGTGACTTTAATAATGTTCCAACTCATCATGTGGAAGTCGTGTGGCATGAGGTAGATGTCGACATATTGGTTTTACATACTAGCAGACAAGTCCATACGTCACATTCCGCCACTCCTACTCTGAACTAGTCATTCCAAAGACAAGTGAACGGATGGTCCGATAACTATGGCAAATTTTCTTCTGGAACCACTCCAAGAATTTTGACACTCATATTGCTAGGGTTCAATCCAAATAATTGTCTGACCATCCGTGAACCCATGGGATCCTGCATCGGAGTAACCGTTCCAGGGTCAAGTCACCGGATGTCTTATGGCAATCACACGCATTCCTGTGTATTCACGACTTTTAGCATCATTATTGTTGATTTTCCATTGAAATCTTCTATAATTATCCCTGTTTCGCAACACGGTTCTGGAAATCCGGTTTTCTCTGAGACAGATGCTGTCCATCGGACATATGAAGTCATAAGTGGTTGAGTTTTTGAATTCAAAGCTGCTACAATATTCTAAATCGGTTGGATATTTCCATAGTAATGGTTATTTTAGTTTCGTGGGTAAAAATGTTCTCTGCCGCTTTTTTACGTAATAAAAAATATCAGAAGCCCCTCATCGCGCGCCCCTAGCTATGCTCTCATAATTTCCCTCTTAGATGATAAGTATTACCGAGATATGAGATGTCACAAAGTTTTAATATCCGACTAGGAAAACATAAATATCATGTTTTGAAATCAAAAAAGGCCACTTTGTTTCCTGTTGGACACATAACGGTTAAATATCATTAAAGGCTTAGAAATCGACGCTTGATTACTTTTGGCTCAAAAAATATTGAAGAATATTCAGTATACATTTGACGCTTTAAACTTGTCAAAACATTTTCAGTTTCCTGTCTTCTCCTGGACGAAAAAAAAATACGCGTTTTAAAGTACTTAGTGAATTCTAAATTCATAGAAATAATAATAAAAGAAAGTAATTATTATTGTAATATTTAACATATGTGTTTGACTGTGTCGAACACATTGATAGCGATTATTTATGCACTGTATTTTGTTTCGTTACCTCAAATTATTAATAATTGTACATTAGACTTTCGGCAATATACAATGTGTCTCACAATAGGTGTCACATTTTTTCAGTCTTGGTTTATTTCAACTGGGTAATATTAATAGGGGAATTGATTATACCTGTTTTGAGTGTATTCTTTTGACAGCTTATCGCTGAAGATAAATAAGCGATTTAGTTTGTTTATATTTATCAGCTACCATGGAAGCCATACGGGAGCAAGTTTTAAACTTACATTTGCAAAAGCTTAGACCGTGTCAGATATTCAATAGCCTTAAGCAGTTCGGAGTGATTAAGCGTTTTGTTTTTCCTACCTTGAAACGGTTTAAGGAAACTGGAAATGTCCATATTCAACACAAAGGAGGTGCCAGAACGAAGAAATAGATCAAATTTGTGAGCGGACGAATAAGACGTAATCCGGCCGTATCTGGCCGTAAATTGAGCAAACAATTTCAAATGCCCCCTGCTTCAATGAACAGGCTCCTCAGACATGATCTGGAATGCCAGCGGTACAAGAAATAACGGCTTCACGGGTTGACGGAGCATCAAAAGCAAGCCAGGGTCCAAAGGAGCAGAAATCTTTTGGTTCGGCACGGTGACTGCGAGATTTTATTATCGGATGAAAAGCTCTTCTTCCTTCAGGACAGTCATAATCAACAAAATGATCGTGTGTATGGCAAAAGTCTTGCCAATATTCCAAGAGATAAACTAGCTGTAGAACGCTATCAGAATGTATCGAAAATCATGGTATGGGGCGCCTTTTCACGAAAAGGAAAATTTTGCTCTTCTTTTCATAGAACCTAACGTAGAAATCAACACTGAATATTACATCGAGCAGGTATTGAAGAACCATCTGCTTCCTCATGTTTCTACGTTGTATGGGAATACACCATATTGTTTCCAACAGGACTCAGCTCCAGCTCACAGGGCAAAGAAGACACAAGCGTGGTGCGCAGAAAATTGGCCCGATTTCATCACAAGCGAAGAATGGCCTGCATCTTCACCGGATCTCAACCCACTTGATTACTTCGTTTATGGTTACATGCTTCAACATATAGACCCTACGAAAGGGCTTACTTTGGATCGATTTAAGAAACATTTGGTTGATATTTGGGGCCAAATTCCTCAGGATATCGTGCGTGCCAGCTGCGATGGGTTTACAAAGCGTTTGCGCAAGGAAAAGGTCGAGAGATTCGAATTAATATGGTTTATTTCTATAACATGTATCTTTCAAATGAAAAATAAATGTTGCGATATGGTTGATTTGTTTTGCTGTGATCCCATTTTGCTTTAGTGACACCTATTGTGAGACACCCTGTATCTGGCCAATTCTTCAGAACGAACTAATAAAATAGGACAGAATAACATACCAGACATCTTTCCTTTTTTGTTTCATCATACGAGATATTGGGTGTTACCTAAAGCTTCGTTGTTGGTTCCCATAAGGAAACGATCGATGTGCCAAAACGATGAACTTCTTTCAAGGTCTTTCCGGATGCTTTCGGATATCATATCGCAACATGCTCTCGATCGTTTTGATCAGGCGTTACAAACTAGCATCAAACAAGACGGGTTATTTCGTCCAATATTATCGCCTGTTATCTGGATCCATTAAGATACGTTGTTGGAATAGTAATGCCATCACTACCATCTTCGTCACGTTTTCGACAGAGTAACGGAATTGATATCGGTAAATAGCGTACGCTCGTAAATCAATAAAAACGTGTAGAATAGTTTTCAAAATCAGCTGTCTCTGTGGAGGTGATGTGCTTGGAATGTTGATTAAGTTTCTATTATATTATTACCTATGAGTCAGTTTGCCAAATATTATTTCAAGTGCAAATTTCCATTGTTTCCAAACTAATATTCGCTACGAATTGAAAACGAAATTGTTTTTGTTTCCATATCTTTTTTTTTTTATTTAATCGTGATATTATATTTCTTCTAACTTCTGGCTGAAATATTCTACAAAATATCTTACAAATTTCATAGTGTTATACAGAATTCTTCGACAGAAAACGCCCTAACGCCCAAGATCTTTCTAATCGTTTCCAAGATAGAGTGGTTTGAAGAACACAAAGCTTTTATTTACCTATTTTTGTTTTGAAAACAGCCCATATTTTCTATGGCCTATAACTTAGGATATATTCTGTCTAAAAACAGTCAACAGGATGCGAGAAATCGCGCATAGGATACATTATTCGAAAAACTTGTTCTGCAATGAAAACCTCATGAAAAACCCGAATTAATCCACCGATGGTGAGACTGATCCCTTCTTACACACCAGAATAACGAACGTTTCTTTGCCCCTCCCCTCCACTATGTTTTGAGTTTTAATTTTATTTTTAGATTTGTTTTATTAGTTTCAATATTTTATTATTTATTTTTTATCTCTAGCAGGATGCAAGGTAACTTGTTGCAATACAGTTGATGTTACTCCAACCCTAGTCAATTAAGTCACAATCAAGTCACTGTAACCAAACATGACGATTTTGTGTTGCTTGGGATGTTTGTCAGATTGCTCCTTTGCCTAAATGAAAAAGCCAAACTACGCGAAGTTGCCTCGATTTTGTAACAGGTTGTAGCAAAAAAGCGTAAAAAGTGGACAACCATGAGCATTTTTTTTTTTAAATATAACGACTACCAATTTTATTACAATCTTTTTCCTTTAACCAAGAACCCAACCTGTCTAGCCTAAAGTATGTAAAAACCCAAGCAGCACACAACCGTCAAAAATGGTTTCGGCAGCTCTATTGTGACTTAATTGAGTCACAGAGCAGTCACCTTTACTGGGTTGCAACAAGTGTGCTACTAAGGAAATATATCTTAACCTGTAATGTTAGCTATTAGATAGGCATTGATTGCTTTTTTCCCCGCTAGCTGAAAGTTGAAGAAGCTATGCTCAATTAAATTTTCAGTTCTTGGTTAATGCTATAGCTTTCAGAAGCCAAATAATACTAGAATAAGATACATAGTTGATAGTTAGAAAGAGTGTCTACGAAAAATATGTATTTGAACTATTCATGATATGGGCCAAACCGATCAATGTTACCCCGCTTACCCCGTTTTAGGGTACTGTAGTTTCGTATTATTGAGAATATATCATGCGGAGGATAGTGAATGTTATCAGCGGATATATATATATATATGTTAACATATATATATATATATATATATATATATATATATATATATATATATATATATATATATATATATATATATATATATATATATATATATATATATATATATATATATATATATATATATATATATATATATATATATATATATATATATATATATATATATATATATATATATATATATATATATATATATATATATATATATATATATATATATATATATATATATATATATATATATATATATATATATATATATATATATATATATATATATATATATATATATATATATATATATATATATATATATATATATATATATATATATATATATATATATATATATATATATATATATATATATATATATATATATATATATATATATATATATATATATATATATATATATATATATATATATATATATATATATATATATATATATTATATATATATATATATATATATATATATATATATATATATATATATATATATATATATATATATATATATATATATATATATATATATATATATATATATATATATATATATATATATATATATATATATATATATATATATATATATATATAAATGTGATATATATATATATATATATATATATATATATATATATATATATATATATATATATATATATATATATATATATATATATATATATATATATATATATATATATATATATATATATATATATATATATATATATATATATATATATATATATATATATATATATATATATATATATATATATATATATATATATATATATATATATATATATATATATATATATATATATATATATATATATATATATATGTATATATATAGATATATATATGCTCAAAATCGCTTGGTATGTTCTTCATCGAAAATAATAAGACCCGTATTTTTTTATTTTTTTATTAGGATGACCATGTTCGATATAGGGTTACCAGAAAAATCGACATTTTTCAAATTTTTTTATATTTAAAAAATCATAACTTCTGTAACACTAAGTCGATTTGCAATGTCTTTCTATGAATAGAAAGCTTATTATTTCTAGTTTTTATTTAAAATATTGATTAAAATAATTAATGTACTTAAATTTGCTAAAATGGTCAAAGTATTTGTTTTTTTATGATATTCGAAATGTTGGACCACAACGATTATTTATTTTTATATTTTTTTTATCAAAATTCAAACATTTACAACATAACATATCAAAAAATCTCAAATGTTCATTGAGCCGTTTTTGAGTTATATTTTTTTGAAAATTTCAAGTTTTTTTCCCATACACACATGGAATGAGCATCATTTTCCATCAATTCAAAATAACTGCGGGAATTATTTCATAGTAGTTATTTTATTTTAAATCAAAAGTAGCTTCAACGAAACTAAATGTAGCGGAAAGCATAGCAATCCACAAACAAAATCCCAAAAACTTGCTTAGCAAGGGTCAAGGAAACGGATATTCGTGGCTGTTTAAATTTATACCTTCATCACAAAAACAACTAACTAAACAACACAACACCAATTTGACTACCTTCAAACGAAGTAATAATGATTAACCTTGTTGGTATCAAACAACATTTTAGGTAACAAACAAACACATAAACACACTCAAGTACCTCCCCTACCTCACACATTGCGGTACCAACAAACCTACTATAAATACTAGACCTACTGTGATGTTCCCTTCAAGTCGAGCACTCGAAGTCTGTAAGTAAGCTTCCAGTAGAATTAAAAGGAATTTCCTCGCGTGTACTAGCAAAAATTTGAGAAAAGTGTTTCAATGTTTTATTTTTTATTTTTAAAAAGTGATCAAACGAAGTGTTAATTTTAAACGTTTAATACAATGAAGCACGAATGCTCAAATTGCCATGTTTGGAGTAATAGTTACAAGAAAGTTACTCCTAAACTATATGGTTCAGCAGCGGAAAGGAGAATAAAATTGGATAATAGCTGTTCCTACATTTGTAATACCTGCTATTGCAGATTTTATCGCTTTATCAAGAAAGAAAACAAGCCAGCAACTCCAAGTGCAGTTAATCTAGAATGTGGAAATCAAGAACTCACCGTTTCTGAACCATCGAAACTTGATGATCTCGCCGTTGCCGGACCATCAGCCACCACTAATTTCGCCGTGGCCGGACCATCTAGAGTGAACAATTTCGCCGCACCAGCAAACATCAATAATGGTGGTTTCGAAATAATCGATCCCAATGCCGCTAGATCATCGGAAATTGACGCTGTTCCTAGTGTTGGTAAGTAGAATAATCTCTTCTTTTTGTTTATTCAGACGTCATGATTTGCTACGTTATACAAGTTGTACTCGATTATTCAGAAAATTTAAAAAAATATCAGTTCCGTATAATCTTACCTAATCCGACCTGGTAGCTCAACTTGTAGAGCATTTGCCTATCATACAAGAAAGTAGATACTTCAAATAATCGAATACAATCTGTATTACATTATATAAATAAAAATGTTCCTAACTAATTGTGATATTTTTCCATCTTGTTTTCAGAATCTTTGTGTTCTTTGGAATCAACGAGCGCTGAATCTATTGGTAGCGCTGCTGCCCAGAAACCCGGCGACGGACAGGAAATTCTTCAACAGATGAAGGCAAAATTTGATGAAACATCTGACAGAAACGATCGATATAGGATTCTAACTTCTCTCCCCAAATCCTGGACTGCATACAAAATTATGCAAGAATTCGGTGTTTCGCAACGAACTGCTCAACGTGCAAAGGAATTACAGATTGAAAAAGGTTTTATGAGCACACCGGAGACCAGAGTACTGATGACATAGTGATGACTGCAATACACAAACTGAAGCTCTCGTTTGCCACTGGCCCTGATGGCATCCCATCGTCTGTTTTAAAACGATGTGCAGACAGTCTTTGCCTTCCCCTTGCAAGGATCTTCCAGCTTTCGGCGCAGTAAAGTGAGTTTCCCACACGCTGGAAACACTCGTATATATTTCCGATCCACAAAAAAGGAGATAAACGGGACATTGTCAATTACCGTGGTATCACCTCACTGTGCGCATGTTCAAAGGTATTCGAAATTATTATAAACGGTTCCTTGTTTGAGTGCTGTAAAAACTACATCGATTCTGATCAACACGGCTTTTATCCGAAACGATCGGTTTCTACGAACCTGGTTCAGTTTACTTCTAGCTGCCTGCGTTGTATTGATTCTGGATGGCAGGTTGATGCTGCGTATATGGATCTGAAGACTGCGTTTGATACGGTGGATCATGAAATTCTGCTTGCTAAGCTGGATATACTCGGCATATCATCTGCCGCTGTGGATTGGTTTAGGTCTTACTTGGTGAATCGCTCAGTACGGGTTAAGATTGGCACGTCGGAGTCGGAAGCTTTCACAAATAATTCGGGAGTTCCGCAAGGCAGCAACCTTGGTCCACTGCTCTTCTCGATCTTCATAAACGATGCCATCTTGCTATCCCCACCAGGGTCCCGCCTCTTCTACGCAGATGATTCAAAAATTTACAAAACTATAAAAAGTCTATCAGACTGTTCCGACTTGCAGCATATGTTGTGTATTTTCGCCGAATGGTGCTCAAGGAATCTGATGGGCTTAAGCATCGAAAAATGCAACATAATATCATATCACCGGAAAAACGCACCAATCATCTTCGACTATGTCCTCTCCGGGCAATCGCTCACTCGCGTTCAACACATCAAGGATCTCGGTGTTATTTTGGATAATGGAATGACATTCAGATTCCACTACAACGACATTGTGTCCAGAGCCAATCGTCAACTGGGCTTTATTTTTAAAATTGCTGACGAGTTTCGTGACCCGCTCTGCTTCAGGTCACTTTATTGCTCACTTGTACGTTCCATACTAGAATCATGTGCTATTGTATGGTGCCCTTTCCAGGCCATATGGATCGCCAGAATCGAAGCAGTTCAACGAAAGTTCGTAAGATACGCTCTTCGCTTTCTCAGTTGGCGTGATCCTACGAACCTACCTCCGTATGAAGAGCGTTGCCGTCTGCTTAATATCGAGCCACTTGAGGTGAGACGAAAGGCCGCTCAGGCTTTGTTTGCTGGGAAGCTGCTCAGGGGTGAAATTGACTGTCCGGCACTGTTGTTACAGTTAAATTTGTACGCTCCCGAGAGACCTCTTCGTCAACGTGTATTTTTGCATCTTGAGTCACAGAACAACAACTATGCACTCCATGAACCAATTCGAGAAATCAGCCAGCGTTTCAACGAGCGTTTCAATATGTTCGACTTCAACTTATCTGCTGACGTGTTTCGTCATCGGCTACTTGACTCTTTCCGTACTTCTGGCCGTAACCAAGTAATTTAAGTTTTTTATACATTTAGACATTTGTTGTCAGTTGAATTATTGTGATAAATAAATAAATAATTAAATAAATATGTTATCTTTGAGCGATGATACTCTAACTGTAGTTAGGGACTTTTATAATAGTGACAAGATAAGCAGAGCATGTCCTGGGAAAAGGGATTTCGTTATTGAAAATATGGCAGAAGAAAAAGTGCATGTTCAGCGCAGGTTACTTTTATGTAACCTTCGTGAAATTTATTTGATTTTCAAAGAGCAATATCCTACTTTGAAAATTGGATTTTCAATGTTTTCCAGCAGCCGCCCAAAAAATTGTATTCTGGCTGGTTCAAGTGGAACGCATACTGTCTGCGTATGCATTTATCATCAGAATGTTAATTTAATGTTTAAAACCCTTAAGGATAAGAAACTTATTCCTAACCATTTAAAAACGTATCATGACTTGTTTTTTAAAATACTATGTGAAAATCCTACAGAGAAATGTTGGTTGAAAGCCTGTAATCATTGCCTGGGTACGCAGACACTGGAGAATGACCTGATGAATTTTCTTGAAAATATCGATTCCTTAGAATTTAAGCAATGGAAGCAAACAGATCGTTGTCATCTAAATTCAATGCGAATGGATGCAGAAGAGTTTGTGGAAACATTTTTAGAAAAATTAAGCGAATTATCTCCGCATAATTTTATTGCAGAGCAACAAGGTAACTACTTAAAACAACTAAAAATTAATTTGGAACCAACTGACTGCATTATAATTGCTGACTTCTCTGAAAATTACTCTTTTGTTATTCAGGACGCTATACAAGGTTTTCATTGGGCAAACGCTCAATGCACAATCCATCCTTTTGCCATATATTATAAGGATGAAGCACAAAATTTAAAGTTTACAAGCTTTATAGCAATCGCAGAATTTACTAAACATAACCATGTTGCCGTTCGGCTGTTTATAACAAATTGTGTGAATTTCATTAAAAAAAAAGCTACCTCACCTGAAAAATATCCATTTTTTTTCTGATGGATCAGGCAGTCAATACAAAAATAAGATGACTGCTTTCAATTTGTGCCACATGTACAAGGACTTCGGTCTTAATGCAGAGTGGAACTTTTTTGCCACTTGCCATGGAAAAGGGCCTTGTGACGCTTTAGGAGGTGTTCTAAAGCGAAACGCTTCAAAAGCAAGTTTACAAGGCCATCATATTACAACTGCATACGAACTTTACTCTTGGGCTGTTTCTAAAGTAAATTCCAAAATATATTACGAGTTTTTCTCGGAAAAAGATTACAATGCAATGGAAAAGAAAATAAAGAACCGTTATACTCGTGTAAAACAAATCTCTGGGACACAATCGTTTCATTACTTTAAGCCACAAAGTGAAAATTACATTATCGTGAAACGGTTTTCGTTTTCAGATGAAGAAAAGTGCGTTCAATTGTAAGAATTTTGCTATGTAATATTTTTTTTTGATGAATTATGCAAAATCAAAATCATTAAATAATCAAATTAAATGCTGAGTTTTAATTGAAGGTAATCTGAGAAAACCCTTGCTTGTAGTCTAAAGCTTTGAGATTTGAGCTCCAATTCCTTAATATAGCGGAGCCTGGTCCAATCCCGACCCTGTGGCCAATTCCGACCTCCCAAGATTCTCTCAGACAGCGCTTGTTGCCAAATTTTAATAATACCAATGGAAAGCTTTCATTACACAAAGAATTTCAACGTAGATTGCATTGGTCGGAGAAATTGTGTTTTTTTGACTTCAAAATTGATTTGTCAACTTGACTAAATTTGAGAAAAAATGTTCTACACGCTAAAACAATTTGTATTCTAGTTTCAGTTCGGTTCACTCAAAATGACCTTAATGTGGAATAATTCAAAATATGAGTTAAGTTTACTCAGTCGTGGTTTACGCTACAACTCAAATTTGGCATGAGTGCCTCTGCAATCCTTATAAGCACTCATGCTGAATTTGGACGCCAACGGACCATTGATAACTTCAATGAAATTATTTTGAAGTGCAGGAAAATGATGCTCATTCCATGCGTGTATGGGCAGAAAAATTGAAATTTTCAAAAAATGAAACTCAAAAACGGTTCGATGAACATTACCTAATTTTTGATATGTTATGTAAAAATGTTTGAATTTTCATAAAAAAATATAAAAATGAATAGTCCTTGTAGTCCAACATTTCAAAATTCATAAAAAACCAATATTTTGACCATTTTAGCTAATTTGAGTACATTAATTATTTTAACCTATATTTTTAATAAAAATCAAAGTAATAAGCTTTCTATTCATAAAAAAACATTGCAAATCAATTCAGTGGTTCAGAAGTTATGATTTTTTAAAAGTAAAAAAAATCGAAAAATGTCGATTTTTCTGGTAACTTTATATCGAACACCCGAATAAAAAAAAAAAAAATATGGGTCTAATTATTTTATATATATACATTTATACATGGAAAAATACTTTATTTTCCCCTGTTAAAATTTACCATACAATACAAATATAATAACATTGAATAATAAGAAAAATTATTGCCAACCATGGTACTTATTATCATAATTACTAATAATATCAATACCATAACATAAAATAATAAACTGGCGTTATTATGTAAGCCAGTAAACTGTAGTAGATTATATATCGGTACTTAGCAGGTCATCCATACTCGAAAGACTTCCGCTGTTGCAGCTTATATATGATTGAGATCTACGAAGATTAGGATTTGTTTTTACAATTATAGTCAAAGAACATAATTAGTGTAGGTACAATAAGTATCTGACATCCACTGGTTTGTAACTGAAATTAACAAATTAACAATTAGATATGTTTTAATATCCTAATAGTCTTGGAAAAGCTGAAAACAGCTAACAATAAGGCGAAATAAATTTCATATGAGTATGATTATTGCCAAAAACGAAAACTTAATAAAACTACAAAAAAAATTGAATTTTCCGATAACTCTTGTTGTTCTGGACCCATAAATGATTCTTTATGTCTGTGATATATGAAATGAATGAAAAACTATTTTGAGTAGAGTTTGACGTTTATGATGCTTTCTAAAAAAACGTTAAGAAACTTCCTATCTTTTCAAACACATAACGTAGATGGGCTATATTTAACATGGACGCATAGATGCGAAGCTGTAAATGACATATAAAATAGCATTTAAAATATCCATTCACTATATTATGCACTATATATATAATATAAAATGATAATAAAAATTTTAACTGTATTTAAATGTCTGCCGATTGTGGTCCTGCTGCAATTGTAGACGGACCCGTGCTTCCACGAACCTTAGACAATGTATCATAAAAAGAAAAAAATATTTAAAATTATTTTACAATACTTGGGATTTCCATGGAAGATCTGAAATTATATACCGTATAAAGAATAGTATATCTACAATTTCGATGTGCTGGGATTTGTGAGCCTAACCTTACAATGTCTAATAATATTAGTTATAATTGTTATAAGTGGGTCAATTTTTTTTTAGAAATTTGCTCACAAATCCTTACCTATTACGGGAATCTTCAATTTAATATTAAACGATACAACAGTGTTTGAAGTTTGATTTAGTAACAGTATTAGAGATGATTAAATCATTTATAAAATTTACTCATTTAAATTTTACTCATATAATTTTAGAGGTATAATTATGTGTTGGTGAAAATTATTCATTGACATAGATCACTTAAAACTACAGCGAAACTATTCTCTTCAAAGTTCTTCAACTTGCGTAAAATATCGCCTACAATCACTTTTTCGTAAATATGCTGTCAGGAAGCATCACGGAAACGGAAGCATCAAATTATACAATAATTATTCCAATTGAAAATTACAATTATCTCACTTTAAAATTGATCGCCTGGATTAATTACATCTGTCGCTTCTCACTGTTCAGTATAATCAATATATATATTTACTTTCTAACCAGAACTAATTTGCGGCTAACTAGTGCAAATTCCTGCGCAAACAGATATAATACACTTTCCCCGTTTCAAATATTGTCTATACTGTTGCGGTTCACCAAAGAACACTCGAACTAGACGTGAACGATTGTAGCCGAGCTAATCGCTTTATTGCGCATATGAAGTAGAACATCACGGTTCACCGGTTTAGTAACAGTATCAACTAGTGGATAACAAACAAGAGAACACGTGACAGCATCTATGGGATATGGTTTGAAGTTATTATTTCTTTGGTATCTAATTAAAACAGAAATAATCGAGATAAACAAAAGAAGCTTTACTCAATCTAAAGCAGTGTGTCCAACGACAATTATCAATATTGTTTTCAACCAAAGGTTGCACACTGTACGGAGTTATTACACAATATCATATTTATTCTAAAAGTAACTATACTGAGAAGGGAGGGAGCATCAGGGTATCAATCAAGCTGGAATTGGACAATGGAGTGGTATGACAACCGGCGTCTAGAAGAGAACAGACAGTATAATTTTCTTTATCCTACTCTGAGAAAAATTTCATCGTTGTACCGACAATTAAATCATGGTCAGGATGACTATCGCATATAATGGTTTCAATAACCATGAAAATTGTCGAATTCACCACGTTCATGGCATTTTTGACTATGATCATGGTAACAAGGACTATTCCAACATTATGGAAAATGTTGCATCAACTATTTTTAGTGGTAGTTTTGACCATGATCATAGTCGGTTCAAAATCACTATACTGCAATAGTCATCCTAACCCCCAATAATGGTAAAATTGACCATCAAATTCCTCTCTGTGTATCGATTCGATTGTGATGCTGTGATTTCTACTTCAAGAGTTTCAGTGAGAGTGACGCGTCCTTCTTAACAAGCCATCCCGTAAAAAGCTTAATAAGTATTGCGAATTGGGTTATCCGATTTGTTGGATCGTATCGTTGGAAGGAGAATCTTATGTTCCTGCGTGTTTCACGTAAGTGTTTCTGCTTACGGATCCGCCCCACCAGTTTTGGCCCTTCATACAGCGTTACTGTGAATACAAACCGGTAACTCAATTTGATCTTGCTATTGAGTGGACCTGTACATGACAAGGTATAGTGGCTACCTTACATATACATGTAACAAGTATAATCAAACCCTACGCCCATGGAGTCGAGAAATTTTCCTTAACGAAAAATTCCTTGACCAGACCAGAATTCGGATACAGCCACCTCCAACATGGTGTTGCTTTGTAGCTGTGCCTTTACTGACTGAGCTAAGAGAGGCCCCCTAAAAGGAACGACCCGTTAGACAGAAATTTGCGTTTGTTCTCAAATTTACAAGACCATACAGTCCTTAAAATGATTACTTATATGACAGGACGCGAACATAAGCAAAGAAATACAAAATAACATACTTCAAATAATGTTACCGTTAATGCAAAATGCGTAATGCATGATCAGGATTATCGTTAATGTTTAAGACCTGTTTCGTTAACGTCTGCCATGTAATTTTTTTCATATTAAACCTTAACGAAGACACACTCAGACGTTAACGGTTAACAACCCTTTTTGTGATGCCAGTTTTGATCTCAAAAATCTAATTTTAGTTGCTGACAGAAAAAATCAAGATTAAGTGAACAAATAGATCAAACAATGTTATTAAATGACATGATAAATACTAACTCATGCTTTTGAGAATAGTGTAATTGTTGGTCGCTGACTTTCGACAAAATATATGTTTCACCATGTTCAGATTGATGAATTGTTTATAACAAATGATCTTAGTATGTTACGCTTAGGCGGGAATCACTGAAATTGAATTTGACAAAGAACTATGATATTTTTAAATTTTCTAAATTTTCCTCAAGACTGCGTTTTACGTTTAAACATAATATATACGATTAATAAAGTCAGATCTGCTAAAGCTATGTCCATTTAAAATCCAGAATAATAAAATCATCTGTATCTCGGTAACGGATTGACGTACAAATAAGTTTAATACATCAAAACAAAGGTAATTCACTGTTCTTTAAGGAAAACATATCAATACAAATCATTTCTCTTCGTTTCGAATGCAAATTTGCACTTTCTTCTTTATTCCTCCCATCAAACGCTGCACACCACCGGAGTCAACTTTCTTTGCACATTTGTTCCATATTTTGGTCATCTGAGTCGCATCCCGAGCCGTTTTTCCACTTTTCTTAAGCTTCCGCTTCATTATTGCCCAAAATCTCTCGATGGGCTTTAACTGCGGGCAGTTGGGTGGATTTATGTTTTTATCGATGAAATCTACGTTATTATCGCGGTACCACTGGATGACTTCCCGGCTGTAGTGGCAACTCGCCAAATCTGGCCAAAACTTCACGGGACCTTTATGGGCTTTAATGAAAGGTAGTACGTGGTTTTTGAGGCATTCTTCCTTGTACAGCTTCGAGTCCATCGTCTTATTCGTCACGAACACTTTGGTCTTTGCTCCGGAGCTGCATATCCCTTGCCAAATCATCAGTTCTTTGGCAAATTTGTCCATAAAAGCAAATTTAAACTTCGCAGGAACATCTCCTCGTGCCGTCGCCATGTAGAATTTTTGGCCAGGAAGCTGTCCGAAATCCATTTTGAAGTAGGTTTCATCGTCTATGAGCAGGCATCCTTGGTACTTCGTCAAAACCTACTGGTACAATTTCCGAGCTCGAGTTTTGGTGGCGAAACTTTGCTTCAACGTTCTGTTTGGTTGCTTGCTGGCTCGATAAGAACGATATCCTGCTCAAAAACGAATTCTTCGAACGGTACTGCCAACAGCAGCGTATTTTGTGCGATTTCATTATCTGATAGTCCAGGGTTTGCTCTGACGGTTTTCAACACCTTCTGGTTCAGCTTGCGGTCATATGTTCCACTACGACGCTTACTTTGAGGCACTCGATCCACGCTCTTTCGCTCCCTGAAACGTTTGAGCACATCATACACGGTTGATTTGGCGATTTTCAACGGTTTTGCGATTTTTATTGCCGACCACGTTGGGGCGACCCCGGCGTAGTGGTTAACATCCATACCTCTCACGCCAAAGTCACGAGTTCAAATCTCATCCCCGGACAAGTTACGAAAAACACCCAAAAGAGGTGTTTGAGTGACTACGACGGGAGATGAACTAGCCCGAGGCTGAAAATCTCGATAATACAGAAAAAAAAAAAAAAATTGCGGACCATGGCAGTATAGTGATTCTGAATCGACTATGATCATGGTCAAAACGACCATTAAAACATTTTACGACCATTAAAAACATTTTACATTTTACGACCATTAAACATTTACCATAATGTCGGAATAGTCCTTGTTACCATGATCATAGTCAAGAATGCCATGAACGTGGTAAATTTGTCATGGTTATTGTAACCATTACATGGAATAGTCATCTTGACCATGATTTAATTGTCGGTATAACGATAGAATTTTTCTCAGAGTAGGTAAACAAACCGCTGTGAAAGAATTCTTGCAGCGGTCGCTTCCTGTGCCGCTGCAACACAATAAGTGATTCCGGATTCTGACTGGATAGAACTTTATGCAAGTTTGGTACATGAAGTAAGTTTTTAATTTTATCTCACGGAAGAGAACTATTTGATGAACAGAAATAGACAAATCTCAAATGTGCATGCTGTATGTAATTAAGATTCTGTTACTTCACTTTAAAAAAAAAACACTTTTGCGAGCGATTAGTAGAACGATTTTAATTGAAAAACTAGGAAAATTTAAAATAACACTTCATTTGATCACTTTTTCTGAAAAAATAAATGTTTTGTAGGTAAAAGGGTTTTGAAAAAACAGCTATGAATATCAATTTAGTAAGGTAGTTTAATGTTGTTGTGTTGTATGGTGTGTTGTTTTTGGGAACACGACACAGCAACAATTGACAACCTACCGATCAAGGTAGGAGTTTTATAGTTTTTAAGATATCTAAACAGAAAACAAGTTCATTTAACAGACTCATCTCTTAGGTATAACGAACGAAAACACCACACACATTTTAGGTACACAAAAATCTACTATAAATACTAGACCTACCACGATGTTCTCTTCCAGTCGAGCATTCGACACTGAAGAAGTCTGTAAGTCGCAGACGAAATAGGCCTATCTGTCAAAAGATAAGCTATCTGTAGTGGAATTTAGCGGAATTTGCTCGCGTTTACTCAAATCCTTTATTTTTATACGTTTCTGCAGTACTTGTGGAATCGTTCTTCCTTCCAAATTTTGGTTACTGACCGAAAAAAAATTCTGTATAGCTCACGTCAATAAGATGATAATAGGAGTTATTGATTTCACAATAGAACCTAATGTAAATTTAGACACCGACAATAGAAAAAGAAGGGTTGTTATGTATCTTAACTATAGAAATAATCATTATTTTGCGAACAAGTTTGAGTCAATTACTATTAATTGTATTGTTTTACAGTTGTTGAAAATTGTATCATGTGAGATGAATTGTAGGTCTATTGTATTGATAATAAGCCTTTTAAATTTATCTGATACATGTACAATAAGATTCATAGTCTGGAATGGATTTTAATGTGATTTTATATTATTGTATTATGATTGTATTTTTTTTATTGTTCTTTTTATCCGGGCACCCAGAGTAGTCTCCTAGCTAGTATTTTAATAGCTCGACCAATTTCCTCCTCTACTTCCTGTAGGATTGAGGTCGGTATCCTTCCATCTTCCACGCGTGTTGTTACTCTCTGGAAATATTTGGTAGGTATGATCCTTTTCAGAAAATATTTGGCCTGTATTTTTATTTCGTCATTCGGGTGGTCATCTTCAAGATAGATAAGGTAAACATATGTTTTTTTAAACTGAAATTTTCGAACCATTTTTTTTTTAACAAAAAGCCAATGAGTTTTAGGGTAGAGTGGGCCAGTTGGTAAGTTTTTAGAACAAAATACAATATCTTTTTCTCTTGTTCAAATGTTTTGATGCAAATATACTTCACACCAAAAAATCAAAAGGCCAATACTAAAGATTGTACTCGAAAAAATAGGCAACAGACAAAAATGATCACGAAAAATTCATTTTAAGTCGGCTATTTTGAAACTCTCAGGGAATAAATAAACACATATTGTTTATTTATGTTTTTGCAAAGTCGGTTTATTCAACCCAAATGCCCACACGTTGGACTTAACGCGACCCATCAAATCCTGTACAACACTCGCGCCATCTTTCTTATACACTTTCATCCACTCTTTCTTCAAATCCTGGTCGTTTTTGAAGAACTTCCCTGTTTTCCGGAGCTTGCCCTTCACATTCGTCCAGAATTTTTCTATTGGGCGAAGTTCTGGTGTGTTTGGCAGATTTACCTCCTTCGGCAGAAAAACAACATCGTTGGCTTCGTACCACTCCATCACCGGTACGTAATTCTTGGCAAATTTGTCAACCTTCTACTTCTCCTCAACATCCAGGCGGGACTTGCCGACGAAAAACTCAAGGCCGGGGATCTGCTTGGGTCCGCTTTAATGTACGTCCTGTCGTCCGCTGTGCACAATTAGGAACTAAAACGAACTCAACCTACCCTCTACACTATAGATCTGTACACATGGTCGGTCTGAAGTGTTGCAGTTCGACTCGAATTATCCGTCATTTACTCCGGGACGAAGCGTTTAAAGCAATGCCATGTCGGGCGCGGTACTGGAAATTTCAAAATGCACAAGAGAAAAAATCAATCAAACAAACTCTTTAGTTGGCAAACTGATTCGGTCGTCCTGAAAAGGACGGATTTAGTTGCCGAGGGAGAAACATGGCTCACGGCTCTTCTTAGTTCAGCTGCTCGTCGTTGCGGGTGGCTATCTGCAGGTGACGTGTGATGATTCTTGTCTCGTTGTTGTTACGGGCGGCATTTCCCGCCAATTCGTAGGCTTCAACAGACATGTTTCTCGCAGCGAGGTTGACGAAAGCATCAGCACCGACAGCCAAATGCACCAACGCCTATCTGGACAACGACTGCCCGCCAGTGCATCTTCCAGGGTGCTTGCTACCGCCGAATGCGTTCCTACAGCAAATCTTGCTTTGCACAGCTCCACGACTGCCGAAAAACTAAATCAAAACTACCCCTTATATATCATTCATGACTGCCTAGAAGACGTTCCTTACTTAAATATGAAGTCTGTGCTAGGATTATACTGTGCATTTGGTAAATTTACACTGAAAAATCGACATTATAAGACATCACCTATTAACGGTATTTTCAATAGCTTAATGTTAAAAATCAACATAAATATTAAAACTGATGCGTAGAAATATTCCAGATAGATTGGTGCAAAGATTTTGAAAATCAGCCATGAAATGAATTAGTTATAAAAAACCTAAGCATATTTCATTTTTCCGGACTCGCAACGTGTACCCCTGTATTGAAAACAAAGTAGCAGTCCTACGTCAAAAAATTAAGCCAACTGTTCCATCTTAGCATTCTTCTTTGGTTGAACTGGATCCCTTTCTTGACAATTATTGTGATTCCTCCACCCCGATCAGCATTGGATTGTCTATCCAGACGTACGCAGGAAAAGTTGCTGTGATGCTGACTTTTAGTTTTCTTCCGCCATGTTTCAGTTATTATCGGAATGTCCCCGTTTGTATTTAGAAGAAATTCAAATAGTTCAGGACTTAAGAATTGATCTTTCGTTCAAGTTAACAATGTTTAGTGTGTTATTAGTCATTGTAAACATATTTTAGCCTAAGTTCACTATTGTATGATGTATGATGATATGTATGTATGATATGTACTATCACCCATTGTAGCACGGAAACTAGTCCGACAGCAATGGGCTCTCCTCTCTGTTAGACTTGATCAAGCTTTAATAACCACTGATTATCCTAATCATGCCATTGTATGAAGGGCCAAAAAGAGGTTGGTGGATCGATATGCAACATCACTTATACGTATCCACAGGGATATAAAGAATCTCCTTCCAACAACAAGATTGAACAATTGGTCAAAAGAGCAAGCTATTTAACAGGAGGATGCCCCAATGGGCGGGGAGAAGAGCCCGCCCTCTATGCACAAACTGTTAGCAATGGGGAGTTGGCATTCCCGCTCTCCCCATCCAGATTGCTTCAATCGGGTGCCCTGATGGTCCCTCCCATTCCCATGAAATATTTATATACTAGTGTACATATATATTTATGTAAATGAACTACAAGCATTCGTATCTATTTTATATGATCTTCGTTCGGTTGATCCTGAAATGCAAGAAATGTTGTATAGTGTTAAAGTGTAGAGTTCTGTGGTTCGCGCTTAAGCACGTTTTCGTTCGTTTTCAGCGATAGCAGCAATTCACTAAAATCTCGGTTTGAGGTATCCTGAAAATGTTTGTTACATCTATTGAAATTTAATCATTTTATTTTACTCTTATTTACTGGTCACTATTTGCTGCTTGATGCTGATTTTGTAACCTCATCTATGAAGTAAAATCAATAAAACCACAATTATCAAATATAATAATATTGTGAGTAATGATAAAGTAATGACAAGGATTGAACTGTAAAATCAGACGCAAGCTAAATGAATACAGCGCTGTATGAATCATATCCGCTCGAATTTGGTAAAATGTTCATTTGCAAAACAGTAGTGAAAAATACATTCAATAATAATTGCAAAAGCCTATCACCGACTCCGGTGCCACCTCCTGACATCCAATGGATTGTTACTGAAAAATAAATAAAAATTAGATACGTATTAATATCCTCCTAGTCCTGGGAAAGCTGAAACAGTATAGATCATTCCAAAAATCTGGGATGAAATTTCATTAAAAAATATTATTTTATAAGACATGTTGTAATATTTTTTCTTCATACTGTTCTAGTAACATTTCAAAGATAGCAATTGGAGTAATCGAAAAGTCCAGTTTGATGATTTATGAAATAAATGGCACTAAACAAAATATATATATATATATATATATATATATATATATATATATATATATATATATAAATATATATATATATATATATATATATATATATATATATATATATATATATATATATATATATATATATATATATATATATATATATATATATATATATATATATATATATATATATATATATATATATATATAATCCCTATACTGCTTATAAGCACATGCCAGCCTTTTATGAATGTTGTGAATTTTTGTTTGTTTTTGAATTTTATAATTTCATGAAAAATAAATTGAACCTTTTATGCTTGTCATGTTGCTCCAGTGTCTTACATGGTTTTGGAATGCAAAGATGATTCTAAAGCGTGCCGAAATCATTATTAAAATGAGAATGGAAAATATACAATATGATTTAAAGGTACACGATCTTCAGTCGCACCCCCTCACTTCGCTATTGTCAGATTGAAAACATTGCCCAGGCTACGCCAACCAGCGTCTCCATGTTTCAGCTGGCAGTCTTTTGTGATCATATGACTCGTGGAGGCGTGAGGTAGGAACTTGTGAGGACCGGAGGTCGGTTGCACCCTCCTTCGAAGTTGTCAACTCACCATTTGAAGCCCTATTTCAGCCTATGTTCACTATTGTACATAAACTGCCTATATGTCAATAGGCACATAAACTTCGTAACAGTGAACAAATTTGATGACCCATTTGGTTGGGCCGACTTCAGTGCATCTGCATTGGTGTTGAACTCCGGTGAATTTGGGACGAACCTACAGTGTTGATGACAGTGTGGTGGGAATACATTGGTCGTTCACTCATTGCGGTATGGATGCTGCTGTAGGGTTTAATGCGGCAAGAGAGTTTACCCTAACACATTTCCACCTTTCCGTGACACTTATGAGGGGTCGTGGAGTTCTCCGCATCTCTCTTAAGGAAATGTCAGACTAACTTTCCTTCCTTATCCCCACCAGCTGCAAGGACGTGGCCAGGACAACTCTGGTCTGTTGGAAGGAGACACAGCCTTTATCTAAGAGGTAGGGATTTTTCACAAATCACTATCTAACAGCAATCGATAAAGGCGCGTCTCTATCTTAACAACATTTCAGAGCTTGTACCATCTACGCTATTGTGTGACTTGGTTTATGCTATGCTATGCTATGTTTACTCAAAATTTCATCAATGTTTACCCATGCAATAAAAAGTTATATTCAATAGAAAGTGTTGCATTTGTTTTCGATTACAATCTTTATTTATCCATTTTAAAGATATCCTGCGTTATTGATTTACTAGCCCCATAGCCGGGGTAAATTAGTCAGCATACGCCATAAACTAATGTTTATTACTAATGGCCATAGACTGCTCGAGTTATGATTTACATTGGCTGAGCTTGGAGTACAGGTCGCGGGATCTAGCCTATATGCCAATAGGCACATAAACTTCGTGACAGTGAACAAATTTGATGACCCATCACTCTGGTTTACGCGGCATGTGGATACGCGGCATGTTAGTTATACAATCAGTCAACGTTTGATGCAGAAGTGTTGGTTAAGAGGGATACAAATTAAGTATTTCCATTTCCATGATCGCAGATTTAGTAGACAGCGTTTGAGTTCGCTACACGATTCATCAGAAACACTTCCAGGTATGTTGTGTAAGCCGTTTGAGCTATTAACATTAAATGTTAAAGCTTTTATAACTAGTGCAAAATTCGAAGAAAAAAAAAAAAAATACGCGCTAAATGTTATTTTTTCATACCCACTTTTTTTCTTCAGGAACAAAGTGTGCCAGTCTCCAACACCCAATACAGTCTACCGCCGTGGTTCTAAGGAGCGCGCCATCAACCCTGAATGCACTACGTGTAACTTTTTTTTTGTAGCGTCTCTTCTAGAGGTCACTAAAGGCTATAAATGCCCAAAATATGTTCGTTTTCAAAAGTCAAGAAAAGTCAGAAAATTTCAGATCACTAGTTTATTCCGTTAAGACGATAGAACTTTTTTGAGATGTATATTGATCAAAAACGACCCAATGCACGAGGAAGGTTCAACAAATCATTCTTCCCGTGATCGAGTACAATTGCCACCATCGGAAACTTCAGGTAGCTCAGAACAACATCTGTCGGGTGATTCTGAACTGTACTCCAAGAACTAGGAATTTTGAGATCCATCGCCTGGCTGGTCTCCAGACCCTCAGCGAGAGAAAAGCTATAATCCTCGAAAGGCACAGAGATTCCTGCCTGAGGTCGCCCTATCCGATCATCAGGCAGCTTGTAAACCAGGCTTAAGATATTGTAGTTAGGAAGGTCCCAAGCGGTAAACTCATCTTTTTTCTTCTCTTTTTTTTTAGCATTTTAAGCTTATTGCTTTCACAATTCGTTTGTTGCTTGCTCTCAACTTAGTATTCTAAAGGCACTTCCACAGTTATTTGTTTGAGAGCTTTCGATGCCAGGTACCATTTTTGCATTAGTATGATTGTGTGGCAAGCACAATCATACCAACAATCAATATGCAACTAGCGATTTGAAATTGGTTCACTGTTGTAGAACCCCTTGGTCCGAAGTACACCTTAAAGCGAGCACCTTGCTATACATATTTGCGCCTTTGTTTTGATTTGCTGTGTTATTTTGACAGAATATACGAGTGTGTGTTCGCGTGAGTTCATTATTAGGGGCGTATTATTAAGCTTGGGACCGAGCTTGGGACCGATGTGCTAGTACTGACTGAGCCAAGAAAAAAATCGTATTTGTTCGGGACCTACGCTCAGTAGGAAAAAAAAAGCCGAGTGTAATTTTGCTTCCAAAAAATGCCATTTTCAACCTTCTGTAAGTTTGTCAATTCTCAATATTTTTGGCTGAAAATTTGACAACACTATAACTAATGTATACACCTTATTTGACCAAAATTTCATGTTGCTTAAATTTATAAACTTAAAGTTTTCATAACATATGTGAAAAAAGTAGTTTATGGACAGACCAAATTTAAATATCCGTATTTCTGTGAAAAATTTAGGTAACTTATTAAAAATTTCATTATAGCCTAAAAAAATATAGCAAATAATGTGGACAAAATTTGAACTGTTTCCATCAAGTGATTTGGCCTACAGCTGGCGTCAAAGTTGACGCACCAACATGAGGATTTCCCTTTTTGCCCCGATATTGAACATGCTGAAATATCGGTGCAAAAAAAACCGGGGGAATTAATTTTTTTTATAAATATTATTTTTTTTGGTGAAAAAAATTCAAATTATTAATGTTCCCACGAAAAAATTAAAAATTTTGCATTACGGTATGAATTGTTTTTTTAAAATAAATATAGTATTATATATGTTTTTTTTGGTGATTGGTGGGAGGGGTTTTTTTTGTTTTATTTTTAAAAACTATAAGGGACAGCCCAATGGGGTTGTACGCAAAGTTGACGTAGGACTACGCAGCAATCTAATTCCCATACACGTCAGGGCCATCCGCTAACTGGTTTAAGTCAGTTCTGAAAAGGGCCAAGAAAATTCTATTGTACACTCTTTAGAAAACATTTGGTGGCTCTTAATTATGATACGGCCCCGGTTATATTTTCTACGATGCTTGAGAGGGCCACTATCTTTAACGCGTAGAAGATATTTATGGATTTGTTGGTTCATTGGTTGTTCAACGCGCTTTGCCATTTACTCCGGGCGTTACGCGGCGTTTATAGCAATGCCATGTTCAGCCGGGGCGCGGTTATGGAAATTTCAAACAGCACAAGAGAAAAATTCATCCAAATGAACTCTTCAGTTGGCAAATTGATTTGGTCGTCCTGAAAAGGACGGATTTAGTTGACGGGGGAGAAGCAGTTCGCGATTGAACTTGGACTTTCTTTCCTGGTTCATCTCCTCTTCATTACGGGTGGCCATCTGCAGGTGACGTGGGATGATTGATTCTTGTCTCGTTGTCACGGGTGGCTTTTTCCCGCCATCTCGTAGGCTTCAGCAGCCATGTTTCTCGCAGCGAGATTGACGGGAGCGTCGGCAACAACAGCCAACTGCACCAACGCCTCTCCGAGCAACGACTGCTCGCCAGTACACCCTCCATGGTGCTTGCTGCCGCCAACTGCGATCCTACAGCCACCAGCCACTGCACAGCTTAACGACTGTCGTAAGACTGAATCAAAATGTTCTGCTAAGAGCTATTAGGTAATGGCGTCGGATGCTAGTGCACGAAAGAAGGCGGTACCAACGAAGGCAATGTGATACAAATTGCATCAAAGGGGACGAACTTCAATTATTGCGCAACAATAATTAGTTTTAATTATTACACGCTAGACGGATGATTTTCTTAACCGAAACATTCCTAATTTGCTTGCCACCGCCAGCAACTAATCCGCTATGCATAGTTAGGAACTACAACGAACTCAACCACATGGTCGGTCTGAAGTGTCGCAGTTCGGTTCGAATTATCCGTTCTAGAATTTCGTTCGTTGGTTGTTCAACGTTCTTTATCATTTACTCCGGGACGCGGCGTTTAATGAATGCTATGTTCAGCCGGGGCGCGGTAATTGAAATTAATTTCAAACAGCACAAGAGAAAATTTCAACCAAATAAACTGTTTAGTTGGAAAATTGATTTGATCGTCCTGAAAAGGACGGATATTGTTGACGGGGGATAAACATGGTTCGCGATTGAACTTGGGCTTTCTTCTTGGTATTCTTGGTTCAGTTCCTCGTCGTTGCGGGTGGCCATCTGCAGGTGACGTGGGATAGTTGATTCTTGTCTCGTTGTCACGAGCGGCTTTCCCGCCAACTCGCAGGCTTCAGCAGCGAGGTTGACGGGAGCAACTGTTCGTCAGTGCACCCTCCAGGGTGCTTGTTGCTGCCGACTGCGTTCCTTCGGCAAATTTATGCACAGCTTCACGACTGCCGTAAGACTGAATGAAAATGCGAAGATGTACCCGTTATATAACATTCATGACTGCCTAGGAGACGTTCCTTACTTGAATATGAAGTCTGTGCAAGGATTATACTGTGCATTTGGTAAATTTACTCTGAAAAATCGACATTATAAGACATCACCTTGTATTTACGTTATTTTCAATAGCCTTATTTTGAAAATCAATCAATTCCAATTTTAAAATTGATGCGTAGAAACATTCCAGATAGATTGGTGCAAAGATTTTGAAAATCGGTCAGGAAATGAATTATTAACGTTCAAAACCTAAGCATATTTCGTGACGCTCCAAATTTTTGTACTCGCAACGTGTACCCCTGTATTAAAAACAAAGACGTAGTCCTACGTCAAATTATTGAGAATTGACAAAGTTACAGACGGTTGAACATGGCGTTTTTTGGAAGCAAAATTTTGCTCGGCTTTTTTTTGCTATGAGGGTATGGTTTAGAGTTGGTTATAATAGTAGCAGCGGGTGAATAGTGATGTAGAAAAGGTTTATGTTTTGGGGTGGGGGACAGGTGCAAGGGTTGAATTTGGGTTATTTTCCCCGTACAGACCCACCAACAAATCTCTAAAATATGTAAAAAAGAAAAGAAAAAAAAAAAAAAAAAAAGAAAAAAAAGAAAAATAAATGAAGGAGGGTTGGGGGGGGGGGGGGAAGGGGGGTGGAGTGGGGGGTATGTGAACAATATTTTTTAATAGTTATTTTTTTTTTTTTGTTGTTTCTTTTTTTTGGCGGGAGTAATTATTATCTTATAATAGACCACACCGGGAATCGAACCCAGCCACCCCCAGCATGGTGTTGCTTTGTAGCTGCGCCTTTACCGACTGAGCTAATGGAGGACCCAATCGAGGAAAACCATATCACATGTAAAACAACACCACTCAATTTAAAACTAAAAGATAATGTTTTAAGATGTAGAGCTCCTCTGGCTAATCACTTGAAATGTAATAACAAAACGTAACATTAAAACTAATGAAATAAAGATACATTTTAGTTGTAGTAGTTTGTAAGATTTTGCCTACATAGTATATGGCATGTTTAGTGATGCACGGCGTGTCACAGAGCATTAGCGCAACATTTTTATGTCTCACCCGAGACCTGCAACAAACAACTTTTTTTTCTCTCAACATGCCGGTGTGATCAGCTGTTTGCTTCGTTATTTTCCGTAGTCTTTTCGCTCATGCTATATACTAATGTTTATAGTACGTGCCGCAGTTCCACTCCAACGGTGTAGATGCGTTTGTTGTGGTGGGTGCATAACAGAACACGCATCTAATCGCATGCTCGAACAGGTGTCTCTCGGCTCAACTTGGGGTGGAAAATTAATTCGTTTGCGCTAGACAAGCACGTTACTCATTTACGATCGGTTCTTCGCTTTACAGCAAGACGCAACGGATCGACTCGACGATCGCGGAAAATGGTTTGTTTACACACTTTTGCCGCTCTATGCCCGTAACTTAACATGGTCGATCGGTTTGGCAGTACACATTCAGTTGTGTACGAGATCGCGTTTGAGCTAGACGCATTTTTACCTGGCTACATTCTCTGTTGACAAATTCGGATGCATTCTCTGGAAGTGATCGGATAAGCTGGCGAGCGCAGAAACGGCACGTGCAAGCATTGCAAGACAAATTGTGATTGATTCGGAATTTAAACGGAAGTGTGTAGCTTATCGATTCACTCGGGGGTGCGGCGAACCAGTAGTGTGTTTTGCTGAAATTAGCTACAGAAGTATTAGAATGTTTTAAGCAATTGTGAATTAAGGTAAAACTTGCGT
The DNA here is from genome assembly GCA_024533555.2 of Aedes koreicus. Lineage (NCBI taxonomy): Eukaryota > Metazoa > Arthropoda > Insecta > Diptera > Culicidae > Aedes > Aedes koreicus. The sequence goes on from JAHHFK020001818.1 coordinate 308,773, forward strand.
ATTCTAAAAGCTGATAAAGAGTTTGATTTTTTTTATGGGCTCGTTCATGTAACATTATCAGCCAGGCGTTTGTATATCGATCTTTGTAATTTATACAGTTTGAATAAGTGAAAACTCGTTTCATTGAAGTTGCTTACCACTTCCGAAAGTTTTGTTGTTACCCGTTTGTATTGATGTGTGCCATTTAATATTGCTGATTTTTGCGTGTGTGAATAGTTTGTACGGCAATCAAGTTCAATACACAACGAAAAGCTCAAACCAGGAAAACAGGTACGTTTTATACAGTTTAGAGTTTTTTCTTCTTTTATGGATATAAAACATTTCATAATTGTATAAGCCTATCATTCTCTACTCGTATGATGGATATAAACTTGTCGCATTGCTGGCCGGCTTGTGACGATTCCATTATTGTCCAGATGAATAATAGACACGTGCTGTAAAAACGAATTAATGAGGATACACTCAGTGTGCTTTTTTTTTGCAACTATTCAACTCTATTAGAAGTGGTGCTGGAAACAGGTGTTTGATTGATTATTGAAGTTAAACTATGCAAATTGCTCATCATGCAATGGGAGATTGGCAAAGACATTTACAAAGCTTTCTTGGTTTGGTTCAACTGAATCAAAATATTTTCTTTAAGGTGAAGTTATTAGAATCCACAAATGACCGCCGTCATGTACGATTTGCGTCACCAATTTGCATCTCTGAATGCACAATCCTAAGAAAACCTAGAGCGATTTAAAGTCATCGGCAAAGTGCCCACCTTTTATCATTTCAACAAACACTTGTAAAAATTACAACGCTGCAGATCGATATAAATCTCATCTCGCGGTGTTTACACATTGAATTTCTTTGTATGTCTGTAAACTGGTAATTCAAGATGTAGAAAAAGCGAATCGTTGCGCACTATTGCCGAAAAGTACGGTAAAAGCAAAGCAGTCGTTGAAAAAAAAAAACACACAGAACGTTTAGATGTGTGGTGGAATGTGTTTGGATGTGTGGATGTAAGAATGGACATCAGAATCCTTCGGGAAATTAAGAAAAACGCCAGGGTAACCATCAGATTCACACGAGACCGTTCAACTGGAAATCATTTCGGCAAAGCGGCAGACTAGACCAACAAAAGGCGTGGAAAACTACTGCAGTAGCTGTTTAGTATTCAAAACAAAAATAACAAAACGACCTGTCTGATACCATGATACCAGCGATTATCAAATTCGATTATCAATAAAGCTTACCTCACTTGAAATCCGAATACAGGAAACAAGTTTTATATCTGGATTGGTTTGATGCACAAAAAAGATAGATATGCAAAATAAAACTAATTCATTCAACTTTCCATAGAAAAAAATTAGTAACAATTGCAATATATTTCTCATTTCATTATTTCATTGCTAAATATTGCTTCAGTTCTCCGGATTATCGTTTGTACACTCTGTTGGTCAACTTGAGCAGTCATTTTATTTCATCATCTCCATCGCTTATCGTTTGTTAATTTTCTATTGACATCTAAGTGGTTTAAGGTTTTTTTCTGCAAGCACCATCCCGTTGTCTCGCTTCCTACTTGCGACAGTTGGTTGTCGTGGAAGATTTTCAAGCTTCCTATTTGTGGAACTAGTTCAGTTTAAAATGACTTAGTTTTGCTCCCATCGATACATCTAAAAAAAAAGGCTGAAGTACACTTACATATCTCATAATCAAAACGACGGAGCAAAACGAAGTTGAGCATTGATCATTGCAGATTACGATTCTGAACACTAGGGATATTATAAACACTTTAAAATAAGTGAGAAATTTTAGTGTTCAATCCATACAAGAAGTAAACTTATTAGTGCTTTAAGGTAAGAGGAGATACAACAAGAATACTTATAAAAGTTCATTTTGTCTCATTATAGGGAGAAAATCTGTTTTCACATTGTCACACAAATTATGAATTGATTTTTTTTTCAAAATAAACATAATTCAAAATTATTGTGTCGAATAAAACAGAATTTATTCACAAACAATTTTAATATTATCAAATGAACATAACAAAAAATTATCCTTCAGGACAAAACAAATGCAACTTCGTATATTGGTCACCAGATTGTCCTCGGCTTTAAATATTTCTTTGCGAATCCATTATTGTCGATTACAGCCTTGCATCTTTGAGGCATGGAGAGGATCAGGTTGTTAATAATGCTATGTGGGATCTCTGCCCATGCTTTTTGGATTTGCCCAAACAGTTGATCTTTATCGCGCACATTTTCGCGGTTGATTCTTCGATTTACGATCTGCCAAAGGTTCTCGGTCAAGTTAAGATCCGGAGACTGTAGTGGCCGATCCATAACTATTACATTGTAATCCCCAAACCACTGTTTGACGACTTGGGGTCGTCATCTTGTTTGAATATCCATTTTATTGGTATATTCTTCTCTGCATATGGTAGCATAACATCTTTGAGAACGCCATTGTACATGAAACGGTATTTTTAATTCGATTAATCGGATCCAGACCGTTCGCATAGATACTTCCCCAGACCATATCATTTCCTCCGTCATGCTTCACAGTCTTCTGGCAGTATCGTGAATCCAAGCGTTTCCCAATCGGTCGGCGTACACCGCACATTCCATCGCTTCCAATGATGTTGAACTTCGACTCATTACTGAACAGTACCGATCGCCACTCCAGGTTAGGAGATCGAGCAAACAGGATTCTTTTGGTTTTTCAATCCGGCGGCAACGGAACAGTCTTGATATGGTTGATTTTTACAAGTTGTATTTGTCACAAAAGTTTTTTTTTTATATTCCGTCCACGTAATCTTCGATTATTTTTTAGATGTTCCATTCCAAAACTGTCTCGAGCCATTTCAGCCATCACACATATAACGATCATTTATTTTTTTTTCAGTTCTAAAAGTGTTTAGCGCAACTCCTACTTGTAGTCACTAAAATATACAGTAAACAAGAGTTTTACTAAACAATGAAACACTTAGACACTGAAGAGCAAGTTAAATCAGAAAGTTGCATATGTTTTGGCCAATGTAAAATGATAATTGTCAACTAAAATCTAGCGGCGTGCTGTCAGTGAATACTAGATTATTCCAGCAATCATGCAGAATCATGTTAGACTCCTGAACCATCAAATGTAGCATGTTACTTCATTTGGTTAATGGCATTTCAAAGTTATGTTACGCTTTTAAGTAATGTAAGATAAAAGTTGCATATGTTTTTTCCAATACTGTAACTGTATCTCCTCGTGTGTAAGGTAATTTGCGCAAATTGAATTTTTCTAACCTTTTTGATATATATGAAAATTGGTTCGATACACCGCATACACAATCAGTTCTTTTAGTTTACTGAGATGTGCTTTGAATCAGCGGGAAAAATTGGGATAAAATCTGATATGAAAGACCTAAGGAAACATTTTTGTAGAACCCTTCAGGATCCTCCATTCTTCCAAACGTCCGATACATAATTTTATACATCTATCTTAACCACCCTCACCCTTTAGATCATAACGTACTTAATGAATGGCCTCTAAAATTTAATATTGATATGATTTCATTGTTTCTTAAATAATTTATCATCCTGAGTTGGATGGAAAACATTCGGAGATTAAGAGATATAAATGACGATGTTCTGAATCCGGATTAAAAGATATAAATGTTGATTTACAATATCAAATAATTTCAATTAATTATAATATATTTTCAAATAATTTTGGTTTTCAATACTTAAAAATAGTCTATGGATTTATTCGAGAAAGAATCATTAAATATTTCAGATAACTGTGTAAAAATTTACTTTTTGAAATATTATATCACCAAATTCTGCGGCAAAGCGACACCTAGTATACATTTTGGCTTGATGGTACCATAAATAATATACCTGTTTGCATAGTATATATGTATCTTTGTATGGCCGGTAGCCCCCACCCCTTTTAAGATTCTAACATTCAGCTCACGCGAGGAAATCATCGACGCCGCGGAGGAGTACTTTGCAGACATTCCCGAAAATTACTTTTCGGACGGGATCAAGAAGTGGGAAAATCGTGCACGAGCTAAAAGAAATTATTAATCAAATGAGAATGGAAAGTATTCAATGTGATTAACAGGTACACGATCTTCAGTAGCACACCCTCACATCACTATTGTCAAATTGACAACATTGTCCAGGCTATGCCAACCAGCGTAACCAAGTTTCAGCTGGAAGTCTATTGTGATCATCTCGTGGAGGCGTGAGATAGGAACTTGTGAGGGCCTGAAGACGGTTACACCCTGCTAAAATACTATGAAGAAATTAAAAGCTACATTTTTGTGTTTTATAGTAATGTTTCTCCTGTATTGTGTGGTTTGTTCGAACTCTCGCAATCGGGTACCAGGTGGCTCAGTACCTTCTTCTTTACATTTCATAGTTTCCGACAACAGCACAATAAATCAAGTGCCTTCCTTAGCTCAGTCGCTTAAAGCACATCTACAAAAGAACTCAATGTTGGCAAGGTTAGGTTCCGGTTTTGTCGAAAAGGAAAATTTTTCAACTTCCTAGGCATAGGATATGGTTGTACTTGTCACTCAATCATACTGATGCAATAGGGAAATAAGCTAATTGTAATAAGCAATCAGCTTGAAATGTCAAGGAAAGGATGTGAACATTACATAAGTGCTAATGGTTGACTTATTTTCCCAATCGATTTTTTTTAACAAGACCAGGCCTTCTCAGACTTATCAATAATTTCTTACAATAGTATTTTATGCAACAAGTTGCAAAAAGGAAACTTTTTCAGCATGAATCGTACATTTATCACACGAAGTTTGCGTAGTATTGGATAACTACGAAAGATTCAACCACGATGAATTCTGAAAAATTCGAGTGCTTCAACGACTTACACTCCATGTGAAGGTAAAACATTCTGATCCAAGTAGGTTTTCTAGTAAGACTGCAACAAATTTTCAATTTCCAAGGACAACATTGAGAAAACTCTGAAGCGCCAAATATTAGCAACAATCAACAGGAAACTACCGTTTTAAAATTGGCTCACGGCTTTAGAATCCCATTTGTCTCAAGTACACCTTGCACCTTGCACCTTACAATACAGTCTTGCGCTCTTCGGTACTATAATATCAGTATTTGTTTTGATTCACTGTGTTAATTTGAAAGAATATTTGAGGAATTTAAATTCGTTAAAATTTATTAATAGTAGCGTGTTTGTTTATCAACAATGCAATCATCTCTTGGACTTTTTTAACGGTACAATGCAAGGTGGACAGGTGTGTTGTGGATCACCTTGTGGGAAGAAATGGGTTGAGTATAGCTACCTACCTATGCATTCGTATTTTAATGTTTGTCTCGTTGAATTTTAGAGGTTAATTTGAAGGATATGGTTGAATGCCACCTGACATGCGTACTTTAGATAATCTGCGCACAGCTTTCACTCGAAAAAAAAAGGCATTGAACTCGGGTAAGCGATTAACATGTGGGTGTCTGGGTAATAGGACTGGGTTACATTTTTAATTGACTGAATCATTGGTCAGTATCAAATTCTAATTCTAATGTAGCTACTCAACTGCGGCGATCGCCGTTTTCAGCAATTGTTGCTTTAAATTACTGCAGTTGAATAAACAGATTTCCTGATTATTTTTTACAATAGCGACGTGAATGAAACACACCGCTTTGAAATGGTATGATACAAATATTAATTGACATATCACTTTAAGCGAAAAACACTGGTGTTGGTAATACATGTTTTGATTATTCGTATTCGAAATAAGTTGAATTCTCGTAATGCTCTCGGCAACATCCCGTAACATCTCGGCAATATCGGGGTTTGTTAAAAAATATCCCTAAGTGCTGGATGTCCATACATTTGTCAAGTGGCTAAACTTTTGGTATTCCTAGTCATTTTAAAAATTCATGCGTTCTTGTGTAGAAGTAAACAAATCTGAAAATTAATGGTAAGTCAAAGCCGTTGAACTTAAGCTCAAACTCTGTTTATGATCCCTGATAAACTATTACCTAAAATTTATGGGACTTGCATTGTTTTTATAATAATAGATTTTCCAGCATTTTACCGTATCTAACGTATACAACATAACTTTGCCTGAGTTTTTTTTACTGATGACACTTAAAATTTTTTACTCTTACTGTTTAAGAAAGGGATAAACGGTTAATTTATTGAATTATCAACAGCTAATTAATCATTCACGCACTCAAAAAATATCAGAAGGTTATCAAAATTCATAACGTATCCCCAGTATATCAAGCATGGTAGATTGTTCGGTTGTAAAACATTATTTTGATCCTAGGTCTGGCCGGAGACTCAAGTGTACTTACTAGCATTATTACAATTTATTCATGACAATACTCATTCATTTAAATTACAACAAGAATGCATCAAATCAATGAAATTTTGTTTCTGACTGAAGAGATTTCAGAAACATCTTGATTGGAAAGGATTTAGATCAGTAAAATAAGTGAGCAAATAAGTGAGCAAATAGGCTTCAAATGGTGAGTTGACAACTTCGAAGGAGGGTGCGACCGACCTCTCGTCCTCACAAGTTCCTACCTCACGCCTCCACGAGTCATATGATCACAAAAGACTGCCAGCTGAAACATGGAGACGCTGGTTGGCGTAGCCTGGGCAATGTTGTCAATCTGACAATAGCGAAGTGAGGGGGTGCGACTGAAGATCGTGTACCTTTAAATCATATTATATATTTTACAATCTCATGTTATTAACAATTTCAGCACGCTTTGGAATCATCTTTGCATTCTAAAACCATGTAAGACCCTGGAGCAACATGACGGGCATCAAAGGCTCAATTTATTTTTCAGCATTTCAGCATAACATTTACTTTGAAACTGCACTTCTGAATTTCAACTACTATATTCATTAAAGACTGGCATGTGCTTATAAGCAGTATATGATTATATTTAAATATTTTATTTGGTAGTATTATGGTAAGATAAGCTATTTATTTCAGAAATCATCAAACAGGGCTCTTCGATCGCTCCAATTTCTATCTTTGAAATGTAACTAGGACAGTATAAAGAAAATTTTCAACCACATGTCTTATAAAAAAAACTTTCATTGATATTTGGAATGATCTATCTGTTTTCAGCTTTTCCAGGACTATTAGGATATTAATACTTATCTAATTATTTTTTTTTCAGTAACAATCCAGTGGACGTTGGATATATTTTGTACATACGCATATTATGTTCTCCTATTGACTTTGAGCTATAAAGAGACACCAAGCTGTATATTATTATCATATATCATTTCCCTGTATATCATATGCCTATCATTATTAATAATTTCAACATATTATTTTTTTTACAACCATATTGCAATATTGTATACATATAACCATTCTACAAATAAAATTTTGAAATTCGCCAATTTTTTATCTCTTGAACGTCTATGAAGGTTGTTTGGGTTCCCAGCACTTTCGGCAATAGATGTCAAGACAATTATCAATTTTTCAGTTGTAAGGACGTGGCCAGGTGCGCAGAGAGCAGCGGGTCTACGACACTTTACATTTTTGGCGAAATGTTGAGTGGAAGTGGATAGGCTTATCTCGGTGACTCCCCCCACGCTTTGAGCAAATGTTCTATGCTATGCTATGCTATTTAGATTGATTTTGACAAGGAAAAAAATACACCTATTTTGAAATAATTCATTATTATAATTTTGTCGTGGAATATTAACCAATAGTGCAAGTCGAAAATAGAGGACAAAGGGGAGCAAAGAAGGACAATTTAATGAAAGCCAATAAAACTAAAGTATTTACTTTCTCAATATGTTAGACTTTTGTTAATATTTGCTAATTTTGATCTGAAATATCATGAATCAAAAACAAAATTTTTTTTACACATAACTCTTTATATCATAACTAGTAATTTTCAACTGCCATAGAAATATTTCTTATGGAGTGTTCTAAAAGTCTAAAAACATTTTTTTAGAGACCAAAAACTGTATTTCCCATCATAACTAAATATCATAACTAAACCCGGAGATAACTATTTTATTGCTTGAAATTCACACAATTTCATATAACTGAATGATCATTATTTCTCGACAACATCTTTCCATTCTTATGCTTCAGTATAAATCTTGACAACTTATTCAAAACGACGTATCTGATTTTGTAAACAAAGAGTAAAACAAAGTTTTAAACGATTTTTTTTCGAAACTCTCAGCACCCCCGCGGAAACAAGTATCTCCATCATGTTAGGGAAATATTATTCTTTGTGATGGTTGTCCTGGTTTGCGTGAAAGTGCTAAGGGTTTCAAGAATTTAACTTTTGAATCTTCCTTCCCCTCTTTATTTACAATATCAGATACGTAGTTTTGAATAAGTTGTCAAGATTTTTACTGAAGCATGAGAATGAAAAGATGTTTTTTATATCTAAAGACTGTACTCGAAAAAAATCCGAAAATTCAAACTTCCAGGGAATAAACTGCAACATTATGGTTTTTCAGACAGTTTTTCACTTTTATAGTAAGTTTGTGTCATTGGCAAATATTAAAAATTTCTATTATATTTAACTTGACATAACTCGGAGCGTATGGAACGGTATGTCCATATCCCCTCCCCCCTGTAGATTCACAAAATACGTTGTGGTTCAAATCTATTCATCTGAATCCAACTCATTTTACAGAATCATCTTTGCGCTTAGTAAAACGCAGTACACAGAAAGAAATAATTAATTTTAACAAGCGCGTGAAATTTTCCCTCGTTTAATTCCGAGCCACAGGAGGCGTAAACAACGAAATTGTTTGCAATCTTTCATGCGCCATACAACAATGTATGCCTACTTTTATACAACAGGCTAGATTCAGGCGTTACCTGGCTTTAATTTACATGAAATATCCCATTATTTTCTGCCAAATCTAGCATTCCCTTCATGTGCATTAGATAACGCAGAAAATTCAATGTTTATCTTTATCTGCGTAGGCTTGGCCGCTTTGACGCCTGTATCATGTCTTTGATTTGCTGCAAGCATCAATGTTGACAAAAAAATAAATATTTGGATGTCATTCAACATCGCATTACTTGGATGTTATATTGTTTTTCTTGTTTGTCATCAAAGTGATAGCGAATATGCTCAAGTTAAAAATTTCATTTGATTTATTAATCATTATTCTTCTATTGGATTTTTTGCGATGAATAATGTAAACTTTAGACTTGCTTAAAGTTTCTAACAAGTTAACCGATAGATATGCATAATCAATGCATAATCAGGATTGTCAACAGCGTATGTTCAGTAATTTTTAATATAAAGTGACAACATTAATTCAACCATGGTCTTCGTCAAAGCGTCGTGGTATAAAACATTATTATGACAATTTAGTTTGGTAATGTTTTTCGTTTACTTCTGTGGGAAGCAAAGAGAGCTGATTATCATATTAAATGTGCCGACTACTGTGATCCTTTACAACATTGGCCTCAATTTTTATTATTGGTACAATTATTCACAAAAAGAAAATCTTTGTCAACAAATAAAACATTTTATTTTAATTATAACGACTGTTCATTTAATAAAGAGGACACATTTGTAACACGATAAAAATCAGAAGCTTTGATGGGATTCGTTTCATAGTGTAATTCAATACACTGACAGACAACTGTCACTTTTTATCTGAGTCAAAACAGTTTGAGTTTAGCAAAATGGAGCGAATTGATAAGGACACTAGAGCCGTCCGACTATTCAAAAGTACTACAATGGACTGTCCTCCCTTAGCTCAGTCGGTAAAGGCGCGGCTGCAAAGCAACACCATGCTTTAGGTGGCTGGGTTCGATTCCCGGTCAGGTCTAGGAATTTTTCGTTAAGGAAAATTACTCGACTCTCTGGGCATAGGGTATAATTGTACTTGCCACACAACCATACTAATGCAAAAATTGTACCTGGCTTCGAAAGCTCTTTATTAATAACTGTGGAAGTGCATTTAGAACACTAAGTTGAGAACAAGCAATTAGCTAATTGCGAAAGCAATAAGCTTGAAACGTTAAGAAAGAAGACGATGGACTATCTTGTAGACATATTGCTCAAACTGTGAAAAATTCGAAGATTGGTGTGCACAGAATCATCAAAAAGTTTGGAAAGGAGTATACTATGGACGATCTGCCAAGATCCAGAACTAGAAGCGGCCCTGTCAACCCGGAAAAGGAGAAAAAGTGTGTTGAGCTTCTGTTTTCGGAAAAATCGAACTCAGTCCGACAAGTTGCCAAGAAACTGGGAGTATCCATTGGATTTGTTTGCCCAAAGTGTCAAGAAGAGAAATAAAATCTGGACATACAAGAAACAAAAAACGCCAAAACTGAATGATCGGAATGAAGAAGTTCGCCAAAAAAGTTCTTGTATGGCAGGTTATTTGCTCATGTGCCAAAATAAGTTTGCCATTTTTCACCACTGGGACCATCAACGGTGAAGTTTATCGCAAGGAATGCATACAAAAGCGTCTTGTTCCCCTGTATCGTGAACACAACGTTCCCCCACTGTTTTGGTCTGATCTTGCATCCACTCACTACGCTTCTGCTACGCTGGATCTCATGAAAGAGCACGGTGTGATTTTTTTTTTGCAAAAAGAGGATAGTCCACCAAAATGTCCTGAATCGCTTCCGATCGAGCACTACTGGGCAATAATAAAGCGGCACCTCCGAGAGGATGGCAGAGAGGCACAATCTGTCAATGATTTCAAAAAAGAAAATGTGGTCATCTGCTAGCCGAATGGTATCGCAGAGAACTGTGGAAAGGCTATTGAAGGGTACTCGTCAAAAAGGAGATTAGTTTCATATGTAGGGGCATTTTGATGAAAATTATATTTTTTCCGTAATACAGAAACAACAGTGATAAAACATCTGCAGAACAATGTGTCCTCTTTATAAAATGAACAGTCCTTAAATACTAAGGCGTGTCCGTATTTATTTTTTCTTTGTCAAATCATTACTCCAAGTTAACGCACAACTTTCTACAAGTATATGTGTGTGTTGTCAGTGGAAACATTCATCTTTGCAACGGCACAAATGTTGTTTATTTTGAACTTACAGTCTTCAAAATGGCTTTGCGACAACAGCAAGGGTGAAATCTGTTTCTGTGTCTCAGAAAACAGTCTCAAATGTAATAAACAAATTTCTGCAGACGAAAACAGTCCAAAGAAAGCCGACAGAGCAACCGAAAAGGGGAACACGTTTAAACAAGTAGAGAAAGATGTGCTTAAAGTGTACACAACAAACTAGGCTTGGCTTAGCTTTTCGGTTAGAGGTGTTGCTAAGAAAGTAGCTGCGGCTGAGTCAGGACTGTATAAGATATTACAGTGAGATGTGGTCTGAGGTTATTCAAAGTCCAGAAGAAACCTCGTTGGGATGATAAAGGACTAGAAAAGGCGACAAGTCGGCGACTTAGAAATGGTACGAGGATAGTAAGATGTAGTGCCGCTCTGCATAAATTGTACAAATTGTCCAGAACTTCGAGCGATTTAGGGAAATTGTGGGCGCTGATTGTCGGAAATAGGAGGATCATCAAAATCAATTCTAGAGTTCAAAAAGAAATGGAGTTAGCCCTACAAGTCAGGGGAGAAAAACACGTTAAATCAAAAGTCCTGAAGTCTCGACGTGATGGTGAAATTTAAATGTTTGAGTGCGGAGATGTTGAGGAATGTACTTGAGGAAAATTGAGGTTGAGAAATAAAAGTGTTGGTATTGATTTTGGGGTCATCATATTTATCTTATGCTAGATAATTTGAATCCGGACACAGGTTTATGTGGGGTAAGATCACGATCCTAATGTATCAATATTCTAATGCTTTAATTTGGCATTTTTTCCCCAAAGATAACAGCTGATAAAACAATATTTACTTATAGATCAAGAACGTATCAGAGAAAATATCTTTGAACTGGTAATGTTCACTAGTTTTTTGTAGAGTTGAACAAAGCGAGGTAGGATTCCATTTCCATTTGAACTAACCGAAAAAAAATTAAAATATAAATAAATCAATAACTAAAAAGATATACATTATCAAATAAAAATAAACACATTTATACTCACATCTACGGAAACTGTTTATACAATCCATTCTGAGACTGACCAACACGATGAACGATACCCCATTATACTGTACTCAAAAAATATTTTCAAACTGTTTGCAATTTGATTCGTATATCTTGATCCCGCTTCTTAGGTGTGGCCCAGTTAGAATTGGAACATAGACTATTGCGCATATTTTGGATATACATTAACAAAATAGTATTCGGTTTTAACTAAAATGTTCGACTTTATGTGAACTTTAGAGGGAAAATACAAAAAAAATAATCATTTCGATTTCGAAGAAATTTGCGGACTTTTCCCGGATATGTTTCATCATCCGGCGCACATTATTCTCATCTATCGTTTTGGCAATCTTATTCCACTGACGACACTGCCATTCACCTTCGCTTCCTCTTCATGATAGCCCAAAATCTCACTATCGGTCTGAGCTGGGGACAGTTTGTGTGGGTTGAGTTCTTTCGGTACAAACTGAATCCCGTTGGTTTCATACCACTGTATCACTATTTTACTGTAATGACAGCTTGAAAGATCTGCCCAAAACATTACAGGTTCATTGTGGGATCTGATGAATGGCAATATTCACTTTTGGAGACATTCCGTTCTGTTCAGCTCTGAATTAAATGTCCTATCAGTGATGAAAACCTTGGTCTTCCTACCGCAGCTACAGATGCTTTGCCAAATAATATATTTACGTGCAAATTTATCTGCAAACACAAACTTGAATTTGGCAGGAAATTCTCCCCGAGCCGTAGCCAAGTAAAATGTTTGTCCCGGTAGCTGTTTGAAATCGGCCTTTACATAGGATTCATTATCCATGAGGAGACAGCCATTGAATTTTGTCAACACCTTATCATACAGTTTTCTGGCATGGATTCTGGTCACACTGTTCTGCTTTTGATCCCTATTTGGTTGTCTACAGGCACGGTATGACTTGAAGCCTTCCCGGAGATGAATCCGTTGCACGGTACTGCGTGCGGCGCGAAATTTTTGGCCAAGTCGCGATCTGAGATATTGGTGTTTCCCTTTATGTTCTTGATGACTTTGTTCCGCAGTTGACGGTGGGTACCCGCCCAACGCTTGCTTTGAGGCTTACGATCCGTTGACAAAGTTTCTCTGTACTTTTTCAAAACACGCCACACGGTATTTCGAGGAAAACCCAACACTTTAGCAAGTTTTGGCCCAGACCACGAAGGGTTTTCCAAATGCTTGCGCACAATTATGTTTCTTCTTTCTTCTTCCATTTTGTATTTCTCTGAAACACGTTCGAACTGCACCGCGAAAAAAAACTTCTGATGTTGTTATCGTTATAGGGAACACATAAGATGTCTTAGTTTACAAATCCGACCACTAGGGTCGCTGTAAGAATCAAAAATGTTTGTCCCAATACTAAATGGGCCACACCTTAATATTTCAAATTTGATTTACCAAATTCTAAATTAGTTTAAATTAGTTTAGTCCTGATCAAATCGTTTTTCAGATTATTCCACTGCTATGGAAAGTTACCTTGCTACAATAGATGGTAGTATTAAATCATCATCATCATAAAATCATCATAACGAAACAAATCTTGCTTTTTTTTTGGAATTGGTATTCTCGTTTGTTTTCAGAGTTAAAGCATATGATTCTTCTTTCCAGAGCTTGATTCGTGAGATTTTTTCAAGAATATAAAATTGTGATTTAGATGCTCCGAAAGCCCAATCACACTTTTCCTTTTAAATTCGCTGCTTTCAAATGTTTATTACTCATTACCAGATCAATGATTCAAAAGTTAATTATTGAAAATAGAGTCCAAGCCAATATTACCAACGGTCTAAAAAAGGACTAGTTGATCACAAAAATTTCACCAAAGACGACAACCGTTTTATTAACCACTGTGTACAGGTACATGTCAATATTCTCAGAGCTTTCTCGTACAGAATCACAGCTACCGCTAGAATCAATCAACCGTCTAGTATTGCTACTCCGTTGATTCAATCGTTTTGATACGCTACCGGTCACTTGAAACACCGTTCCGTACTTAGAAAACAATAGAATTGTGTAATTGCACAATCCACATGGAGCAAAAGCTAACGTACATGGTGGCGGTGTTGTTTACCCTTCGCGTGCGAGGTAGTTTGCATTCCAATCAAAATACTCCAGTTGAAGGTGTCTAATTGTCTAGAGTAGAAGCTGCCAAGTTATGTGGCTAGACAGCCATAGTTATCAAAGTATCAAGAATTTTAAGTAAAAGCTTAATACTCTTCCGACTTGTTACGTTCAATTTCCATTTATTTCATACTTACTGATGTTTTGCTAACAGCAGGGTATCTTGCCGTGAGGTATGACTCAATTTTGCATACGTTCGGTATGGAAATGATAGTTTTACGATTTTCCAGTATGTTCTCAATAACTTTATAACTAGCAGCACTAATCAGAACGTCTCGTTCACGTCATATTCTCACGAGACAGATGGGTCATTCACATGGTATTGTAAACTCAAAGATACCTTCTGTAATTGGTGTTAACCATTCTTAAATCGATATTAATTAGATCCAACTTCAGCTCTTCACAACTCGCAGATCCGACACTCAATCAATGGACATCAAGAAGTTCAGTTTTACTTTCGATTGTTTCGTTCAGATGGTTGATCGTAGTAATTTGGATTAATTAGCAACTTGTTGAAAACGAATCGCCATTATTTGTGGCTGCCTAATTTAGTGGATGAGGTGTAGGAATATGGCTGTTGGCGAGCCGAACTCCGGTCAGATGACTTGCACATTGAGGAAAGCCGGCGTGTTCGTTTTGGAGAGTAGGAAAATGCAGGTCAAGTAAACCGAGTAGAACTGTTCAGTTCAACATGTCTTCAAGGTTGTTTAACATCTCCGGTTGGAGGTGATTAGGTGGATATCTGGTGGTTGGATAATTTGTGACGTTGCAGATGTACACTTACCTTGCACATACACTTTTGACCTTTGTTCGTGTACATATACCTTTATTCGTTCCATGGTCATGCATTATTTTTAGGATACTAGGGTGCTTCAATCTCTAGGTAAAAAAAAAACATTTCTAATGGAACTCTTTTTGTAATTTGTTTGCAAGATCAAAAAGATGATCTATGTTATAATAATCAAATACTGTTTTTCAGCGTTTTCACCAAAAAAAGGTAACTTTCCAAATCTCCTGATAAACATTCAACCATATGCGCTACCACTCAACCATCATATATCTGTACAATTTGTTAAACAGATTCTTAATCGGACGCTATGAGTCAAACTAGAAGGCGTAGTAAATAGTTATAACAAACTTAACACTTTATTGGAAAATGAACCACCCTACGGCACTCTTCAGTGCTAGTGTGTTGAGGTGGATCAATTGAACCATTAGTTCATAAAAAAGCTGGAAATCAACGGGCACTCATGACGAGCAAAAAGTTTGCAACAATCGTTGTTGGGGAAGTGAGCAAACATCCAAAGTACGCTGCATGAATGGCTTGTTTTGGTAACTTTAGACAGTGGAACCTGCTGAGGTGTGCAACTAAAGCGCGGGTTCTTTCACTTTGCAAGGTCAAGTGTGTGCTGTGTTTTTGTACGTTATAGACAATCTCAATCGTTTGGAATCATCAAATTCCTTTTGAGTGCTAACGGTGAGGGATCGTACCAAGTTAATTACCAATCATGACAATGTCAAAATAACTTTCCCGCTTAGGATAAGCTTGAGTAAACACTCGTTTTGCTCGCAAAAAAAAACTTTTTCAAATTCCTGATCAAGAGCCGTGAACTTGAGTTTATGGTGCACATTTCTATTTAGCTGCGGAAGGTGGCCAATATGTTTTGTCAGTTGATCAGTATGTAAACTGAAAGTCTCTGTTTTACTAAATATTGGAAAGATATTCAGGAATTGTATTTGGCAAAATAAATTACAACAGAGGTTTTTTTTTCAAGGAAAAGGTTTTGACCTTGCGGAACATTGATTTTAACTTTGAAGATTATACCTAATGTATTAGCAGCAGCACTGCACTGTGGTCCAAAATGGCATGAAATGGGACATTTTTTTTTGCTAATATCAAACCTTTTTATTTTAGCCATATACTGTGAATGTTCGTATGGCCATCCACAATAATTTGGATGTTTCAACATTTCGTCATGGTTTACTTTTATAAAAATAAAAAAGCTAACTTTCTTTGATAATATAGAGCAAAGTTGTTCTTCTTCTGATAAGTGGCTTTAACAATCTGTTCAAGGAGCTTTTACTTGATCTCAACTTAGTTTTATAGAAGCACTTTCACAGTTATTGATAGTTTTCTATTCCAACACCAGTGCATGAATTTTTATATTGTTTGGCAAGCACAATGATACTCTGTACTCAGGGAAGTCAAACGTTAAAGCTTCCCTAGACCAGGGATCGAACCCATCGCCTCCAGCATAGTTATATAGAATATGAAAACAAGTAGCTTTTCTGAAGAAATAAAATTTACATGTCCATTATTTTCAGAGTTTTGGACAGTTTTCTTGAATGTTTGTAAATAAATCGCTAAAATCATTCATTGGAAAGTTAAAGCAAATTTTATCTGAAAATGGGGCAAATGAAAACACAAAATCAGTTTTACTGCTTGAGGCTTAGTCTAAGTTCTATTTAATTGTGAAGGTTTGATTTGTAACCCTCAGCCCATATATGAGTCAGAAATGCATATATATTTATAGTTTTTCAATTTATGTTTTTATGTTTTGAGGTTTTTTTTCTATAAAATTTTCATGTCATTGTTATGTTTTTGCGCAAAACCGTTTGTCTCCAACTAATTAAAGCATGGCCCACTTAGTAATCGAACGACATCATTTGGGGTCTAAATATATTTAATTTATTAACGGAGACATCATTACTATTTCTAATAAATAACGAAAAAAAAAAAAATACTAAACGAATTATTCGTCGCTGTTATGTAGGAACTCGCGAACATTTTCCTGAATACGACCCATCAAGCAGTGCACAACGTTCTCGTCTCGCCCACTGTTTTGGCGATTTTATTCCACCAATTTTTCATCTGATCTGCTGATTTGAAGACTGCTCCTTTTACCTTCAGTTTTCTCTTCATTATTGCCCAGTATTTTTCAATGAGCTTGAACTGGGGAAAACTAGGCAGATTGAGGGTTTCCGGAACAAACTGGACTCTGTTGTCATTGTACCATTGTTGTACTTCCCAGCTGTAGTGACAACCCGCAAGATCCGGCCAAAATGTCACCGGACCATCATGTGATCGGATGAAGGGCAGAATTCGCTTCTGGAGACATTCGGTTTTGCAAACCACCGAGTTCATCATTATCTCAGAGACGAAAACCTTTGTTTTCTTACCGCAGCTGCAAATTTCCAGCCAAATGATATGTTTGCGTGCAAATTTATCCGTAAAACCAAATTTGAATCTGACAGGGCCTTGTAAAATTTTGGTACTGAAAGTTCTCCGAAGTTGGCTTTTACATAGGTTTTATCATCCATCCGGACTTGGTTAGCAGGTTGTCATACAGTTTTCGAGCACGGGTTCTAGCTATGTTATTCTGCTTGAGTGTTCGATTGGGTTACCAACTGGCGCGATATACCTGTAAACTTTCGCGATAGCAAATTTGCTGCACTGTACTATGGGCATACTTGGGTTGCTTCAGATGGACCTCACGTCCTTTCCATGGAGCTGTCGGTTGGCAGTTCCTCTCCAGCGTTTACTTTGAGGTGTCTAAGTCGTCGTCAAGGTTTCCCTGTACGTTTTGAGCACGCACCATACTGTGGTTCTAGGAAAATTCAACACTTAAGCCACCTTGGACGCGGACTACGATGAATTTTCCAGGTGACAGTACCCGTGTTTTTCTACGCTCCTCTTGCATGGTGACTGTCTCCAAAACGAGAGCATTTTATGAATGGAAAAAATATTGTTATTGTTATGGTTATTGTCAACAAATAGACGTCCAAAGCTTTTGAAAACGTGCACTAGGAGCTCTGTAGTAAGAAAAAGAGTTTGTTCCATCACCATGTGCTTCATTTTAAAATGTGTGACATATTTTGACTTTCACAGAAAAAAATAATTAATTTTAACAAGCGCTTAAAATTTCCCCTCGTTTAATTCTAAGCCAAAGGAGGCGTAAACAACGAAATTGTTTGCAATCTTTCATACAACACGCTAGATTCAGGCGTTATCTGGCTTAAATTTACATGAAATATCCCATTATTTTCTACCAAAACTAGCATTCCCTTTATGTGCATTAGATAACGCAGAAAATTCAATGTTTATTTTTATCAGTGTATTTAGTTTTGCTCAGTGTACTACAAATTTGAATTTACTTTTTCAATTAATTTTTTTATGTATAGCAATCATTTTTTTTCGTTTTACACATTTTATCATTTTATTTACTCACGCAACTAAACGAACTTGAGCAGGCTTTGTAAGAACAAAAATCGAATGCTTAAAGCCAATGTCTTGCCGTTGCAATAACAAGTAACATTGCCAAAACAATCCTGCTTTTTTAAGTTTTATTAAAGTTTTATGACAACCACTAGAATTAAATTTGGTTTTATTATGGCACCAAGAGGTGCCAATAGGTTTTATATTTTGGTCAGGTTTAAGAGACACTTCACAGCTTGTTTACAACGAAGTTAAAACCTTGTTTACTCAAAATCCTTTTACTCCTGTCAAAGGTTTTATTTCGACTTTATGAACTCGTAAAATGCTGTTTTAAAATGCCTTTTTAGGGCTCATTCATATTGTTTTATTATGGTCAGTTGAAAAAAGCATTTAAAAACCATTTTGCCTCCAGTAAATGGCATTGAGGGAAGTCACCAAATGTCCAAATAGTTTTATAGTGATCATTGCGAAGATAAATTGGCTTTGTGGCAAAACTGTGATTTTTTTCCAATCGCCATATTGAAATATAAGAAATAATTGAAATGTGAAAAAAGAAATGCACTGAATTTTAAATGTAATGCAAATGAACTATAGATCAGAGACCAATTTTAGCATTCTTTTAGATAACCTTATTGAATTCTATCAATTTTCAGGAAATTCACGATTAATTTATCAAATATATTTGTTTTAATTTTTTATATGTTGGCGCATTAATTTTCGGGTCTTATTGTGCCAATATTCCCGATTTAATTAAATGCGCATATGATTTGGAGCATGATACGCTGTAAAAAATGTTTTTTTTTTTTATATTTTTATTTCCCGCAACACTAGAACTTTTTTCTTAGATATTATTTACTGCTAAATGAATCAGAATAGCAGAGAATCGAACAAAGTAGAACAACAAAAACCAACCACGATATCAAAGTGAAGTTTGGAAGCTGTGGCCATTTTTCCGTATGCTCGTTTTTATGGCAGCCAATAGGTTTTATGAAGGTTCTCAAGTTGTCATACCATCTTTCATTAGAACATTTTCACAATCTTTATGGTCTTATAAAGGTTTTATTAACTTGTTTTCATAACCGTCTATAGAGTGGCCCACTTTGTACAAATTTCGGCTCTAAAGAAGCATTGGTAGACAAAACAGCTTTGAATGTAGTTTTATCAACAAAGCCGGGTGGAGGCTGGAATAAAACTAAAATTGTTACTTGGGATGTTCAATGTAAATTCAGTTACTGTTATTGTTTCATGTTATTCTAGCTTTTGTTCAACGTTCGTTAACGTTTTTCTGAAACAATATTCATTGATTGGAAGTTGATTGGAAGTGGCCATGAGAGAAATGTATCGTAATGAAACCTGTGCCACTCGGAGTACCATTCAAGAATCTGAGAAACCGGAATGGAAGTGAATCGTGACAATACAGTTTCACCTGATTTGCTCGAATGAGATGATGTAACTGTTGACCATCTGTAATCCTCTATTACTTACCTTCTATTGGAACATTTTAAAAGCCAAGGTTTCGGGTGAGCCCTTTCCGTTTTGTCAATCTCAGTTTGTTCACAAAGATGCGAGAAAAGGCGCAATATCTTTGGTTTTGAATGTATAAGAAGGAAATATCTGAGTCCCTCTTGCGCTGAACTGGCCGGCTCGACGTGCCGCAAGGGGTCAGTAGGGATTCTTTGTCAAGATCCGAAGCTAAGAGTCAGTTCCATTGTGGTTACATCACATAAATATGTTTTTCGAAGGTATTTATCTACACATTTCAGGATGAAGCAACATGGCAAACAATTGAGGCTAAATTGGTTTCGGCATTTTAGCATGGAAACGCTGGTTGGCGTAGCCTAAGCATTGTTGTCAATTTGACAATAGCGAAATGAGTGACTGCGACTGAAGATCGTTTACATGCGGGGTACATATTCTATTCTTATTTAATTAATCATTTCAGCACGCCTTGGGATCATCCTTACTACTTATCACATCATTTCAAATTACTTTTGCTTTTAGGAGCATGGATCATAATCAAAATTTAGTGTTTGTAATGATCAATTTGTTTTTCTGCATTTTAGCATAACAGTGAAACAGTGTAAACATTCTAATTCTGAACTTCAACTACTATTCCACAAAAGACTGGTATGTGATTATAAGCAGTATAGGATTGTATATAAATATTTGTGTTTAGTGGTATTATCATAAGATACTTCATTTATTTCAGGAACCATCAAACCGGGCTCTTCGATCACTCAAACTGCTTTCTTCGACTTATAGAATAGTCTGTTGATAAAAAAAAAACAAATTAAATATCTTTTCATTCCAATTTAATCTTCGTTGATTGGACTGATCTACTCTGCTTTTCAGCCTTTCTAGGACTATTAAGATATTAATACATATCTAATTTTTATTTTGCAGTAACAATTCAGTAGATGTCAGATAAAAGAAGATTTGGGGGGGAGTTGATGGGGGGGTTATGGATTTTAAGGGGGGAGAGAAAAAAGGGGGAGAGGGGGAGGGGGGGAAGTTGGTGGTATTTTGTAAATACATATATTGTATTCTATTACGTAAATTACATACATACATTCAATAACAAAGGGTAAGGGGGAATACAGGGTGCCAGACGAAGTGTAGGCTGGATGGGGGATGTGTGGTTATCTGGCCCAAGTCATGGATGACAATTAATCGAGATAAGCGAAGGACCAATATCTCCTGACTCCTTCAATTTTTGTGCTCCCGTTGCAATCCTTGCTGAACGGTTGAAAAAGTGAAATGTGAAACAATTTATGCCGTTGATTTCTTTCAAATCATTCATAAATCGCTAGTGATCAACAGTTTTGAAACAAACATCATATTAAATTTGGTTAATTGTCATACGAAACATGGATGATCGTCATACAAATCTAACCATAAGACAATCATCCGATTTCCGAATGCTTTTCGTTAAAGGACACAATCGATTTACTTTTCAAACGATCTTGGGATGATGTTTGGGTTCAGTGTAGGCAAGAGATTGGGTGCTCGATCGGATGCCGTCTTTCAAACATGCCCTACGCTCAATTTCAACTACTTCTATTCAATTTCACAACCTGCCGTGCTCTTACGGACCTATCAATACCTTCTCTTCACATCTTTGGTTCTAGCAGAAAATACTGTCCATTCTTAGCGTTGCATGTTGATAAGAAAGATATTTCCATTTCAAACATTAAAATTGATTACGTGCATCATGCAACATATAAAAACATAGTTAGTTAAATGTATTATTATTATTATCAATTATTCTTAAATTATCAATACATAAAATTTGTCAGAAATAAAATATATTAACAAAAAAGAAATTTAGAAATGTGGTTTGTGTTTGAAGATTGGAAGTTTAGGAATCTAAAAAACATACTAAAAACAATATCGTGATTCCAACCACGTTTGATAAACGATGACATTTTTTCTTGTTATTTTTTTGTGATTTTGACAATTTGCGTCAGTGTAGCAGATTTTTTATGCGTTCCACTGCTACCTTTCTATTGCAAATATTTCTGAGTGTTTAACCCAAATTGATATGTAGAATTGCAAAATAAGAGCCTCGCATTTATTTTAAATATTGTTACGTTGTTTTGTAGATTCCAGATTTTGAAATAATTTCTATAATATCAGTAAGTAAGTAGTGTAAGATTTGTCTACCATCATTCAAATTCATCACATTGGATTTATCCAGTCCTCACGTTTGGACTCTAGTACACGTACAGTTAGTTACACTTATGGCTGTATTACTCCAAATCAAACATATGTCAACTTCGTGTAAGGCGACTATTTTTAGACATACTTATCGTAAGTCCATACTGTCGCAACGATAATGAGAGTGCGCGTTTGTACACGCAAACATGTTATACAACATTTTCTTCAGCAGTTTTTACGCCGGTTTTCCACATGATTGATCTTGAAGTAGAGCGTAATTGAAATGCCGTAAAAAAAATCAAATTACTCTTATGTCTTATCTGGACTTAGGTTAAATTAATATTTCAGTGGCGTTATCAGTTCCGCCTAAAAACTTCCGGTTTAAATGTTTCCCACCAACTTCCTCTAAGAAGGTCATCAACAACTGTATGGAAAACGATCGTCTATCGTCTAATTTGCTGCTATAGCAAATTGCAAATACACCTTCAAAAAGTGAAGAAATTCGCAATGAACAAGCGGCACAATCGGTAGTGTTCCGCCTCGGGGTAATTAGATGTGACAGTGGTAAGCACAATGAGCAATTAACAAGGCAAAAACGCCTTGCTCCAAGAATATCGGTCTGACTAAAGCAATCGTAACTACCTGTTTTGGTAGCATGGAAATTATGTGTACCTGTGTAGGTAATCATGGAGCAAAAGATACGGTAATATTTTGTTTTGCTCTCATGTGAACAGTTAATAACCGGTATACAGGAATGCTGCAATGCTACAATGCGTTCACTAGAGTGAGTCAAGTTAGTTTGATGGATCACAATAACCAGTACCTCGTGGATTTTCAGGATGTTTAGATTTTTTAGCTGTTATTGTTCCCATTGGCGAGAGGATTGGGATTTTGTTAATGATAAATAAAATCCGAGGATAGAATAGATAAGCATAAAAACTTCAATTGCCGGACACGACTATCTTCTCTGTTTCGAGGAAATGGGAAGGATACCCAAATAGCACACTAAGATCATAATTAGTTGTAGTAACTTGATTATGACTTAGCAAGTCATATTTATGTTATGTCAATCGAATGACAACAAGTGTGCTACTAGGGTAACGATGATGTGAAAACAAACAATGACTCCGATTCTGACCATGCATTAGAATCCTTGTGCTAAATGTAATTCAAACTATCCCAAGCAACACCAAACCGCCATAGTTAGTTCCAGCAACATGATTGTGACCTAATTGAGTCACATTGAAGTTATTTCAACTGATTAGCAACAAGTGTGCTGCTAGGGATAGAACATCAAATAAAGAGTTCACATAAATGAAGACTTACCCTGTTTTCCTTATTCCAAGCTCACACTCGGTGACTCAATTCGAGTATTGTCACTTTTCACAAGACATAAAATGTAATAAGGACTAAGATATATTTCTTTGAATACAAAAGACAAATATGAGCCCTAGTTTGAATTATTTCGGACTAGGGTTCGATGGTAGATTTGATACCCCGTAACGCACCTCGAAAAGGTGATCTACCAGCGTTACGGGTCTCCGACGCCCTTACAGATGGCAAAGAATTGGCTGATATGACCTGGCTCAAATTTGATGTGTTACATAAGTGTATTTTTTGTGTTTGAATAGTTTGTTAATAGTTACAACATATAATTAAATAGGAACAAGCTCACCGAGTCAGTTTGAACTTCGGGATATCATATTAGTACATGCAGCTTGACAAGGCAAAGAGTTAAACAGTTATAATTTTAAGATCCTCAATTAAAAAAAATTCTCATCTGTATTTGGTTGACTTTGATTCTCTTGAAGTAAAAAGTAACCATGAAGCTGTATATAGATACATTAATTTTGCAGTACATTTCGATGTACGTTCATCACATAAAGCAGTTTAATCTTACATGCGTCATTAAAGTAGAATTGAAGTCGAATAAGGCCCCACTCCTGTCAAATCAAAGCTAGCGCAGGTGCTTTATTCAAGTCCTAAAACATGTGTATTTAGGGCATAGTTACTTTTTCAGCAGTTTAATAAATGCTTCTTTTGAAATGTTTCATTGCATTTTGAAAAGAATATATAAAGCTTGGGATATTAAAAAAAAATCACAAACAGAAACTACCAATTTGAATTAAGAACGTTACCCTTTATTAGTTAATAAAGCCTGTCCACGTTAAATTTCGGACATCGAAATAATAGCAGCAAAAAAGATTAGACATAATTCAACAAAACCGAATGTTTATTTCACAATAATAGAGTTAAATCTACATTAGAAACAGTTGATTAAGATGTTAATCCTTCTTTCTGTAAAATTCTCGAACTTTCTGTGGTGCACCCGCCATCAGGTTCCGTACGGTATGCTGGATTTTTGGCCCGTATTTGACCACTTGTCCACCATAGTCAAGCGCTGGTCAAACAAAAATCACGGTACTTTTCGGTAGTTTTAGTTTCGTGGCAAGATCGCGTACCGATAAATTCAGATTTTGCTGCCGTTCGTACAAAATGCGTTTGCTCACTTCCATTTCATTCGACGCTATTTTACTGAATGTAAAAAGAATGTAAACATGTTGTACCACGAACTAAAGTGGAGAGTTTCAGCTGTCATAAAAGTGAAACGTTTTGGCGATCCGTGAAATAGTTCATAATCTACACTGAAAGAAAAGTGTCCGAACTTTAACGTGGACAGGCTTTACTTGTATATGAATCTTCGCGTAACATTTGACAGATATATTTTTTAAGCACAAATGTGTTTCATGATGTGGATCATCTATTCGCAAAATTTTGCACGAATGAACGATGAATGCCGGTTGCGTCAACGCTCGGAGCCATGAGAGGAATAGAATTCCATGGGCAACTGCAGAATATGAAGGAAACATACTCTCTACAGCAAATATTTTGACGTTCCAGAGAAACATGAACCATGCAGCTATTTTTAGATTTTACTTACTAAACACGTCGTTGAGACTGTGATTGAAGATTCCTCTTTGCAAAGCAGCTCAGCCCTCCAAATCCCAACAATATAAACTAAAAATCCGTGGCTGACCAAAATGCAGCATTTTTTTGCTGAAATTTTAAGAACCCTACATGTTACTGCTATGTCCAAAGCTAAGGAGAATATAGATGACAATTATGGATCTGACTGGCTGCTCAGAATATTTCTTATTTCCAAAGTAAAAGTCGAAAATATCATCCAGATGATGGTGTTTTTTTTTTTTATATTTTTTTTTTTATAATTGTGGGGGGGGGGAGCGCATGGTATTATACTACTATTTTTTTTGGTGGTGGGGGGTTATTTTTGTTGTGGTTTTTTGTATTTTCTCAAAAATATAAAAAATATTTTTTTTAATTTTATTATTTTTTTTTTTTTTTTATTTTTTTTTTTTTGTTTTTTTTGTTTGTTGTTTTTTTTTTTTTGTTGTGTTTTTTTTTTTTTTTTTTTTTTTGCCAAAATATTTTTTTTTGTTTTTTTTGGTTTTGTATGAAATGAGAGGGAAGGGAGTTATTTTTTTTTTTTTTTTTTTTTTTTTTTGGTGTGTGTGTTTTTTTTTTTTTTTTTGTTTTTTTTTTGTCTTTTTTTTTTTTTTTTTTTTTTTTTTTTTTTTTTTTTTTTCTTTTCTTTTTTTTTTTATTTTTTCCCAAGTAGCAATTCAAATGCAAATTGGTTTTATTCATGTTTTATGGTAGTTTTATCAGAGCATTATGGAGTTCATCCGGTTTTATCAGGGCATTTTCCAAGTTAAGGTGGTTTTAATTCATTAACAGTTCTCAAGAGTGATTAAAGAACACTTGAAGAAACCTCCATAAAACTACATCATTTATAAGTGTAATTCACCTTATCAGTAGTTTTATAAGATACTTGATCCCCCTCTCAAGACATCGTTTCGCAACTTGCATAAAACCTGATAAAAGTTTTGTAAAAGTTTTATGACATTCTTCTTTAAGATGAATGTATCTTGGAAATGCTGCCATAAAACTCTCTTAGAACCATTTGATTTTAAATAAGAGCACATATTCTTGAGAAAGAACATTTTGTGAAAAATAAACAAACTGTCACAATGGACGCCCACAGGTGGAAGAAATTAAAAACCAGCGGATCGTTCAAGCGGAAATTCAATAAAAACCTATCCAATATATTGAACACTCCTTCATCTCAGCCAACAACGACAATTTTTTTTTGACCATTCCATTGGATTCGCAGCCTACTGAGACTAACTTATCAAAAGGGTCTATGCGTTATGCGTAAAACGAATAAAATAAAATGGTGCAATGTGTCGCCAGTTGAAAACCGAAATGCATAACTCATGATATTTGATTTTATGCCAGTTATGCAAGTTAAACCTAACGTCTCAGGTAGTGCGTTATATGGCGCACCACCGTGGAAATACAGCGCAGTACTTTTGACGTAAGGTTGAATGTGCACTACGATTGTCAAATGTTATGTTAATGTTGAGTTCTCCCGAGTCGTGCATTTCAGTTCCCAATAGGCTACACAATATTTATACTCGTTGCAAGTAAAAATTGGTATATCATCTGAGCGAAAATCGATTTTTTCCATGATCCGCACGTTTAATCCAAAGTCGGAAGTAGTGCGCTGGAATCGCTCAGTGATCCACTACACAGTGCACTTCTTCCAACGCTAGGTTCAGCGTACAGATCAAGAGAAAAATCATCTTTCGCTCAACTGATGTTTCAGCCATCGACGCAATATTATTATCTGTTCTTCTACCCAAATCCATTGTTAACATATTCAAGTTAGAGTTTTTTTTTATGTTTTAACTGCCTTACGCTGGTGATTAAAAACAACAAATTATAAGCTGTAATTATGAACAACAACTATGCATAGGCACTTTTGATTTGAACGTTCACATTTTCTTTGTTTATGATGTGCCTTCTCCACAATGATTTTATGGCCATCTTACGAAAGACTTGTTTACCTTGAGCAATTCAAACAAGTTTTATTCAAGCGTTACTCCTCTTTTTCAAGAAAAGAACAAGTAAAGATGAACTTATGGCGCTCCTAAAAAAATCTTGTTAGTCTTGTGCAAGAAATATTAGTTTTATATGCGTTTTATGGTAGTTTTAGATAAAACCATTGAAAAAAAAAAAAAAAAAAAAAAAATGGCGAGCGTGGCTATTCTGGATTCCCTCCGAATGGTAGCCATTTTCATATATATGCTACAAAACTCTCGTTTTTCCAATGCAACGAACAATTTCTGCTGTTTAAAATACATTTTGAAACTTAAAATGGATTGTAGACACAATTTATTCAAGATCTAACAACTTATCAACATTGTCACCTAATTGTTGAATTGTCAAGTATTTTTTTTATTTTTCAAATAAATCGATGTTCTAGCAATGATTCCGTGGCGCATTGAAATTTTCGAACTTTTATGTTATAAAACACCAATAAACTGAATGTCGCATGATAAATGTATCAATTGCTGGCAAAAAACTCATGCATTTATGGTCAATTTTACAATTAATTTACATACGTATCCACTTTGGAAAAGAAACATCATAATATATCGATGTTTTTTTTTCTCTTAGAAAAGTCCCCATTCAGCAGGACGAATCAAAAAATGGAATCTTCGAAATATATTTGTGACGGACTGGAAGTGTTCTTAAAGTGGAAAATCATAAAACTACCAAAACTTGTGGTAGTTTTATCATAGTTTTAAGCATGTCCTGCATGTCATTACAAGTATGTACCGATAAAACTATCAAGTTTTAAGCGAATCTTGGGAAATAGTCTTGAGAACCTCCTGTAGTATGGGCCTTTTTGAACTTATGAGGGTTTTATGGCTGTTTTATCGATGTTATGTAGAATGTCTAGTTTTATGCGTGGTTTTATCAAATGAGTTTTGAGAACTTCTTCAAGTGTACCTTAAAATTGAAATTGTTGCTTGGGTTATTTCGCTCGTCTCTCTTCCTTTTCGTAAGCTAACTTATAAATAAAAAAAAAATTGAATTTTAAATTTTTTATTAAAAACCCCCGGTTTTTTGGAGGAGGGTGTGTTTTTTTTTTGTGGGGGGGGGGGGGGGGGGGGGGGGGGTGGGGGGGGGGGGGGGGGGGGGAAGTGAGGTTGGGGAGATGTAATGAGAAAATAATCAATACATGAGATGAATGTTTCGTTTTTATACTCCATTTTACACATAGATAAGTTCGGTAGGTAAACATTTTAAAGTTTTTTTTCTCTCTAAAATAACTTAATTTCAATTACTGTATACAAAACAAAATGTTGTATCTGAAAATGTATTATCAAATTGGAGGTAAATATTGTATTTGATACGTACTATGCTAGATGAAACGTGTTTTTTCACCAACGGCTAGTTTGCGTTGAGAAGTCTGTCGAAAGAAACACGATCTATGGCACGTGCCAACAGCTTATGATAGGAAGCCTTTAGCTGTATAAGTAGTGGCAGCCGATAGCCACAATTCCATATTTGCTCACCATAGTGTTTAGCACGCACAAAAATAGTAGCAGCTAAGTACTTGTGTTCATTCCACCTAGTTACATCAAACCCTACCGAGCTTTTATTGCCATCGGTAGCAGGTACGAGTGCAATATGTTATCAAAATGAGTTCCTTCAAGTAATTGAAAAGGCTCCATATAAAATGACTGGCCAGGTTTATAGAAATATGGAACGCAACTGCTGGATATCAACAAAACGTGCAAACATCAGGATTGCACTCGGCAGTCACTATTGACGGAATACTTCCGCACAGCTTTTGTATTGTATGCACGTTACTGCTATAGATCAACACGCACAATAAGCATAATGAGATTCTACTACCTGGGTAATTCCGCTGGAGAAGAGCTGTTGCACACCGGGTACAAGCGCATCGGTGAAGGTCAGACATGTTAGCTGATGCTACAAAAAAGGGAAATTTACAGCTACGCTTCAGTGTAGACTAAATAGTATTTCACAGACCGACTCACCGGCAATAACATAATCGTAACTTAATCAACATTCCAAGCACATCGTGTCGCATTCATCACACGCATGGACAGGTGATTTGTAGAAGTATTCTGATCATGTTTATTGATTTACGATCGCACGCTCTTTATCGAGATCGATGCACCTTACCGGTATGCCGAACAAATTTTTCTCGAGACAGTTATCATTATTATGACGAAGATGGTAGTGATACTATTCCCACAACGTATGCAAATGGATATAAATAATAAACAAGAGCGTTATATGATCGCAATACGTAATAGAAGGTCAATTTTTGTCTAATATATCTACTCTTAGCCTGCAACGCCTAATCGAAAAGATGATGTGATTTTATATCCAAAAGCATCCGGAAGGACCTTGAGGTGAGTAACTTAACGGTTATGTGTTTTCCACGGCAATAGTCTCCGTGTTCATATGAAAACAACGGAACTTTTAAATGCCTCTTGTTGTGCCTCTTGCGACGAAATAATAAGCGATGAAGTCAATTCATAGGCGTGTGCGGAACACATAACGGTTTGAAATGATTATGATAAGTCTTTAAAATTATCAATAAGTTAAAAACTACGCAAGGCAATCAAACATAAAAACTTGACAAAACAACTTACGTATAAAAGAAGGGTTTAGGGAATATTTAAAACAACAGGTTTATCCTATAGCTCTTCAATTGTTTCTTAAACGTGCAATCATCGTGCAAAAAATTAAAATTAAAATTCTAAGGAAATAGATGTATTTCAATAGGTATATACCCTAAACATGTTTGTATTAAATTCTGAAACCTGCTTTATCAAGCCAATTTATGTTTCAAGATAACCGCTTTAAATTGCTTGTTTCAAAAACCAATTACGCTATCTGACTATATAGTACGTATATCGTACGTATAGGTTTCCTGAATTACGTGGATGGTAAGGGTTTTAGACATCTGGTAGGAATCAATAATGTACATCGGCATATTACAAATGTTTGGTTGTACAAATAGTATGAAACAAGATTAAGTACCATAGGAAGGAGACATTGGCCTTATCGCTTATTGTTGATCTTCGTACGTAAAAGGTGGTCAATTTTTGTCTAATATTTCTACTCTTAGTCTGCAACGTCTGTTCGAAAACATGATAGAATTTTTAACGCACAACTCTAAGAAACTGTAGCTTGAGTCATTTATTATCTGAACGCAAAAATACGGATCTATCCCTAGTAGCCCACTTGTTGCTATTCGGTTGAGATAACATAAATACGACTTGCTAAGACATAATCAAGTTACTACAACAAATTATGATCGTAGTGTGCCACTTGGGATATCGGAATCATGTAAAAGAAATGAAAATATTGAGAATTCAAAATGAAGGTCATTTATTGCACTTTAAAGGAAAAATAGCAAAAATATTATCCGATTGGGTTTTGATGAATTTTTGAACTTTTCTTCGAATACCACTCATCATATTTTGGACACTTACTTGAGCGGCCATTTTGTTCCACCATCTGTTCAGTTTTGTTGCATCCCGAGTCACCTTCTCACACTTCTTCAACTTCTGTTTGACAATTGCTCATTTTTTTTTTAATTGCGCGGAATTGATGGTAGTTCGGTGGATTGATGACCTTTTCGAAGAAATCCATCCCGTTGTCTCGATACCACTGTAGTACTGCTCCTTTATAGTGGCAGCTTTCCAAATCAGACCAAAGCTTTACAGGTTTACTGCGAACTTTAAAGTAGCTACGTGTTTTGAAAACGTTTTTTCAGGTACTCCTACTTGTACATATGGAATCCATAGTCTTGTTAGTCACGAAAACCTGGATTTTATGTCCACAGCTGCAAATCTTGCCAGATCATAAGCTTTCTTGCGAATTTACCGAACAAACGAATTTGAACTTGCTAGGGACATCTCCTAGACCAGTCTTTTGTCCGGGAAACTGCCTATAATCCGTCTTCACGTATGTTTCGTCATCTATGAGGATGCATCGTTCGTAATTCTTAAGAACGTTCGCAACACCGTCAAATGCAACTTCCGATCCTTAGTTGCGGTCCCTTTAGCCAATTCCAATGACTATACGATATTTGAACCTGACCACGTCGGATTTTTGAAGTGAGTGTCCAAAATTAATTCGGCTCGCGGCTTCCACCAAGGATAACTTTTTTGGAACTAAATGAAAAGAGAAGAGCACTGAAAGAGGACACATTTCATAACTGCTGTCAAAACATTCCAGATCTGATCACTAGGAACGCAGTAAAATAAACAGTGCGTCCAGATATTGAATGACTCTAGCCTTAGTATACATGTACCTAGATTAATCTTATCGTTTTGCAATTCATCCTGCTCGAAAACGTGGGGTGTGATTTAAATTTTTTTTATCATGCTCATTCATCTGTACAAGTTCAGCGAGTAAACTTTACAGAGTCAAGTTTTCATTTTTAATTTACATCGGTTTCATTGAAACTAAAGTAAGAGGGGGTGAACCGATTACTATTTTATTATTTTTAATGTTTGCGTTTGTCATTAAACATAAACAAACAGTATTCAGAAAAGAAAACAATCTATGATCTCTCCAAGGTCTTGATTAAGCGTAGCATATATATTCGACCAATGAGATTGAAATGGGAAACACATATTCTTCCTTATTTTGAATAGACAAAAAACATTTTGAATTGATTCTCTAGAAAACTATAATAACAAGAACAAGATTGACAGTCACTGTGTGAAATTTGACTACAGGTACCGTTTGACAAAGTCAACAAGTTTTATTCAAAACTATTTGATGAACATCACTCTAAAAAAAAAAAATCGCTGATGTATTTATGTTGTTTGCTGTTTGCTGTCCTAAACATTTAGGTATATTGTGATATTTGCGTTTTCAACCTGTGTATGTATTTTTTAACGTCTCCTCAACAATACCGAGCTCGGTTGCGATTGGGAGATAGTATTTTGTAGAGTACTAAATTGAGAGCAGGCAATAACCTTATTCTAACAATTTCATGAAATAAGACAAAGAAGGAGAAGAAGCGTGAATTTAAAAATTCAATCCATGTCCTGACATAGCTTTCGCCCCCTGCTCCAGTCTATGATCTGGTTACGCCACTGTATGACAAGGTATATTCAACTGTAAGCTTAACAATTATTGTTTGCACGAACCGCGGCAATCAGTTTCGAACTCACGTGACAAGTTGAAGATCACTCTCACTGATTTATGGAGGCGCGTCATTGAATGAAACGCCCCAGCTCATGGTTCACTCTCCTCTATTCAACAGTTATTGCAAGCCAGCTGTTGGGCTGTATCGACCGAAATGAAGAGTGTATATAAACATTGCTGTTCGATCAGACTGGTTAGTGACCGATTAATGGTCCTTTGTTGAAGATCAGTTCCGATTAGCATCAAAAGAAGACATCGAAGAATTAATGACAATACCATCAAATGGGTGAGTCACTACTCATCTACCTTCTGGTATTTTTAGCTAACTTAACAAAAGCTCATTTACGGAACTAAGCCAAACGCTCTGGATATAATTTTCGACAGCAAGCTATAAATTGAACCCTGTCTTTTATTGACAATATATAGTAGTTGACACTTTTACGAAGTCCTACAGTTTTATACTTGACACTTCTATGAAGTACTAAACGTGTGAATGTTTTTTAAGGCATCATGACTTGCTTATTGTTATTTTGATATTAGAACACTTGTTGTTTATATGTTTCACTTTTATAAAAATATTACGGAGTCGAAGTCACTAAAAGACCTTTATGTTTCTGTGTCGTTTGTTGAGCTGTAGCAAACTAATATTATTTGCTAGTGCATGAAAGTGAATGAATAAATATAGTTATTTTAAGATTGATTATCTAATATCAGTATTCTAATATTACCTAATATCTAATCAGTGTGACGTCTTTATCAGTTTACGAGGTCATACGTTTAGTTACTATTTAATTTGAAAAACCATAGTATTTTCATTTGCACTAGTGAAATTTATAAAAAAAAATAGTCTAAGACTTTCGAGATTGATCCTTATTACATCTCAGGATTTAACAGCATTACTTTACCATAGGTTGGCCACAATGAAGTACTAAAGTGTTTCGGGATTGTGTTAAGTATAAAAAGAAACACGTTTACTTCTTAGCCCTGATTGAAATAAGCTATCATAATTTATTTTCTACCTCTTCAGTTGGTACTGTTATAAAATTAATCAGACCACAGTATATTTATTGCAAAGTGCGATCCCAGTAATGCAGATACAAAAGCTCATCGCCCTTAATGATAAATCCGACATAACTGAAGGGCTTATGCTAAAGCACTCTCGACGACACCCATTACCTCAAAATTTAGAATTTATATAACTAAGAATCTGTACTACACACTACCAAAATGTCATGTAAATTTCTGTCGCCTGAGACCGACACATGCAAGCGTCCTTTAGCACATAAGAGATGAGAAAATAAATTCAATCAAACACATGTTTCGTCGATTTGCGTATTTGTCAGTTTCAGGAGACATGATTTTACACGAATTCTTTCTTTACGTTCCCCGACTTTTTACAAACGTGAATTACGTCTCGTGTAAAATTTATTATTTCTAAGTGTGTAGATATTCAATGTTTCATCACATCAGATTGTATGCTTACTTGCTGTGAGCAATCTGATGGAGTTCGATTCGATGTCCATTCACTAACAATCGAGATATATAAATTTTAAATAGCTAGGAGAGTTTGCGAGAGAGAGATAAAATATAGGAAAAAATACATGGAGTAGCAATTTACCTACACACTACCAAAATGTCATGTAAATTTCTGTCCCCTGAGACCGACACATGCAAGCGTCCTTTAGCACATAAGAATGAGTTGAAAGAGATGAGAAAATAAATTCAATCAAACACATCTTTCGTCGAAATGCGTATGTGTCAGTTTCAGGAGACATAATTTTACACGAAATCTTTGTTTACGTTCCCCGACTTTTTACAAACATGAATTACGTCTCGTGTAAAATTCATAATTTCTTGGTGTGTACATTTAAGTCTACATACTAATCCTGTCTTGTGAACAATTCAATTGTAAAAATTCAAATTTGCGTTGCGTTGCGTTAGATTGCCTTCTGGAAGCTTTCATGTGACTTAGTCTATCACTCTTATTCTGAATGCTTATTTGGGAAGTAACAGCTCAGAGGTCAGAGTAGATAAGAATGAAAACTTCCATTGTCCACCTTTTCCATTACGAGGAAGAGGGAAGGATAATGAGGATATAACATCTACTTAACGAAAGGTCAGCGACTTACCGACGCCCCGAAAGATGATAAGGTGTTGGGTGGTTGGGAAAGAAATTGGAAATTGGTCTAGGATTCACCATAAGCGAGTGATAGGTTCATGTTGATTTTCGTGGTAAATATGTATGTGTAATTTTTGTATGTAAAACTCTGTATTGTATAAAGTGTAAATGTTCATAAATATAGAAACGATCTTAGCCAATCAGCATCCAGGATATCATTTCAATCAGTGCAGCTATGTCCGCATAACCTGGTGTCTCCACTAGCAGTTTATGTCTTTACAGATCTATCTTAACATATGGCAAACAACCTGACATTTTGTCGATGCTGGGCTTAGCTCAAACAGATTTGTTAAGATATTTGGTAATGCAACTTACCTTAAAAGACCCACAGGGGCTGCCTGCTCTGTCGTTTCGGGAGTTACGCTGGCCCACGCCGTCGCTAACTGGATGGAGCGTCGTCGCCGGGGTTGAGGTTAGCACGGAGGGTTTGGACTTTCCTCGGGATTTTGATTCTGGCACACGCGGAATAGGGTTTTTTGGTCGGGGCACACTTTTCGGAGTTTTTCATTAGAACTTCGCGGGCACTAGCGGGGCCATTTTAGCGGCTGGTTCAGGACCGGGATCCACGGCCACACGCTAAGAGCACGAAGGAGGCAAAACTTCACTCCTTCGGCTACCACGACCGTCGGACCGTCTATCTATCGGAGGGGATTGGGGACCGGTTCGACGACAATAGACACTGGCGCCGCATGAGGGATTCGGGATGATGGTCCCTGAACTTCGATTCCCGCACTTCCGAACCCTGGCTTTTTCTTTAGGCCGGCTAGTCGATTAGCCTCTTCCACTGGCCACACTTCACTGGCGAATCTAATCTTTGATTCGTTCTCCAACATTCGACTGGTTTTTCGGGCGTCCGAACACTTTTATTTCTCACATACTAAAGAGCCCCCACCATGAGGTAGGCGGCCTATTTATCCTCTCGCTCTCTCGCTATCGACCGAGAGCATTTCCTCTTACCCACGGTGACCAACCCATGAGAATGGGTGGAAGAGGGTGCTCGAGTGCAGTTGAGTAGTTTGGTAGCGGACGGCGCGTGAATGGGCGATTTTTTATAAATAATATAATTTCTTATCCCAACTCCTAACATGCAAACAAATACAATTTTTAGAATATTTAATTTAATGGGACATCTCATGTTACAGTGTAGAGCAATGATGGAGTTTCTGAAAACAAGTTCAATGAATTGACACTTTTTGCGGCATTATTTTGGATTTCGTCATGATTATTTAAAAAAAGTGTCTGCTTAAAAGTCTAACATTTCTGTCAAATAATATGTTTAAACAGATCCGTCCTAACATCTAACATATGTGTCTCCACTTGCCATATTCTTTGACAGCGACACAAATGGTAAGACAGAAAGTGCTAGTGGAGACACCGGGTAACGTAGCGGTATGTCCTACTTTTCCATACCGACAAGCAATAGTGCATGAAAAACACCAATCCACACTCTCTTGCAGAACTAGATATGATGCTTCTCTCTGACCGCACAATACGGCCTTTCTGATTGGCCAAAAGTAGTTTTACATTTTACCATTAACGCTGGAAGGAACACACAATCATCGTCGATGTCGCTTTCTCCTCCTCCTTCTTCTTTTTCTTCTTCATTTCACATCCTAACACCAATCTTCCGCAACAACTTAGTCCGGTAGAAGAATTGCAAAATCGAACGATCAGTAGCAAATCCGCAGACTGTTACACTTCGAAACGGTATCCGTAAGCTTTTTACACTTCGGATGAAGTTATCTTCACTTGTTAGCAACTGCTATATTCCTCAGCAAAATGACTCACTGACGCACCGCAAAACTAGGATCTTAACGTTCACGAACGTCAGGCAAAGATTTTGATGTAATGAAAAAAACATTGAAATTGAGTCATAGTAAAATTTGATATTTCCATTAGGATTCCTCATTCGTTTTAACCGACGTGTTTAATCCGTCGAGAGTTCACCCGTTGGCGTATACTCAGCCTGCCTATTCAGAATGAACATTTTGGGCCTTTGACAATGAGTTTTACTACTACTGATTCTCAGCTAGCCTCGCCCATGATCTGGGCGCTTCCAACGATAATCTGGAAAATATTGATTGAGAAGTTGCCTTGATCTATCTCTATGGTATCATTATTTGAATGATCCTCAGCATTCGAATATGTTGAGATGTGGATACAAAAAAAATATGATCCTTTCTAAGACTAGGCAGATCAATTAGCGATTTTGGAGTGTAAGAAAAATATCTTTCCGGAGGAAAACTTCCATCACGTGAGGCCGTATTGCGTTAATTTAACAAAAACAATTATTTGGTCATCCAATTTTAATTCCATCACCTACAAAACCTTTTTTTAAACTTCCTTGACAAAAAAGATACGATTTTGATCACTACATAACGAAAACGAAGTAAAGGAAATAGGATTTACGACAATATCAATTATATGGTCAATTACTCCCCCTCAACCATTCCCAGAGGAATCTGACACAATCCCATATCCTTGACGAGATCATAAAATTCCAGCTAGTATGCTACTCCTTTACTTTTTTCAAATGCATTACGGCAGTTTTCATGGCTGTTGAGTTTATCGTTGTTTTAACAAGTTAAACAAAAAGAATAAATTTGAAAATAAATAAATGTAAATAATTTACATATATTTACATGACAAGTTCCGTCCGTCTCTGGTACTTTTGCTAAATAGTCTCAATTTTTTCTAAACACCTTTCTCCTCTCATTTTTCCAAACTTACCTTAATATAATGTCTATATGCCCATATTTGCTTTGTCTAAATGCCCCAGGACTAATTCTAGCTTCCTACGACAGTCAGCCATGTCTTTACCACCAATCAGTGCATTGTCCAAATAAACATAAACATACAGTTAGGTCTCCTATAGTACGGTGGGTGGTACCATCCCTCCACCCTAATTTTTCGACTGACTTGAGCCAATTGCGCTGATTGTTGGTAGGTAACAAGTTTATCATAAACCCTAACTACATACAAAAATCAATTTAATTGGATGCAGGACAGCTGATATATCGGGGTGGGTGGATGGTAATCCCCCCCCCCCCCCCCCCCCCCCGTACTAAAGGTGACCTGACTGTATTCGATATTATTGATAACTTGTTCCATCACCTGTCGAAGGTCGATGCACTGGAAGAGGCACTCTGATTCAATCCGTGATACACGTATTGTTCATTGATCGTGTTAATAACGATGAACTTTTTTGATCTTTCAGACCAGACAATTCTCCAACTCAGAAGCGCAAAAAATTTACTTCCCGCCAAACTAGCAAACAAATCTTGCGTTGCAGGAAAGGGATATATTTTTGATTGACACCTTGTAGTCAATTGCAAGCCAAATTACTTCATGTTTCTTCGTCATTAATGAAGTTTTTCTGGGGGTAATCAATTTTTTTTAGCCAAATATTTCTAGACAGCTTGAATCCGTATCCCGCAATCTATACGGTACTTCATAGGATTTATTTATCTTTTTACTTATGGGCAGACAGCGTTCAAAGATAAAATTGTTATAGTAAATTTAACAAAAAGTTATGCGAAGATACAAAAAGAATCACGAGAGATATTAAAATGGAAAACGAACGAAGAACGATTAAACACATGTTTCAATCCAATGACTCTAGAATTTACAGCAAAGATTGTTTGACGGAGTAGAGTCCTGAGCAGTGAGCTGTTTCGACTATTCGAGAACGAGGCTGAATCTGAATTAGAGCAAGAAGTGAGGGGCAGTCCGCTCTATTTGTCAACAGGTTAGTGACAACAAAAATATGCGAGTCCTCAAAATAGTCGAGTCATGCTCTAGGACTATGTCTGCCTCATTACGAACAATAGGGAATGAAAAATCTTTCACAAACATACTACTGTACTTATGCTTAATATCACATTTTTGCACCATTGTGGTCCTTTACTTTGTTTATCAGTTTATTCGGGGGGAAAACAAACCATGTTCATCCAAATAATGGAATGGGGACGACTCCGGAGTAGTGGTTAACATTCATACTTCTCACGCCAAAGTAACTAGTTCAGATCTCACCCACGGACAAGTCACAAACAATATACCTAACATTTGTTCAAGTGACTATGATGGGAGATGAACCAGCCTAAAACTGAAAAACTCGGTAAAAATGAAAAAAAAAGAGTCAATTGATTGTCACTGCACAATAACAATAGCTTGAAATTAGTTTCCACGTTTCGATAATTCAACAATTACAGTAGTTTCACCCTTCACTAAATAACAGTAGCTTCAATCTTTAATTTTGATCCACACAGTTCGAAAGAATCATTTAGTTTTCTGCGTTATCTAATGAGCATGAGCATGAGCAAGATTGACCGCCCACGGATGCTACTCCGTTATTGCCAGATCAGCTGTATTTACACAAAGAATTAACAGATGATGCTTGGGACTAAATACCTAAGGGGAAGGCGAAAAAGAGGGGGGGGGGAGGAAGGGGGGAAAGGGGAAGGGGGAAGGAGGGAAATCTAGGAGGGAAAATGGGGTGAGGGAAAAGGGGGGGGGGGGGGGGGGGGGGAGAGGGGGGGGGGTGACTACACAGTTCGAATAAAACCTGTAACTTTCAGTTTCATAAGATGTAACAAATGGACTACATGACTTATAACGCATTTCTATATGTAGTTTGAAATTTTCGCTCTTTTCATTTCATCAGAATGTAATTTTAAACGTTCTGTAAAATTCAAATCACATGCAGTTTATACGAGCAGTAAAATTGAAATCTAATGTAATTTTTACGCATCTTTACGGCCAAATTGAGGTTATGTTGCAAAATCTGTTTTGGGCTGTTACTTTCAGAAGTCAATAAATAAATAAAAGATAAGCAGTTTTGTTTAACTTGGATTTGATTTCATTGTTAAATCGGGTATATGTAAATGAAAAATAAAAAACTTAGTCGATTAAACATTAGACTTAAAAAACATGTTTAACATATTATATAAGATTAATTATTTTCTACAATATTAACACTGTTCCACAATTTTCAACCGGGCACTTGAAGAACTTCACATTTCGATGGACACGAACGTGTCTCAAGAGGCTCCCAATGCCCTCCACCGAAAAGTTACAAATAGTACACAACATTTTCACTTTGTTTCTTAAAATTTGCCTCGACCTAAACTCACCGATAATAATGGCGGCCACGATACTTTTCAGGAAATGACAAGCGCTGCACGGTGATGTCGTTTTACGTTAAAAGCATGTAAAATTAAAGCATCTGAAATTGAAAATTCAATTTTTAGCATAAAATTATACGTCGTGTGAATTAAACTTGAGCTGCAGAGAAAAAATTAATTCATTAAGAATTGATCTTTCTGGCTTAGGTAATGAGAATTTTGTTTACGTTTAAGTAAATGGAAAATTGGAGTAGATTAAGAATTAGGTTAATATTTATTATAGCACTTTACAAATTACGATGTCAGTTTCAAATTTATTTACTGTGTAGCACTATCCACCAATAGCATGGGACCGCTCCAATAAGCAACGAGCATCGAACTCCAGTTGCACGGCACCCAGTAAATCTCTAAAAAAAAAAAATATATATATAATATTTATATTTTTATTTTATATTTTTTTTTTTTATATATATTTTATATATATTTTTATAAAAAAATAAATTTAAATATTTTTTATATTTTTTAATTTTTAATATTATTTATATTTATTTTTATTTATTTTTTTTTATATTTTATTTTTTTTTTTTTTTGTTTGTATTTGAAAAATAAAAAAATAAAAAACTTTCTCAAAAAGCTGAACAACAGAGTAGATCATTACAATTATCATAGATAAAATTTCAAATAAAAGATGTATGATGTTTTTTTTTTTCGGAAAAGCAACAGAT
This sequence comes from Aedes koreicus, assembly GCA_024533555.2. Taxonomy (NCBI): domain Eukaryota; kingdom Metazoa; phylum Arthropoda; class Insecta; order Diptera; family Culicidae; genus Aedes; species Aedes koreicus. Next base: position 348,921 of record JAHHFK020001818.1, read on the forward strand.
TATTTTAATAGACATCTTTTCAAAAGTTTTCTCCATACTCTTCTAGTTACATTCCAAGGATAGCAGTATAAGTGATTGAAGAGCCCGGTTTGATGGCTTATGCAATCATGATACCACTAAACAAATTTAAATAAATATAATCTCATACTGCTTATGATTGCATGCTTGTCTTCTATGAAAATAGTTCAGTAATGCAATTTATATGTACATGCTGAAATGCTCAAACACAAATTGAGCCTTTAATTGAGCTCCATGCTCTTAAAATAAATGGTTTTGGAATGCAAAGATGATTCCAAAGCGTGCTGAAATGATTAATTAAATGAGAATGGAAAATATACTATATGATTAAATGGTACACGATCTTCAGTCGCACCCCCTCACTTCGTTATTGTCAAAATGACAAAATTGCCAAGGCTACGCCAACCAGCGTCTCCATGTTTCAGCTGGCAGTCTTTTTTGATCATATGAATCGTGGAGGCGTGAGGTAAGAACTTGTGAGGACCGGAGGTAGGTTGTACCTACCTTCGAAGTTGTCAACTCACCATTTGAGGCCCATATAGTTTTCTGCGTTTACTAATGCACATAAAGGGAATGCTAAATTTGTCATAAAATAAAGGATCTTTCATGTAAATTTTAGCGAGATATCGCTGTAATAAGATCTTATGCTGTAGGAAAGATTTCAAATAATTGCGTTGTTTAGTACACCTTTCCAAAAGTTTATCAAAACAAAATAATTACTGGCTTTTACTCATAATAGACACCGCTGACTCACAGTCTTCTTCCATAGGGATTAATACCCCATAAATAGTTATATCAATTACACAAGGCTTGACAGGTTTCACAGACAAAAATAATTAATTATAACAGACGCTTTAAATTTCCCCTCGTTTGATTGCAAGCCAAAGCAAGCGTAAACAACGTAATTGTTTACAATATTTCATACAGCATACACCATTGTCTGCAATCTTCCTTGCAATATACCTGGTTCCAGCGATATCTGAGTAAAATTTAAATGAAAAATCCATTTATTTTTTTCCAATTTTTTTTTTTTTTTTTTGTTTTTTTTATAGAGAAGAAAAAATTTTTTTTTTTTTTTTTTTCATTACAAAAAAAAAAAATTAATTTTAAAAAACCAGTAATTTTTTTTTTTTTTTTTTTGTAGGGGGGGGGGAGGGTAAAAAAATTATTTTGTTTTTTTTTTTTGTTTGTTTCGTGTGTGGGTGGTTTTTTTTTTATATGAATGTTTAATTTATTTTTTTATTATATATTTTTTTTTTTTTTGTGTATAAAAAAAATAAAAAAATATATTTTTTTTTTTTTTTTTGCGCCCACCGTCCGGCAGTGCTTTTATGGAAGAAATTTTTTTGCAGATAAACGAACTGTTGTCGACTCGACAAACATTTTTAACCCGGGAGTTGGAAGGTGATAGCTCTGTTGAGTTCCAGTGACCCATTTCAGAATGCCTGGTTACTCACGTCCATTCCGAGGTCACTTTCACTTACAACAAGCCCCGCATAGACACAGTACAAACATCAAATGGATATAGGTTCTGTGCATACACTTCCATCATCAAATCTTATTGTTTTGAGGATGGCACGTATTTAGCAGTATCGTTCAAATTTAGTTATAATCAGATAGACCTCACCGGAAATTGTTGCTGATGTACAGTCTTCATTTGGACGGCATTTCTGTAATACTAAAGGAAGCTTTTATGTCTCTACAGAAGTAACACTCCGTTATTCGGTAAATATTTTCACATCATCCTTTTTGAATGGAACAGCCCGAATAAAATTAATACTTTGCGCACAAATGGAATAAAATGAAAATCACAGGTAAAAAAAGCACTTCCGAGAAGAAATTTAACTTCACAGCTCAACTTAATTTCACAGCTCTCCATCTGTACACCACGTGATGAGTGCATCTGAAATTATATGCCAGCCACTCACGCGCGCATGCGCATTAGTTTCGTTATTTGCTTCTGACCAGCAAATGGCCGTTTTCTACATTGCACTGGTTTTCTTTTTTCTCTCTCCAGGCGACTCTATATCGACTTCTAAACTGCTTGTAATCATCAATTCACTCGCGACAAAGCGGAAAAATACTCTAATTTAATCATTTATGTCCGCGTGGCACAATACTAACAGCATTAACAAACACAACTAAGCTGATATTAACTCTTCCTCCGGGTGCGGGGGCGAAGCACAAAAAACAAAAGAAACGGGGAAAAACTACCGACCATCACACATTTCGGGAGAGAATCGATTATATTCACTACATCTTACACAAAACACAGGGAGATTTTATAATTTCACTGTTCGCTTAGGTTGAATTACGAATATATTTTTGATTTTTTTTTCGCGAAAAGGACGCAGCAAAAACAAAACACGTCAGTTTCCAAGCACGGCTTGCTGCGATCAACGGAATGACCCTTGTAGTACTTATGTTATAAACCCTAACCTATTCTTTATGGTCCTATAACTTGGCCTTCATAGCGGGGGTGGGGGGTGTGGGGGGAGGGGGGGGTGGTAGGGGGGGCCCCAGGGGGGCCTGGGTTCAATTGTGGTGGGGGGGGGGGGGTTGGTGGGGGGGAAAAAGTGGGTGGCGGGTTGTTGGGGGGGGGGGGAAGTAGGGGGGTGGGGGGGTTTGTTTTTGGGTGGGTTGGGGGGGGTGGGGGGGGGGGGGGGGGTTGGCGGGGGGGGGGGGGTTGCAAGAGGGGGGGGAAAAGGGGGGAGAAAAAAAAAAAAAAAAAAAAAAAGGGCGGGTGGTGGAAGGGTGGGATGTGGGGGGGGGGGGCGCGACACCATGGAGGGAGAAGGCGGCTCTCACCCTGGGAGTGTGTTGTTTTTTTTTTTTTATTTTTTTTTTTTTTTTTTTTGTGTTATTTTAATTATAATTTTTGTTTTTTTTGTATTTCTGGTGGGGGGCTAGAACCAAAGATGTGAAGAGAAAGTATCGATAGGTCCGATAGCGTTCGGCAGGCTGTGAAATTGAATAGAAGTAGTTTGAAATTGAGCGTAGGGTTTTTGTTAAGCAGTATTTAGAATATCATTCATGTTAGTGTTTGGGTACAGGAACGTAAGTTCCTTGTATACCACCTGTCCCCATAGAGTGATAAAATGCGGTCTACGGAAGTTCTTCTGGACATTGTTAGCTTCGGAAAAAAGCCAGTCTCTTTTCCCTAAAGGCAAAACTTGGGCCATTCAAAATATGAAAAAAAGAATGGAGTTTTCGAAAATAGCTGAATAAAAGCGAACAGGTGATTCCCAGAAAATGCCTTCCTATTTAATCATAAGCTTGCCAATCGTTAAGTTCATCTTGTCGTAACCTTAATTCTTGAATTTGTCCTCGATTGGCCTCTGTCTTTAACTTGCTATAGATGCTAAAATTGTTATTTTTGTATCCTCCATACGTGGAGTAACGAATAGTGATGTTTTCAGAAGGAAATATTTTCTCATCACCACGAGCCTCCAGGAGTGGACAGTAATTTTGCTAGAACGAAGAATATGAAGAGAAAGTGTTGATATCATATCGGCTGAATTTTTCGGTCTGACACCCAGGTGGCGCCACAAAGAAAATATGAATAATTTGTTTAGAAAGATTCAAATGATAGCTGTCATAATTTCACGGCATTCCGACTATTAGTTCAGAAGCTACAGTGGTTTTAGTCACACTACTTATGTGATTTTCAAGGCAATGAATAAAACAATTTTCGCTAGTTTATTAAACATTGATTTTTGTTAAGAAAAAATACCATTGATGTTGATAATGTAAACTACCATCTAATGCTGCAAGGCAACTGCCTATAGCACTGGACTATTTTAATTAAACGATTTGATCAAGGTTGTACTGTGGTAAATGTTTCATCAGGTTCCTGTATGAAGGGCCAAACACGTATTGTGGGCCCGTAAGCACACTTACGCACAACACAAAGCTACAGGGGTCTAGAGAGAATCTCCTTCCAGAAACAAGTTTGCAGAAACCACATCAAAACCTAGCCCTCGCCTAGTAAAAAGTCCCACTAGATGGGGAGAAGAGCCCGCCATTTATTCACAATATGTTAACAACAGGAAGTTGGCAGTCCCACTCTTCCTATCCAAATCGCTTCAATCGGGTGCTCTGATGGTCCCTCTTGTCATCCCAACATATTGTGTTTTATAAATATATAAAAAAATCAGAGACATTAATATAATTTTCTTACCATGATTTTGACATCATCAACCTTCTGTTAGAAAATTTGACTGAAAGTAAAATTGGTTAGGGTTATATACCGTTCCCCACTTAATGCTTCAACCTCCCTTTGATGTAGGGTCCAGATTGTTGACTCGGTGTTTCTGCTTTTGAAGAGCTTGCTTTAGTAGCGCATATCGAGACTCAGAATGTGTCATATGGCACCGCTCGCGGCCATGGGACAGGGAAGAGAACAGGAGAAACGAGAGAAGCATTAGGAATTGGTAACATGCTATGCGCATGTGAGATTTTCATGGTGATATTCTCACAACGGCCGTTCAGAATTGTTTGAGGGATGCATATGAGAGATCATTCCCGATTACTTTCCTCTCGTTTACTCGATTCCATCACGTTTAGTTATAGAAGACAAGAAACATTTTACTACGTGCTACATTTGGGAATATCAGGGCAATGATCCCCCATTGCATCTTCAAGTGATCATTACAAGCTGTCCATTTGATTCAGGCACTTTTGAACATTGATGTGGCAGCTTATTTACACAAGAAATCTGCCGTGACCAAGCCGGCAGGACGCGCTCATACACCTTTCTGAATCGAAGGGCAGGGCGTTGCGAAAAAATACCATTGAAGCAAAAACTTGGCTTGATAAGTGTCATCCAAACTCTGCATCAAGAAAATGCTCCATCGGTACGCTGAGCTTAAACGCGGTCGTAAGGACACTGATAATGCGCCACGGACTGGTCCGCCAAAAGAGGTGGTTACACCGGAAAACATAAAGTCAACAAAGTCGTTTTGGCAAAACGTAAAGTGAAGTTGCAAGAGATAGCTGACACTTTGAAGATCTCAAAGGAACGCCTGAGCTTTATTTTGTATGAACATATGTCCACGAGAAAGCTGTTTACTAAATAGGTGCCGCGTTTGCCCATGATGATTCCAAGTCCTATTTGAAGCTGTTTTGGCGAAATAAAAAGGACCAACCAACGCATAGTATGTAACGGTGGACGAAACATGGAACCATTACTATACTCCTGAGTCAAATCCTTAGGCGAGTTTATATTGACCAGATTGATCAACCCCTTGAGAATTCTTCTGTGTGATTTTGGCAAGGTTTCTTTTTAAGTAAACAAAATATTTTTGCGAATTATTCCTTAAATTTTTTGCACTTTTAACTAAAAAAAGATCCATTCAGCTTCCTAATTGAAATTACCAAACTTATTTTTTTTCCTGCCTTCTGACCTGCCTTATTAATACCTGTAATAATAAAGTGCAACGTCATTGCGTTGGGTTCAACGTAGATTTCTACGAGTCCGTAAAACTGCTCTCTGTAGATGCAGTAGGTGATAATTATGGCATTCCTGCATGAACATGGGAGCACGAAAAATGATTGGATAAAAAGATAAATATAAGCTTTCATTTATCGGATAGTGAAATACACATTGACGTACAGTTAGGTCTCTTATAGTACAGTGGGTGGTACCATCCACCTACCGTGATTTCTTTTTGGGGCTGTGATAAACTTGTTACTTACCGAAAATAAGGGTGCGTGGATAGTTCCACCCACCGTACTTTAGGAGACCCGACTGTACGTTGCTTTTCTCAGCATAGGCTGGTTTTATTGTTTATCTCATCACAGTTTGATAACAAAGCTTCCTCACTGGTTGTTTTTTTATGAGAACTCAATCAATTGAATTGTTTTTAGTGCATAATTGAGTGTGATGACGAGCTGAAATATGATTTGATCACCTAGATTGTAGCTTGCCAAATGGTTGTGGGATTTTTCATTGAACAATGCTTGATAAACAGATTCGTACAACTTTACTTTTTCAATCTAATTAACAGATAATCTAATCAAAGAACTAGGTATATGTATTATACCGTACAGATACATCTCTACATAGTAGCAGTAAGATGAACAGGAATTTTAAAGCGTAACCCCACGAGCATTTTCAAAGTAATAAATGCATATTAGATTTCATTGTTGTGAACAATATCCACTTGTTTTAATTTGTTCATGTTTTACCTGATATATCGCACATCACATGCCTTTTATTCTTCCAATTTACTCACACAAAAGAAATAATGGATTTTTACAGACGCGCAAATTTTCCACTCATACATTTGCAAGCCAAAGCAAGCATAAGCAATGACATATTTTGCAATATTTCGTACAACAAACCTATTTTAGGCGATATTTAGTTTACGAAATACCGCATAAATTCATGCTAAATCTAGCGTTCCATATATATGCATAAGATATCGTAGAAAGTATCATGATTTTTTCAACCTGTTCAGAGAAACACATTTGTGGAAATATCAGTTCTTTTTAAATAAGCTTGGATGTTTGATGTGTTTTATAGAAACATCAGATTTCTTCATTCACAAAATGTAAAAAATTATATCCACTCTAGATTTTTTTTTTAATTTTTCGACTCTTTGAACGGGAATTGTAAGCAATTCAAATGCTATAATAATAAAAGAGACATGATAATTTGACTAAGTAGTTGGTTTATACACGGTTAGTTTCGATACGGTAAATTTTGGTTTTTTATTCGACAACGTCTTCTTTAAAAAAAGCACACGGTTTTTCAAGAGTAGCTAAAAAAACTACGAAAAATAAATCCTGGAAACAAATGTTTCTTAAATCTTTCCTTTGTTGACCATTTAACGGAAATGCTTCAACACCTATAGCCATACACTGTTTTAAAAAAATATGTAATTTTCTGTGTTTCTAATGCACATAAAAGGAACGCTAGATTTGTCAGAAATTAATGGGATATTCCATGTACATTTAAGCCAGATAACGCCTGAATCTAGTCTGTTGTATGAAAGATTGTCAACATTGTTGTATGGCGCATGAAAGATTGCAAACAATTTCGTTGTCTACGCTTCCTTTGGCTTAAAATTAAACGAGGGGAAATTGTACGCGCCTGTTAAAATTCATTATTTTTTTCTGTGTAGGGAAGAGCGATATTGTTCAGCTCCTTCACTATTTTTTTTGTTCAGCTGCTTCTCAGGGGTGGCCACAACATTGTTGGAATAGATCCTGCGTTTGAGGTTGACCCAGAAATTTTCGATTAACCGCAGCTAAGGAACGTTCGTAGGTATCGCGTTCTTCGGTACCATAGTGATGTTCAGACGGTTTATCTCTTCCAACGACCAGTGGGCGCAGTGGGCTGATACCACATTTGGAGGGTTCACAACCACATCCTGCTTCTCCGGGAAAATCTTCTTGATCGTTGTTTTCAGCCGCTGCTTCTGGGTGGTGGCCTGCTGTTCCGAGACGTCTTCGACCTGCGTTTCCGCATCACGATGCCTATGGACTGGAGGTTCTTTTTAATTTAGTTTGTCAAGTTGCATCAGCCCAAGGTACAGGGCGGTTCAGCCACTTGATGCTAGGCGATGGTCTTGTTGAGCGGATCACAAACCGCTCTACAATAGCAAATTTCTTCAGTAAATGTAATCAATAATCAGTAAAAGTTGTACTAAAACGCGATTATATACATTTTTTACATACAAAGCGATGCATTTGTTTAGCCGCACCATGGTTTCTTGGTTTTGAAATCAAATGAATGTTAAATCGTTTCATTTTTCAATCATTTTATTTATCTCTCCGAGCTATAAAAAGTAACATGATTTCTTCAAAAATAGTTCCTCTTATGTAGTTGAAATCAAAAAAAATATAATAACAAAGGGTTGCATTCGTTTAGCCGCACTTCAAGTCCTCTTTAGTAAAATTTAAGCGTTTGCAAATTATTGTTGATTCAGTACTTGGTAGCTCCTCCTTTGTTCTAGATGACTTTAAAGATTCTCTTGGGCATCGAAGAAACCAGCTTCTTGATAGTTCCTTGGTCGATTTGTTCCCAGCACTCCTTGATGCATGCCTTTAACTCATTCACGGTGTTGAATTGGCGTCCATTTGCGTAAACCTTCGATGCCAGTATGCCCCAAAGGTTCTCAATAGGGTTGCAATCTGGACTACATGCTGGCAATTTAAGAAAGGTGATTTCTTTCTACCCAAACCATGCCTTGGTCTGTCGCCGCACATGGATTGAAGCATTATCTTGCTGAAAAATAACCTCTTCGTCCAAATGATTATCCAGAAACGGCATCAACACTTCTTCCAACAGGTCGCAGTAAGTAGTCGAGTTCATTTTTGTGGAGATCCAGCAGATGGGTAATTTGGAATCATAGAAAAATCCACCCCATACCATTACAGTTCCTCCTCCAAAATTTCTCTTGGATCGGGTTACTCCTTTATCCCTCAAATCGTGTCAGTAATAACTGTAGCAGTCTGAGCCGTCGAGGTTAAACTTTTTCTCATCAGAAAAGATGACCTGGCGCCATTGGTCAGTCCAGGACATAAGATTCTGTGCGAATTGTAGTCGGTTTGCTTTGTGCTTTGGCGTAAGTCTGAGTTTAGGCTTTGGTTTTGTCCATTTGATGTTCGGACACACATTCAGAACGCGGCTAATGGTACTTTTGTGCACTGGAAGATCGAGTTTGACAATAATCTGGTGACAACTCAAGTGGTTTTTGGTAGCTTCCTCTCGAATTTGTCCTTTTTGCCGAGCTGTTAGTTTCGAATTCCCCTCTTATTTATTTTTATTTTCCCATACTTCTGCGGTTTTTTTTTCGATAATTCCGAACAACCTTTTCGGATCTATTGATCTTCCGGGCAATCTCACGATTACTGAGACCAGTATTCGCAAGAACTCGGATTTGGCCTTTCTGCACCTCGTTCAAGCGTTTTGCTTTTCCCATACCTAGATAAATTAACTTTATTGCGAAATACTACACAGTACACAACAAAAATACCTACTGAGGTGCAGAAACAGCATAAACTATTGAGCAAACTTAAGAGATTTCAAAGAAAATCGCGATAAAGGTGACTGCGTCCAAACGTTTGCAACGCAACGGAAGCAGGAAATATGGTGATAAGTCTTCTACGACAAGTAAACAACGCTAGAAAGCTGTTATTAGTGTGTGTAAGCAAAGCAATCGATCTCACTACTACATGCATATAATTTTATAAATGCGGCTAAACGATTGCAACGCTCTGTACTCAATACCAATTCATGGCCAACTTGGCGTCATGACAAATAATCACAGACTTGCCGACGATAAAGATGCATAGGATTTTTTTTACCATGTTTTTGACTGATAAAAATTGACGCTCGCGAACTGGTACACTAAGAAAAAAATCCATATAAAATTTATGTGTGAGGTATATAGATATTTGCAATAGCCCCATACTAATACTTTTTATGAGTAGAACACATGAAAATTGTATAAGTGATATACATGTAATTTATGAATTCCAATTCATACAAATTATGAGGTTTATAGATATTTGGAATAGCCTCATACCAATACTTTTTATGTGTAGACCACATGTAAATTGTATTAGCAGTACACATATAATTTATAATTTTTTATTAATATAAAGTATGAGCTCTGTAATTAATCTCAAAAGGAAATTCTTGTACATATGAAAATCACCCAAATATGTTTTATGATAATGTACACATAAACACTCATTCTATCAAAATAATAAATAATATTTTTTAGATTTTTATTTTAAAAACGTATGGAGCTGGTGTACCATGGTACACGCAATTTTCAGCGTTCTTTTGAGCGACTATTTCTTCCTTTCTCAAAGGCGGCTTTAGAACCGTAGGTAGTAAACAGATTGCAGTAGCGTATGTCCAAAGGCTCTGCCTGTCGATCTCGCGAATGTGATTGGTCCACCTCCTCAAATGGAAGGAAGTTTTGTGACTTGACCCAAGTTCTTCAATTTTCATCTGCGTAAAAGCGATGATATCATGCCCCTGTAATACACGAAGGATGTGTAATAAAAAAAAGAAAAACTGTTCATTGATTTACATACGAGCTTCTGTCGCCAGCAAATTATCCGACGGAAAATTTCGTTGAACTTTGCCTTGGAGATAATATATCTGCCAATTGGTCCTTGGGTGAGCTTTGCCTTGGAGATAATATATCTGCCAGTTGGTCCTTCGAAATATTCACTTTGGTGTAATCAAAGTTATGATCTGAAAATCAATGAAATAGTCGTTGTAATATTACAATTACAAAATTTTAATTCACAGGTAAAAATTAACCTTCGAAAATCGCCTATAAATTCCCAGGAACCTCCAAATCATTCAGCACAATGCCAGCCAAACTTTTTTCAGCAGCCATTTTCTAACTTTGAAACTCCCGCTTCTTCTCTTGATTCGTATTTGAGTGAGGGCATGAATGCTATTTTCAATTCTCATCAATTTTATGTGTGAGATATTTTGGATTTTAACCATTAGACCTGACACATATTTTTTAAATCGAGTACTAATAATAGCAATTTGACATGCTTATTAAGCACATATGTTGATTTTTTGTTGTTTATAAAACTCACATTAAATCTATGTTTTATAAGTTTGGGTTTTTTTTTATAAGTTGCTACATATATAAAAAAACATTGATTTTTTTTATAGTGTAAGAAAGCTTTATTGCTTTAAGTTTTTCAACATTGTATATATGATTCACACTCAGTCTAGAATTTTAATTTTTATTGGAATGTGGTCTCTTCTTTTGACGTAGGACAACGTCTTTGTTTTCTAAACGGGCTTTCATTAGGCGTTTCCTATCTTAAAAGTTGAATAAAACACACTGTATGTGACATATTAACGAAATTCATTTTTTGTTTCTATGTTTCGTTCCTATGCGCTGTGTGGCACGTTGCACCGTCCTGTTGGAACCACATATCGTTCACATCCATATCGTCCAGTTTAAGCCAGAAGAAGTCGGTAATCATCGACCTGTAGCGCTCTCCGTTGACGGTGATGGCCTCGCCAGCATCTATTTTGAAGAAGTACGGACCGATGACGCTTGCTGCCCAAAATGCACACCAAACAGTGAATTTCTGGGGATGAATTGCCAGCCAAAAATAGTCCTCGAGTGGATTGGCTCGGGGTCTATTTTCAACTGCTCCAAAACCCAATCAGCGAACACACGGCGCTGTTCATGATCATTAAGCAAGAGCTCCTGGGTCACTTGCATCTTATATGGGTGCACCCATGTCTCAACGCAGAACTCGCCAAGTTAAAGTCTGTGATAGGCCGAGTTCTTCTGCACATTTTTGCGTACAGCGGCGATATTCTATGCAAACCTTGCGTTTCGCTGACGTACAGGTGGTGGTTGAGCTTTCACCGAAACAGTTTCCTCGAATGTGTTCACCACATTGCGAATAGTCCTGTCGGTAGGAAGATTATTGCAACCGTAAATGGGCGAAGCGCTGGGAACTATGCTCACAAAGCACACTTATTTTGATAAAACAATTTTATCATTTGCATAAATCATTATTTGCAAGCTCTTCTTTGATTCAATAGACGCGCACAATGAGAAGCTCTGCTTCACCTCTCATACCGAAAACTGATGGGCCAGGGTAAACATTGAATGAACATAGCATGAACATCGTCGCCTGCCAATCGTATGCGTGTTCATCACTGCTTGCTTGTACAATTTATTGATTCGTTCGTTGCCTTCTGCTGGTGATTCATTTTCGTTTCCTGATTCGATTGAGTGCTCGCTTTTGTGAAGCTTTCGATCGGATCACTTGGTAATTGTGTGGTACCGCGTTCAAAGCAAAAATGAATCGGAAGCCGAAAACGGCTTCACAGTGTAGCCAGTAAATACAGTTAGAAAAACAGAAAATATGTAGCAACTAAACGCCAAATATTAATATAAAGTGACATGTGTTACTTTAGGCCAGTATTTTCTGTTTTTGGTAGATACTGGATGATGGCACAGGTTACTTAAGGTCGGTATCGAGTTCGAAAGAAATTTCTTTTTCTATCCCAAACCCATGTTAAATTCCGTTTACTGAAACGGAAAAGTAAAGAATCGAAAAGAAATTTATGCAGCAGTATCCACCTGACAAGAATGAAAATTAAAATTGGAATTTGTAAGGTTTCCACGCAAACTAATGGGAGCTGTCACTTTTACTTTCGGAAAAAATATACTGCTCGATTATTCCGTAAGTGAAGGTGACATTTCGTTCCATGTAGATCAATTGTCAAAATTCCGCTTGGTAATATTGAACAAAATTCCGTAACCTCTTTACTTTTTAAGTCGATACTGGCCTTTAGTTGGTAATAATACGGCATTATCAACCCGGATGCAGAAGATTTTTTACACACAGAACGAAATAATTTATTTTAACAAGCGTGTAAAATTTCCCCTCGCTTAATTCCAAGCCAAAGGAGGCGTAAACAATGAAATTGTTTGCAATCTTTCATGCGCCATACAACAATGTTCGCAATCTTCCATACAAGGGGCTAGATTTAGGCGTTATTTGGCTTAACTTTACCTGAAATATCCCATTATTTTCTGCTAAATCTAGCATTCCCTTTATGTGCATTAGATAACGCAGAAAATTCAATGTTTTTTTATCTGTGCATGCCACAAAAATGTTTGAATTCTTGTTGAAATATAAAATAAGCGAATGTTTGTTCAACGAACGTTAATCGACGATATGATATTAAACCCTCTTCAATTGAAATCTCGATAACGATTTGTCTTGCATGATATGTAATATAAAATTCATAAGGTGGGCATAACACATTGTGTAAGTAGTCCTGACAAAATTGTCACGGCTTATCGGATAAGTGTGATAGGTCAATTTAAAAAAAATCTACTTGAGTAGGCTGATTTTTCCCAGACGGTACATACTTAACAAACCTTCCAACACTGTCATTCGAACTAAAAGACAATGAATGATTCTGTTCAAATTAATGCTATGATCTCTCGTCTCCGAACATTATCATCAGGCGATCCTTTTGGGTCGTATTTCCATAGCCACTCAATCAACGGAGAGTGAATCACAAGTAGGCAGAGCTGTTGTCCATTCGACTTGCATGGTGGAATGAAGTAATCTACAAAACGTCTAATCTTGTTCACCCACTGAGTTCCAGCGTAGTGACGTCTATATAAAGTCTGGGGCAACGCACTGATTGCTTGTATTGGAAGCAAAAATAATGTAAACATTGCTGAGCCGACGAGTGATGACGTAACACTATTCAACCTTCTATAGTCGTGCATATGTTCAGATAAAAAAAAATCGGTTCAAACGTTTATTATAAATCCTGAATTGTGGAAATAATCATGATACAAATGCCATTTATTGAGCAGAAGCACGTCCTCCCAATAACATTTCACTGAGGTAATTGAATTTTTGCCACATTATCTTTCAAACGCTTGGACTTGACAATCGAGTAGCGATATAGAGACAATTTCCCATCATCGATAGACTGGAATCGGTTGAAAAATTAAGTTTTATAGCGCACACAATAAACAATCCCGGAGCGAACGAATCCAAAAAAATAGTATGACGTAACACTTTCCGAACTCTTGTGTAGCAAGCGCAATGAGTGCGGTGGTATTAGTGTCATGAGCGAATTTTGCTCATTTCACTAATATTGTTGTGGCTACTGGGCCAGACCTTATATAGACGTCATTGGCGTATGATGCCTTTACCAATACATTTATCGTTGTGGTTATGTCAAGCACGGATAACAATAAATAATTTTAGCCGATTTTTTCGGCAGTCGCCTACACTGGTTTGGAATAGTGATCCTCATAGTAAGAGATATGCGGAAGCAGCCATTTTTGAGCCAATCGTGCAGCGAGAGCTGTCAAATCTGAGCCAATCGTGCAAATTTTGCACTGCGGCAAGTGTTATCAGCCTCTGTGAATAAAAAATTGTAAACACCGTTGCTAAATCGTTGAATCGAATTTCCGCATATCTCTTACTATGAGGATCACTAGTTTGGAACATACATTATTGAAATATTAACTTTCTTAATATGAATGAAGAAAAAACCAACGTTGATAAATTGTTAAAGGAGAATTTCTGGACTCTTTGGGCTTTATGTATGATTACACTTGCCACATAATAATAATGATTCAAAATTGTGCTGGCTTTCAAAGTGCTCAATAAGTAGCTGTGGAAGAACACTCAGCTCAACTCAAACTCATTTAGGAAGGATCTCAGGAATTACATAAAATTGCAGATTTCCATTTCCATATAATTCCATTTACTTTTTTTTTGTTTCTTGATTATCAAAATTTTCATCCTCGGGCTGGTTCATCTCCCGTCGTAGTCACTAAACCACCTCTCTTTGGGTATTTTCGTCACATGTCCGGGAGTGAGATTCGAACTCGTGACTTCGTCGTGAGAGGTATGGATGATAACCAGTATGCCGGGGTCGCCCCTGAATTCCATTTATTTTTAATCTTATAGTTACTTTCTCAAAACGCTCACTTCTGCCGGTCAAAACATAGTGACGGCTGATGGTATACAAGTTTAAAGGTTATGCTGTAATGGATCCTTTTGAATATTGATTGAGAACAACTTATTTTCTGTATGGCATTACTTGAATTTTTCATGAACATACAAACTTGATAAAGAATGTATTCGAGTAAAGTAAGACACACTAAAGTGGTTGCCAAAAATTCTGTTCAAGTCTGATTCTCTTCAAACGTTCAGGAAATAAAGCAAAACATGGTTATGTTATGAAATCAACACTTTATCGAACCTCTTTTCTATATAAAATTGCCGTACCTTTGCCTTAACACTGCTCATTATATTTTGGGAAATTGTGGGGTCAATTTGTCACGACAGCTTCAACCACTCTTCCTTCAAATCCAGTTTGTTTTCCTTAACTTTAGAGATTTTGCAAAGATTTGCCTTCATGAAGACTTTCGGAAGAGTAGAAGGCGTTTCTGGAAGTATTCATGCTTGTCATTTTCCACATGCACATACCTCCTGCCAGACATGGAACTTCTTGGCGAATTTAGACAGTTTCTTTTTCCACACAGTTTGAGGAACGACCATCCTGGATTTGTCGAGAAGTTTTGTTTTTCACCAACCGTAACACAATACATTTTCTTTGAAAGTTCTTAAAAAAATTGAAGGCTTCTCTGAAAAAAAAAAACTGCTATGAGCTCTGTTGATAATAATAATGGCTGTTTGCAACTTAAGCATCCTTAGCGAGCATTGTTGCGGGTTTTCAACTAAGTTTTCGAGCCATAGACTTAAGTTGAGAGTTTTTCATATTATCTTACCAACGCATAATATGCATCTTGTGAGGATATCGTTTACTATACAACACTGTAAAGTCAAGACTATTTCAAACCTGAAAGATCACCTCGACCGAACTGGGAATCGCAGCCATCACCTCTGCTTGGTAATTCACTGGTACTAAATGCTTAGTACTAAAACCAAAGCGTATAGCTAGAAAATCGTGAATCCCCCTAGTATGTGGGTTAAAATTTACAATTCATGTTCATGAA
This sequence comes from Aedes koreicus, assembly GCA_024533555.2. NCBI lineage: Eukaryota > Metazoa > Arthropoda > Insecta > Diptera > Culicidae > Aedes > Aedes koreicus. The sequence goes on from JAHHFK020001818.1 coordinate 364,454, forward strand.
TTGCTTTTAGTACACAGTTTGAAAGAGACATGTAATATTTTGCGTTATCTAATGCACATATATGGAATGCTTGATTTGGCATAAATTAGTTCATGTCAATTTAGGCCAGATGTCGCATAAGTCAGACCTGTTTTATGACAGATAGCAAACTATTTCGTTGGTAACGCCTGCTTTGGCTTTTAATTGAACGAGGGAACATTTTGTTTCTGTGTCTTTGACTAAATTTGACTAAATCAAGATGAAATTGTTTTAAGAAGTTTTCCTTCACCGTGATCTTTTTGAAGTTTCCTTAGATACAACCAAATATGACAACTAGCTCTAAGCACCGACCCTTTCATCGGCTCCGCAGCATGGAAACCATTATTGTCTGGTGGCGAGCTACTGTTGACTTTTACCGCTAGCGGTAGCGACGTGCATTAGGGTTGTTATTAAAAAAAAATCAATAGCCGTTTTTTACGAGACTTTTTTAAATATGGTTGCAAAAAGCCGACATCTGATGTATTGTGTAAATATGTTATGGCTCTGGTATAATTGTTCAAATGTTTTGATACCACCGTTAATATTAGGCCATGCAATCTCATTCATATTTAGATGTACGAAAAGTCATCCATGAAGTGGGAGAGGTTTAACTCTAACACTATGCAACATTTAAAACGGCTATGACTGACTTGCACGCTTTTAACTAGCCACCAATATTAATCGAAAGACTGGGTATGGGTGTAACCGATTCGGAAAATTCATATACAATTATAAATCGGTACGATTCAACGCACAATGAACTGGTAGTGCACTGCTTCTCCTTGCCGAGGTTGCTGGGATTTTTTCGAGGCACAAAAATCCCTGGTCACTAAATACGTGTTCTACATGTGGATTAAATTAACAAACATCAACGATACTATATTTTAGAAAATCCCCCAGTTACTAACGATATTGATCGAATAGCCATTGATACATTGATACACCCCAATTATTGCAGTCTTGCACGTGAACCTTAGAACGGTTTAGAAGAGTGGATTGCTATAATGCTGTTTGATGAGTTAGATCGATTATAAGACCTACGAAAAAGACAGCATCTGTTCAAACATTGATTACCATTTTCAGTATACGAAACAGTTATTTTCTTGCTTCCGTACTGCATGATTATGCTTGAGTAGTAAGGATTTTCTAGAACAAAGTCACAAATTCGTTTAGTAATGTTCTCGAAACATTTTATTTGCGATCGAACACACGCCCAGTGACACACGTGATAGCATAGGAAGAGTATTTGTATTAAGTAATGCATTGAACTGGACAGTGATTCACCACAAATCGACAGGGTCGTCCCACTTCCAATGAATTGTCAGTTTCATCCTCATCAGCGCGGTTTTAACCGGTCTTTGGGTATTCCATTACAGCTGGTCGTTTCCTCTGACCCCGTCATCCTTCATAATCGCTAAACGGGAATAATACTTGTCACGTGCTTGGCATGAACATTTTCAATTGCTCCTCACAGCTAGCCAGACGGAGTGTTAATCGTTCAAACGGCTCACGTAAACGCCCTCGGTGGCATTGAGTGCAGTCATAGTGTAGAGCGACGGAGTCAGAAATGCTTTCACTAAATTACAACTTTTTACGAGCTTGTTATGAGTTAATTTGCAATCGTCAATCAGGTTTTCTATAGCGACCGAAGTTTCGATTTGATTTTATTGAAGGCATCAACAGGTAAGGTTCAGATAAATCATTTTGGAGAAACAAATGAACAAAAATATCTTGAACTTGATTCGGGTATCATGGTATAGCTCGTGAGAGGTATAATGAGCACAAGAGGCGAAATAAACACCATACATTCACCGAAATCCTGCAGCTTTTTCAAATAAAATTTGGTATGTTGTTCACTAAAGAATGTAAAAATGATACTGTTTTTCAAAACCAGAGTTGCAATCAAGCTTGCTATAGCTCATTTTAGCGAAATACTAATTTTAGGATAAAAAAAACGGAACTATATTAAAATGATAAATTTGAAAAAAAAAAAAAAAGATACGAGACACAACCCATTGTTTGCAACATTTTAGCCTGCGAGTAAACATTGCTGAAATGTCGCCTGTAATTAGCTAACAGTGCATTGTTCACGGCGACAGAGTGATGGCGTAGGAAGAAGAACAGATGTGCGAAAAAAAATGGTGCTCTTACATCTTACGTCAATTAGATAGGCAGCTCGAAATTCATCATTTAACCGTATCCCATGTTATCAAGACATTCAAGGTGTACAGACGAGTAAGCGGAAGCATTGTAGCGCCAGAAAATGCAAGACAGCATATCCAGGGAAGGCCAAGAAGATATTGATCTTCTTCAAGCGTCGACCTTTCGCTCCGGGATGCGGTATCGATGGCGCATGTTTTAATTTGTATTGTGCAAAATACAATGAAACATGATGAAGTACACTTGCCGATGAAAACTCAGCGCTGGTGTCTCTCATAGAGGCAATAAGCAATCTGTATAATGAAACAAAGCAGTTGTCGCATAAGCCCGTGCCTTGTATTTAGTCGCCATCGGTTAAGAACTGGCCCCATTTCGGTCCCATCCGAGCTGGCAAATGACTTCGTGGACTTGATTTGGCACATAAAGAAACCGAATGCCAATCTGGTTCTAAGCAGCTAGACAACAGTGTAAAGTCAGTTCCAGTCTGCGCAAAGTCAGCGAACAAATTCTGGCTCTACCTGTCACGCATACGGCCGGATGTTACAAATGAGGAAATTTTGACAATAGTGAGAGCAAACCTTGACACGACCCAGAAACCGTCACCAGTTTATTTGACGCTAACATCCAGTATACCGCCTTCAGTGACCATGAAACTATAAACTACACTCTATTACAAGGTTTTACTCCGGGACGCATCGAACATAGCACTATGAAAACCCTCACCAGTCATTCCAGCCAGCGACCAGCAACCGTCCCGACCCTACGTGTGGGAGATGGGAAAGGGTCTCCAAAACGAGAATTCAGGCAAGTACGAATTCGCGTATTGCCCGCCAAGACCTGATTCGCCCACCGTTCCAGCATTTTTCCACTGATTGCTGACGCATTTTAACAATCACAGCTTGAGAGAAGAACTCCAGGATGTACCAAACATAGTAGGTTATGGGTTTACTATCAAAACTTCCGTGGGCTGCGGATCAAGATCGGCGAGTTTTACTGCAATACCCTGGATTGTAATTTTGACGTCATTATTTTATTCGAGACGGGGCTCGACAATGCAATCAATTCGACGCAGCTTTTCTGGGAACAATTTTAATGTAAACCGGTGCGACCGCCCAACAAACATCGGTGTTGAATTCCAGCTTGTTCAAGCAAATTTGGAGAAGCTATTCAGCTGTTTCTTCTAGAATAGCTGAATAGCTTCTCCAAATTTGTTTGAACAAGCTCTAATTCAACACCGATGTTTGTTGGGCGAAGCCAAGTGAAGCAGTAAATGGGTTCTACTTGCTGTGCATCATTGTTTTATCAGTAGCAATGTCGAGATATCCAGCGTAGAACAGGTATGTGTATCGATGAAGATTGGTTGATGACGATGTACCATTGCATGGTGTGAATGAATGCAAAATTGACCTTGATGTTCTTTGGGATTTTCTGCCATTGACTGGGACGTTCTTTTTCATAGACTGATGAAATGGCTGAAATTTTGTGTGCTGTACTGAATGATTGGATGGATACAAATGCTCCAAATCTTCGTCCTGCTGTTTCTGTTCCATGGAGCACTGCTTTGCTACGAAAACTAAAACGAACACGAATACCGTTCCTTGGCAAATAAGCGTAATTTTCACTTGGCATGTAATGAGTACCGTAAAGCTAACTCGTCACTCTACAAATCGTACGTTTTACGGGTACAAACTTGTTTAAAGCGAAACCCTAAGAGTTTTTGGAGCTATGTAAATTCTAAGAGGAAAAATACTACTATGCCAGCTAGCGTGGTTTTGAACGATGTTGAAACGGCTATAAGCAAGGAAAAATGTTTGCTACTCATTTTTCGTCGGTGTTTGCGGCAGAAGCTATTATCTCGAATGAACTTGACAGCTGTCCGCTGTTACGAACCTTAAAGACGTGGATATTTTTGAAATATGATGGAGATGGTAAATAATGCCAGCAAGAGAATCAACTGTTCATTCTTGCCTGGATCAGATGGTTTTCCGTCTTCAGTATATTGTCGCACCAATGGAGATCTTGTCGAGACGCTCCCAGGATTTTCAACACATCTTTTTTAGAATCGAAATTTCCCGCAGTCTGGAAGGTGTCATTAATGGATCCGGTACACAAGAGAAGAGAATAATGTGACGTTAAAAACAACCGGGGAATAATTAATCTCTCAGCGGTCTCTAAACTGTTTGAGATAATAATGAGTGGTTTCATTCTCGAGCGCACCAAATGCTACATTTCTGGCGACCAATTTGGCTTCATGCCTGGACGTTCGGTTACCACCAATCTTCTAGATTTTACCACGACCTGTTTTGAGCACTCGGAGAAAGAGGCACAAGTAGACGTCGTCTATAGTGATCTTAAAGCAGCGTACCATGAAATTATGATGGCGAAGCTATTCAAATTCGGTACGTCAAAGCGATTGACATCGTGGCTGTGCTCGTATTTGACAGACAGGTCTCTGCTAGTGAAACTCGATACTAGCACTTCCTCTGTTTTTACGAACTCGTCAGGTATTTCACAGGGTAGGAACCTCGGCCCGCTGTTGTTTGTTTTATACTTCAACGACGTATTGCTTCTACTTGAAGATGGCTGCTGGCTTGCGTATGCTGATGACCTAAAGCTGTTTTTTTTTGTGGTACGAACTGCCGAGGATTGTATTCGTCTTCAATCATTATTCATTATTTCATCTATTCACCGATTGGTGTCATCGGTGCAATAGATGGTCGCACCGGTCATGTTCAGCATGACTATAGCATCAATGGCATCGTTCTTGATAGAACCGACCAGTTCAGCGATTTAGGTATTCTACTGGATCATAGATTAACGTTTAACCTCCGCTGCTCTGCTGTGATCACTAAGGCTAATCGCTAGCTAGGGTTTGTGCCAAAAATCTCAAGAGACTTCACTGACCCGTACTGCCTGAAAGCTCTCTATTGCTCACTGGTAAGACCGATCCTTGAAAATGCCTTATTAGTCTGGCTTTCTTATCAACTGACTTGGAGGATCGAAAGAATACAGCGCATTTATCCGGATGGCATTGCGTAATCTACCATGGCGTGATCCGTAAAATCTCCCACCGTATTCAGATCTCTGTAATCTGCTGCAATTATATACTTTGGAACGCCGACGGAAAAATCAACAAGCGATTTGTGTTGCCAAACTTTTGAATGGAGAGGGCAACTGCTGGAGAGGGCAACTGCTTCTTTCTCAACTGAACATCCGAGTGCCACCGAGAGCATTACGAAGTGGTACTCTTCTCCAACCACGATTCCATAGAATAGCTGTCATAAATTAATTGCCTTAACTGACACGAATGTAGCATGGTGTAAAGTTTCACTAAAAAAAACCATCACCGGAGCAATCATAGGACGATGATACTTTGGGATTCTAGTAAGCTGCTGCTTCTTGGATAAATCAACATGAATCGAATTGCCAAAGTCGGAAAAGCAAATACTATTTGCATGCAATCTGAAGATGTTGGCATTTTAGTGTCTCCACTAGTATTTGCGGCCTTAACGTTTGTGTCACTTTCAAAGAATATGGCAAGTGGAGACACATATGTATGTTAGATGTTAAGACGGATCTGTTTAGACATAACTATAAAATGAAAGATTGATCATTTACATTTAATTCCAACTACCTTTATTGCCTATCTTGAAAGATACGCTTATTTCGCCTACAATATGCAGACTTCCTCAGTGTCGTGTACTAATACTCGACTTGAAGAAAACCTTTGTGACCTGCCGTACATATACTATTTGGAAAATAAAAAGCACTTATACCTACAGCTAACATTTCTACCTAATCTATCCTGAGCCAAATACAAAAATTATACTTAATAGCTACCTGTCATTTTCCCCATGTTTTTTACATAAATGTTAGACTTTTCAGTAGACATTTTCTCAAATAAACATGAAGAAATCCTAAATAATATTGTAACAATTTTTCAATTTATGAAACTTGTTTTCAGGCACTCCATCATTGCTCTTTTCGCTTTTATTTCGGGACCGTGTACTACAATTGTCTAAATTTGATGAAAATGTCTTAATAAATTTGACTGAGCTACGCCCAGCATTGAATAAATGACAGGTTGTTTGTCATGTGTTAAGATATATCTGTCAAGACAGAAAATGCTACTGGAGACACCGGATTAGTCATACACAAAATTGATACGTCTTTATATGGAGCTTCCAAGCCGTTGTGCTGTGTACAATTTTCCAATGATAAACACCACATCATACTAGTTATAACTCGACATGTTAAATGATGGTTCACCTGATTCCAATTTGTTCTACCACAGATTCTGAACTGTTTGACTGAGTGATAAAAAATGTTCGTTTGTGGAGAACAAACGTTCTCGTGTATTTTTGCTACCTCCAGCTCGATTTGAATATTACGATTACACGATCATTTAAACTACCTCGGAATCCGTCGGCTGCCCATAACGATGTGACAATGTGCTATGGGAATCACTTTTAGCGCAAATTTTGTTATTTTAAATGCCGGTGTATTATGCCTTAATTGTACACATTGCCGGTAAACGTAATTTTGAAATCCTTGTGACAAGTGGAATGCAGTCAATCCTTTCTTGTAATATTTCTATGGATTACCATCTACTAAATCATGCTAGAGGCTATGAGGCAAAACTTGTTGCAGAAATGATATTTTAGTTGAAGTTGAAGCAACGTTGATTTATATCATAGTCATATAGTCAAATAGGAAGATAGAATATTGATAATATAACAAATGTGAAACCAACTCCAGTATCACTTATAGAAAACGTCAGTCGACTTCTCGTTTGTTTGAAATCAATTTTTCCTTATTGCGGCAAACTCATCTATTTTGCGGGGACCTGATCCAGATAATGAGATTATACAATACCTACTGTCTCTGTTCGGCTTCAACGAACAAGCCCGTGGGATATAATTTGTAATTTGTCATATAATTGATCACGTCATTGCAGGCGGGCAAGTAACGCCTCGGTGAGCTGTGATTTTTTTAAAATTTTATATCATTGATATCAAGATTGAGATTTTTTTCTTGATGAACTAGCCAACGCCGCAATCTAAAGTTTATTATTTGAATGAATCTGTTCAATTATCATGTCATTGCACTATGGTACGAATGGACAAATTTCGCGACAAAAATCGATAACTCGAAAACCATTAACTTTAGACGCATGATGTCTTCGTGAGATTTAATTGAAAAAATAAGTCTATCTTTTGGTTTGGATGGTGACTAGGGTGGTCCTTTTATGTGCATAATAAAAACTTCAACTTTTTATTCTTATGATTTATCAATATTATGTAGATATTTTAATTTAATAAAACTTTGTTGAAGAAATTTTGATTTTGTATAGATCTTGTAGATGGACGTTGACGTATTTTGTGTTGGAGGTTCAGTTGACGTATTTTGTGTTTGCAAATATTTGCAAATAAGGGAGTAAGACATCTTGCAAAAAAGTTTTTCTTTTAACCTTCAACCCCTACAACTTTTTTTTGTACAATAACTAGCAACTATCTTGTATCTTCAAATTGTGCGTTGTTTCATACCCTAAAAGTCTGCATCTCTGCAAAGTTTTCAAATACAAATTTAAATAAAAAAGTTACAGCAAAAAAAAACGGTTTTTAAACCCAACCCTAAGGAAAGTTAGAAAAACTATTATAAAACGATACGTAGATGAGATAGAAGTTAAATTTCTGCAACAAAGTTTCATTAAATTAAAATATCTACAATTCTGTAGAAACAAAAAATCCTCTAAATCATAAGAATAACAAGTTGAAGTTTTTATTATGAACATAAAAGGACCACCCTAGTCACCACTCAAAACCAAAAGATAGATCTTATTTTTTCAATTAAATCTCACGAAGACATCATGCGTCTAAAGTTAATGGTTTTCGAGTTATCGATTTTTGTCGCGAAATTTGTCCATTCGTACCATAGTGCACTGGCTAGTTATTTTATACAGTTATATCTTCCGCTTGAACGGGGTTTCGCAAAACATAAGACGCGCGAAACCGACATTTGACCGTGTGAACTTGCAATAACTGGTTTGCTTGAACCGGATCCAACATACTCAGTTGTTAGAGTTGTTCAGTTTAATTTGATTCAATGATTTCTAGCAAGAACCTAAATTTATGAAGTAATTAAATATAATAGAAATTGGGCCTTCAATTGAACAGAGTTTTGTTGAATAAGAGCTAGTTCTCCTTCGTGGCACGTTTCTACGCGTTTTACAATAATTTCCAGCAGTCGTGGTTCTGTCGAAAAGTGAACATACAGGTAGATTTTGGTTTTGTTAGAGGTTAAAGTTTAATTTTTTCAGCTTTATTGTTTACTTATACAGTCTAAATGGCTTTTAGAATGCGTGGGTTTTTTGTATCATTTCCATGGTCATTGACGTCATATTATGAAAGCTTGATGATCTTGATATTTTAAATCACATTCAAATATAACTGTTCGTATCACTGAATGAAATTGCACAATCCTATAAAAAGTATACATATTCTATTAACTTTGTTTGTTGTCTGCTAAAAAGCGCTTATATGGCATAGAGCAAAGTTTTCGCAAACTTTGAAAATAATATGTTCACAACTTTCTTGTAATCTGAAGTCCGTCTCTTTTATGATAAATAGTAAAAACAACGCCTGGTTATTAGGTATGGGGGGGGAATTGGCTGAGCAAAAGACCACGATAAACCATAAGAAATAAGAAACCATAAGCATAAACCATGGCCAAAAATTAGCCAAAAATAGACTATATGGTTATGTCCACACTTGGCTTAGAAGTTCTCATGTTTACTGGTACTGGTTCCGATGAGTTATAACTCAACTGCAAAATAGTATAACGAATGTATACTACAATAAGCTATCCACGTACATTTGCGTTTTACGCGTGTATTTTTCATGGTTTTAATGTGTTCATCATAGCATGCTGCGCGTTTGACTGTCACCTTTGGTTTGTTTACTTGTTTGCACGGTTTAAATTCTTCGTTTTCAAAATGTCGCGCATTGAAAAGACGTGAAAAGTATGTTTTGGACATATGGCTACGTAAAAAGGATGTAACGATGCGACAATTGGTGAGTGTAAAATCTATCATAACCAAGTTTAGGGAACACTGTTCTTTGAACAAAGAGGCAGAAAACCCGGATCCTCCAACACTAAACAGGATCAGAAAGTGCTAGCTCTAATTCGGAAGAACAAATCAATGTCGATACGTGATTTGGCCAATAAAGCGGGAACCAGCGTCGGAATGATTCAACGTATCCAAAAACGGAACAACCTGGAGACATAAAAGAAGCTGAAAATCGACAAGCAAAGCAACGCGCAGCAACAAGGAGCTGGACATTGTATTCGCGAGTTTTGCAGCGACCGGATGAATGTATTTTGATGGACGGCGTGACCTATGGCAAAGAGGACTCAAAAACCCTTCCAGGTCCACAATATTACACTGCCGTCGTAGGAGAGGATGTAAGCGATGCAGACAGGTCGATTTAAGTGGAGAAGTTTGGTCGAAAAGTACTGGTATGGCAAGAAGAGGTTGCTGCCTTTACATCAGAAGCATAGTACCTCTCCACTGTTTTGGCCGGATTTAGCGTCGGCGCATTATGCCAAAACAACTCTCAATTGGCTCACGGAAAAGGGTATAGATTTCGTTGAGAAAGACATCAATCCGCTAAATTGCCCTCAGCTTCGGCCCATCGAACGCTATTCGATTGTGAAGAGGGTCTTCAAAGAAAGACTGGTAAAGCAGCTGAAAATATGCAGGAGTTCAAGAAATTTGGGCTGAGGTGTCCAAAAAATGTGATGGAACACCTGTCCGGAACTTGATGAAAAGTTTTCGATAAAAAAAAATCGCAGATTCGTGAAAGAATAATATTAATTTCATCCGGCCTTCACAATGTTCAAGTTCAATCCTGTAAAATAAAGAATCATCCATTTGTTAGAATAAAACATCATTTTTTTATTTGATTTGAAAGAAAAATATATGAATAACTTATTTTCGATACAGTCATCATTCTTGATTAGTTTTTGAGTCTTGTTTTTTTTTAAATTTTTGAGTGATAGATTAGAACCGACTTATTGGTTCTAATCTATCACTCAAAAATTTAAAAAGTACAGTAAGCTTTGCCGCGGACGGTTGGTTTTTTGGAGAGCTGTCACGGTTTTCCTGTTCTCTCGAGGGTGTAAATTTAAAAGTTAAAGTTAATCTTAAAGTTAATTGAAAAGTTCATAAAATTCGTTTCAGAGGTTGCTGAGAAACACGCCTTACTTTAAGCGTCATGAACAGGCACACAAACATGCACTAAACAAAATTTGCGATCTCCTCAAGCTGAGTCAAATGGTACTGATACTATTCCGAATTTTGTTCTAGACGTTTTACACAACAATTATTGAACCTATTTGGACAGAACAATTACCAGTTGAACAGTACTTTTTTTTCCCCGGAATCGGTCAAATGTTTTTTTTTTGATATATAAGCAGAATAATTTACAGCTAGTATGAATTACGAGTATAGGAAGCTGTATACGAATTACCTAATACGTGTCAGGCTTATTAAGCTTCACTCTCAAATACATAACTAAAAAATACAATGCTATGTACATACCCATTTTGAGAAATAATTGGATAGTCTTATTGCCGATTCGTATTTAGGTTGAAAAAAATCAGACATAAATATTGATTCTCATGTAAATTTGTCTTTCATATCACATTTAAAAATGCCGTTAAAAATGAGCAACCCTATTAGCGTATCACTAATTGATTCGTAATCGTTTCGACGGTCAGACCATTAATCATTGGTAATAAATTTAAGATTGAATTAATCAACCGGACTCGTGTGAATATTTACACAAAAGGGATAAAAAGAGGGTGGAGCTTGTTGTTACTCACCAGTTTCCTTATTTGGACAGTATTACTTGCGACCGTGTAAGATCACATGTAAATAGGTGAAAAAAGCTGGGACTGGCCACCCGCACCATATGCCGTTTGTTGTAAAAACCGACTTATTGGTTCTAATCTATCACTCAAAAATTTAAAAAGTACAGCAAGCTTTGCCGCGGACGGTTGGTTTTTTGGAGAGCTATCACGGTTTTCCTGTTCTCTCGAGGGTGTAAATCTAAAAGTTAAAGTTAATTTAAAAGTTCATAAAATTCGTTTCAGAGGTTGCTGAGAAACACGCCTTACTTTAAGCGTCATGAACAGGCACACAAACATGCACTAAACAAAATTTGCGATCTCCTCAAGCTGAGTCAAATGGTACTGATACTATTCAGAATTTTGTTCTAGACGTTTTACACAACAATTATTGAACCTATTTGGACAGAACAACTACCAGTTGAATAGTACTTTTTTTTTCCCGGAATCGGTCAAATGTTTTTTGATATATAAGCAGAATAATTTACAGCTAGTATGAATTACGAGTATAGGAAGCTGTATACGAATTACCTAATACGTGTCAGGCTTATTAAGCTTCACTCTCAAATACATAACTAAAAAATACAATGCTATGTACATACCCATTTTGAGAAATAATTGGATAGTCTTATTGCCGATTCGTATTTAGGTTGAAAAAAATCAGACATAAATATTGATTCTCATGTAAATTTGTCTTTCATATCACATTTAAAAATGCCGTTAAAAATGAGCAACCCTATTAGCGTATCACTAATTGATTCGTAATCGTTTCGACGGTCAGACCATTAATCATTGGTAATAAATTTAAGATTGAATTAATCAACCGGACTCGTGTGAATATTTACACAAAAGGGATAAAAAGAGGGTGGAGCTTGTTGTTACTCACCAGTTTCCTTATTTGGACAGTATTACTTGCGACCGTGTAAGATCACATGTAAATAGGTGAAAAAAGCTGGGACTGGCCACCCGCACCATATGCCGTTTGTTGTAAAAAAAACCGCAACGCATTTTAATAACTTCATAACTGATTTACTGACACTAGTATTGCCTATACACCGGTGTGCAGGTCACGAGCGTGTCCGGTTTATCCGCTTTGGTCTTTTGTAGATCTGATTCGCTATTCTAATAAAATGCTAATTAATAGCTGATAGCGCGTGAACAGGAAGCCTGAATTACAAAAGGGTATCAATCAGGTAACGTGTAGGGTTGAATTAATGATAAAATTAAGACAAATCAAGCAGATCGTTGAATGCTAGAAACTTGCACAATAAGAAGAAGCTGCTATTGTTGCAAACATTTTATTTATTTATTTCGACAATCTACATATTTACACTTAATGCTAACTTCTCATAAATCGCATTGACATGACTCATAGTTTTACTATGTTTATGAGTAATGCTTAAATCAATTGATTCAAAATACAGATTATGAAGGTTAATATTTCGTGTAGTGTGTCCGATGATGATTTAAAAATAATAATTAAATAATAAATAATTTCGATTCCTCGAATTCCGGGAGTACAAATTTAAATTAATTAAAGGAGACTAAGCTGTGTTATTTACCTATGTATTGTTCAAGTCTGAAATAGAGTTTATACGTTTCTGATAATGTTATTTACAGTCACTTCTTTTTAGCATATTGCCCATAAAAATTAGGGTTTTGCCACTCTCTCGTTTTATTGGTGCATTCATTTTATAATTTAAGAGCTCTCGATGCCTTTACCATTTTATCTTTAATACGATTGTGTGGTTACCTGCGGTATGGCTTTGCTTTGTAGCTTCTATAGCACAGGCAATTGAGGTGCTGCTTTAAAACTTCAAACTGTGATTGGAAAGCAAGGTAAATTTAAATTAACAGTTCAACAGTTCACTTGTTAGTAAAAAAATGAAGAACTGAAACATTTCTTCGAACTAGAAAACAGTACGCCCAATATCCTTGGTGTCAATAGGTAACTTGTAGGATATCTTATGAACTTTATTAACATTTTGTTCCTGTAGATAGATAATCTCGCCTAACTTATAAAATAGGAATATTTTCATGAAAAAACATTTTTGCCGACATAAAATTCAAAAAACGGGTACATTTATAGTGTTGCTTACCAAAAGCTTTTTGAGTCGAAATGACCTAATAAACTATATTATATTATAATGATATGATACACCTAGATATGGAAAAATCATTTAATTTTTTATTTTTTGGAAACTTTTCATTTTAAGTTGCTTCATCTTAGCCTTCTATTATTCTTTTTTTTTCGTTTTTATTTTACGTCGGTCTATTTCCTCACATGGTGACAATCAACGACGCCAGGAAGACGACTCCACCACCTGGACCATACCTAACGACTCATGAATATGAGCCGGGACCAACGGCTTCACTTCCCTTCCGAAGGAAGACGTGACCAGATTTTTTCGCCTCAGAAAAACCACCGACGTCGACTGGGATTGAACCCAGACCCACTGGGGTGCCAAGTAGCAGTCACGCTTACCACTACACCACCCACGCCGGCTATTATTCTTATCTTCTATTATTCTTCGTATGACTTGAGGTTTCCAGAAAAAAAATTGAACAATTTGTACATTGCAAGATAGGCATCCAATATTGTCGAATTTAACTATTAAGTTTTCAGAATAAATAATAGTTTTTTCAGTGTATTTTTTTTCCATAACCCTATTGATTATCTTCCATTTTTTCTAAAACACAATTTCATTAAAATCAACGGTATACGATTTATGATATTTTGACAAATACACATGCGCCGTTTCCAAAAATTAGTGTTTAAAAAAATAAAATTGATCTAGTGGAAAAACATGATTTCTCATACCGAAACCATGTGCAAAGTTTCATCCAAATCAGCGAGGGTCATGGAAGATTATGATTTTTTTGGCTGTATACACCTTTTGTTTTTATTTAATTTTATGAAGGACTGAAAAAGTCGACTGGAAAACATTGCTTGTAACTTTCTTGACAAACTAGTCCAGATGGCTGAAAGTCACCATAAAGAAGATTAAAGACAATACACTTGTTTGTTTCGCAATTTTCACGGGATGTTTTATTTCAACATAATTGAGATGGAAAAATAAAATATGCTTCTATAGATCAGGCGTCTCATTTTTTTGCGGCTTGCAAATATATCACAGTTTTCTTGAGAAGTGCAATAAAATAAAATGTGTTCTTCCCAGAAAAATAAAATGTTTAGGGCTATTAACAATGATGAGAATCTTGTTTAAAATCTTTTGTCTGTCAAAATAGATAAATACATAAATAGAGAAGCTGCTCCTATATAAAGCTCATCACTGTGCTTTTTATCCTACTTAAAATTAAATGTTTAACCCCGAGTGGGTTGGCATGTAATGTAATGATTTCATTTGTTATTAAACTTAAGCGAGCAATATTACGAATAGAAATCAATCTATTTACTCTCCAATCTTTTAATTCAGCGTATGATTCTCTGAGTCCGAAACGCTTCAAACCTTCAGAGAATAAAGTACAGCATTATATTTATGTTTCAACGACATAAGTTTATTGAACCTCTTCTCCAAAACCAAATACTAGCACCTTTGCCTTGACACAGCTCATTCGATTTTGATCAATGATGAGGAAAACTTTCAGTTCATTTGCCAAAAATTTGGGGGTCGCGAAGATTTGCCTGCATGATTGCCCAATATTTTAACTGGGCGAAGTTTTGGCGTGTTCCGAACTCTTGAACTCATAAGTGTCGGGAGTCAAATCCGTCCAAAACTGCGTCTATCCATGGGATTTCAGTAAGGGTAGGAGATGATTCTGGAGGCATTCATCCTTTTGAATTTGTCCGTTTATGGTGCTAGATGTCATGAAGGACTAACACAGCTGGTGAGTGCCTGCTTTTAAGTGGAATACCTGTAACGAGACAATGAGAAGAAAGATTAGTTATTTCCATTTCATTCAAACTACCTTTATTGCTTATCCTGACAGATACGCCTATTTCGTCTACAATGTGCAGAATTCTTCAGTGTCGTGTCGTACTACTCGACTGGTAGAGTATTAGAACAAAACACTGAAGAAGTCTGCACATCGTTGACGAAATACGTGTATATATATAGATTTGTAAGGTTGGTGAAGTTTAGTATATTGGACAGATTAAGTGAAGCGTGTTATTGATAGTTCTTTCTCTTTTTTGAATTTCAGATAATTTGCTTGCTGATCCAACGCAACAGACGATTAATAGACTGGTAACTATTTATATTTCTATATTTATTTTTAAAAACTAAGCAAATTATCTGACAGCAACTAGTCTCAATGATTAACATTTTTACATACAAGTTATAATGATACAGAAATAACGTAACACATCGGCTGAAAAGTTTGAAATCAATTTTTGTTTTGTAAAATTTGACTTTATTCATCAACATAGTTTCATTGAAGAGCGATACACTCACTCCAGTGTTTCTCTAACATTTCTATTCCCTTCTTGTAGAACGTTTTATTATTGGCCTCAAAATAGGCGTTTGTTTCGTCGATTACTTCTTGATTCGAGCCATATATTTTTCCAGCGAGTATTTTTTTAGGTCTGTGTACAGGTAGTAGTCGATGGGGGCAAATCTGGCGAACACGGTAGGTGCGGAAGCAACTCGAAACGTAATTCGTGCAATCTAGCCATGGTTGCCTTCGACTTGTGACACGAAGCGTTGGCTTGGTGGAAAAGCACTGTTTTCTTCTGCATATGGGGAGTTTTTTTTTAGATTTCTTTGTTAAATCGAACCAGTTGGCCCATGTAGTGATTGCTATTGATGTTCTGGCCTTTTTCAATATTGTATGTATGGTAGCCACCATCCCTTCATGCCCTTGGCTTGGATGCAGCTCCACTTAATAGCTAGATCAAATTGAGCCACCGATCTGAATTCACAATATCGCTGTATGAAGGACCAAAAACGGAGGGGTGGACCCGTAAGCAGAGACACTCACGCGAAATCCAAGGGAAATTAAGAATCACCTTCCAACGAGTTGAAGTCTCTATATCCGAAACAATTGGAAAATTCACGATATAGATCGGAGATTGAAAATGAGAGGAATTGTAAGAGACATAGGCATCTTACACGGGCTCATTGGTTTCAATTTTGAAGGATCACTTGGGTTTGCGAAAGTTTTCCTCAAGATGGGTGCCACGTTTGCTCACAATCGATCACAAACGCAACCGGGTGACTACTTGGCAGGTGTGTTTGGCGTTGTTCAACCGCAATATGGACAAGTTTTTGCGCCGTTTCGTAACCTTGAACACAACACACCAGAGACCAAATAGCAGTCAAAACCGTGGGTTTCTCAAGGTGAATCGGCGCCAAAGTAGGCCAAAGATAGTTTGTCAGCCAATAAAATCATGGCAATCGTTTTTTGGAATCCACGCGGTATAATCCACATTGACTACCATCAAAATTTTGTTTGATGCGTTTTATAGCAAAAGTTACGTACTTATTAACTCGCCATTGAGAAAGGCAGTTTTGTTATTTTCGCAATTTTTTCCAGTACAAACTTATGAAGTTCATATGGTATTATAAAAATATAGCTGATTTACATTTACATTGAAAAACTCAGTTCTGGCAGACCAGTTCAAAAATGACTTGCCGACTTGCCAGGAGCGGCAGTGCACGAATAGAATAATTGAGCGGCCAACCACATGACTTGACTAGAAAAGGCCATTAGCCAAATATAACGTGTCTCTCGCGGTACCCGTTGTGTAATTGTGGGTCCCACTGGTTTATTTTTTTTTATTTCATAAGCCCATATCTCATTGATCATGTGTGTCTTATTTATTTAATTATTATTGTTCAATCACAATAACGTAATAATTTAAAATTTAAAGTGTGATAGTGATAAGCTACAAATTTCATGAACATTTCATGAAATACATTTTTGCTACTGATGAACACAATGCGACTCTATAGAATGCAAGCAGGATCGATTGGTGCGAGTGGTCTTGTCCGGTTTTGAACTGCAGCGAGTATTTTATCTCACAATTTATGTACTCTCAGGTATTGTTTTGGTCATATCTCCATGAGGAGTTATCCAATTATGATGAACTTCTGACAAGTTTTTTTTTATGATTTTTATCTCCGTAACGAAATGTCCGAATGAAAAAAAAAATAATAGCGTTCAATGGGATGTTGCAGCTTCCATTTGCCGTTAACAGAACTGAAAT
This sequence comes from Aedes koreicus, assembly GCA_024533555.2. Taxonomy (NCBI): domain Eukaryota; kingdom Metazoa; phylum Arthropoda; class Insecta; order Diptera; family Culicidae; genus Aedes; species Aedes koreicus. The sequence continues at coordinate 381,711 of JAHHFK020001818.1, forward strand.
CGATTCACAAACGGCTGAGAAACCGATATGACATTATTTTTAACGCACACACGCGCATACACCACATACATCCACATACACATCCACATACACACACACATACAGAAATGTGCTCAGTTCGTCGAACTGAGTCGAATGGTATATGACACTCGCCCCTTAGATCCTTGGTTAAAAAGTCGAGTTTCCAAGCGATCTTCATACCCTTATTTTGGTGTAAGAAGGGTAAAAAACCAAGCAAGTGTGTGCGAGCTACTCTTTGCACACAGATTGCACGAAAACATATTCGTTTGTTTTCATCGCTCTACCGCTTAGAGTCTCAACCACCGACGCAACCGTAGGGTCTTTATTCATTGTAAACATGACTGAGTGGTTACCAGAGACCAGAGAGACGCCACGCTGTTGGCTCAGTTCGATTTTTGACGGCAATTCATGATAGTAGTTTTTCCTCTTATATGTGCCATTATGGGACATCAATCTCCCACTCATCAATTTTTCCGATCTTTTTTCATAAAGCGTTTCATGAAATAAACAAAGCGATTGGCTGCAAATAGCTTGCTCGACAACACATGCATTTGTCTTCATTGATGTATCGCTTAGTCCTTCGACAATTGAAGCAAATGTAGGGTCTTAATTCTAATAACTTGCTCATATGGCTAAGTGGTTACCACTAAGATTGGCAACGCTTCGAAACTCGATGACGCATCTTTATTATTATTTTTCTGGTATGAACCATCTTCGGACTTCAATCTCGCACTCATCAACTAATACAATGCACCCCCTGACGCACGCATTGAATTTTTCAAAACAAATGGATGTGTTGCAGTTTTGCCCACAGCCAATGTTGCATTTTTTTTTCAAGTCACGATCCATTGCGAAAAATGTAAAAAAATCATGTGAAATCGCACTAAAATCTTGCTTTTTTTTTATTGTGGGTTTTCTTGCCATCTGTTTTTTTTTAGCATTATAAGGGAACTTTCAACCTCCCGGACCAGCAGGTTATCAATGTTGTTACTACCATTTTGATTTAGTTGGACTCATTGGCTAGTAACTCGTTTTAGGGGATGAGATTCAAAATATGATGTATGATAAAATGGTTGCGCTTGATTAATCCAGATTAATAAAACAGTATTCTGCTCTTTTATCTGTGGTGTTATAACGTATATTCTTCGCCTAAATTCAAATGATTATTTTAGTGAACACACACAAAAACGCGCTTTTTAAATTATCGGTAAAGCAACACACTGTTAGATAATTAGCCTCTGAAACGAGTTTTTGACAAATATATTTAACTGAATCGTAAAGAGTATTGAGAGCACTGCTTTCCATAGAAATTCGGTATTCATGCATTAATATCAACATCGATATATCTCAATGAATAACTGTAGGTGTGTATCTAGAACATATTGGGATCCGGAAAAATTTTCGCTACGGAGCTTTGAAATGACAAACTAGGGGAATTTAACTGTACACAGCAAAAAAAAATTAACATCGCATCAAAGTAGACGCAAATTTACCATGTCGAAAATACAGTGTAACTTGCAATGTTGTTCAAATAGCGAATGTACACAAAATAGAGAATAGTATCATATTGGAATGATTTCGGTTTGGTTACTTATTACATTTGTATTTTGGAGCACTCTACGATATAGCGTTTATGATTTCTAATATATGTTTTGCTGTGCATGCGATGACGATGGTACGGTACTCCCAAGTAACAATGCCAAGACCATCCAGCTTAAATAAGTTCTATTGAACTTTTATGAAAGCCACTTGAAATCAATTTGGTTTTATAATGGCACCAAGAGGAGCCAAAAGGTTTCATATTTTATTCAAATTTATAAGAACCTACAAGGCTTGTTTACAACGATCTTAAAACCATGTTTTCTCAAATTCCTTTAACTCTTAACGCTGGTTTTATTTCGACTTTATGAACTCCTAAAATGCTGTTTTAACATGCCCTTTTAGGACTCATTCATATTATCTTATTATGGTCAGTTAAAAAAGCACTTAAGAACTATTTTGCCCCCAGTTAATGCATGAAACGGCAAATTGGTTTTATAGTAGTCATTGCGAAGATAAACTGGTTTTTTGTCAAAACTGTGATTTTTTCCAATCGCCATATTGAAATATAAGAAATAATTGAAATGTGGATAAATAAATCCACCAAATTTTAACTGTAATGCAAATGAACAGTAGATCGGAGACCAATTTCAGCATTCTTTTAGACAACCTTATTGAATTCCATCATTTTTTAGGAGATTCATGATTATTTTTTGGAATATATTTGTTCTAATTTTGTTTTTGTTGTTGTTAACTCGCATAATTTCCGAGGCGCATTAATTTTCGGCTCTTATCGTGTCAATATTCACCATAAAATTGATTGCGCATATGATCCAAATTTGTTTTGGACATTTTTCTAATATTATTCACTGCTAAATGAATCAGAAGAGCAGAAAATCGAACGAAGCAGAACAACACAAATCAACCAGGATAACACAGTGAAGTTTAACAGCTGTGGAAATTTGGCCGTATGCTGGTTTTCATGACAGCCAATAGGTTTTATGATAGTTCTCAAGTGGTCATAACATCTTTCACTAGAACATTTTCAAAATATGTATGGTTTTAACTTGTTTTCACAACCGTCTAAAAAGTAGGCCACTTTGAACAAATTTTAGCTTTAAAGAAGCATAGAGAAGGTGGTGGTAGACAAAACCGTTTTGAATGTAGATTTTTCAACAAAGCCGGGAAGAGTGCTATACGGCTGAAATAAAACTAAAATTGTTACTTGGGCTGGCACCTGAAAATGTTGAGAGTTTGCTTGAAGGTTCTCATAAGAAGAAGCGAGAGAAAAATAGTTTGTATAAATGGTTTTACGCAAACGATGACATATACAAATGGGGCTTCGCATTGGAATCAGTGAATTTTTAGCACCGTCAACGCCAATGCGCGGCAGCTTAAGCAAAGTCCCACACTTTTATGAGTGTTTTATCTGCAACGTGCACACATCTAACCTTTTTGTGTTACATTTGGTTCTGCTCGTTGGTTTGGTGTTTGGTTAAGCTCGTTGTTATACTCTTCAGATTTAATTATAACTGCTTGAATGTGTTAAAGTGTCTTACTTTTCAAGTGAGTGTAAAACATCAGCCCCTGTTTTATTCGGCAAGGTTTCCATTTCAACTGCATAGCAAACAGTTCTTGTATTGTAGGCAACACGGAATCTGCTGCATTTTCGAGTACATGTGATTTATTTGATGAAAAATATGGCCTAACGAAATGACCTAGTAGTTGAAATGCATTTACATTAAAACCGTAAGGCCAATCGCTTCTATGGATGTAGTCAGTAAAATGTTTTGATAGGCAAAAATTTATATCAGTAAAGTGTAAAATAGAGGTTTAGAAATTGGGTGCCGAGAATAGTCAATATTACCAAACCTGACATTTCTCCGAAGGAATAGAAATGAAAGCCATTGGTTAAGAATATAAAAAAAAACAAAAAGAAATACTTTGTTCTGAGTTGAAGAACTGTAGTGCAAAAAATCTCAATTATTGATCTTGTGAAATTATCAAACTACAGCACTGCAATTAATTTCTATGAAAACGTCTTATATGACCACAGAGCAACCTTAATTTGAAAAGTCTAAAAGAAGAATTTGACAGCGCATCGTCAGTAATAGAACTCTTAAAACAAAAAACAAAAAAAAGAACGCAATTACAATCTTTCATTTCATTTAAGCCGCAATAAGCTTAAGTGGTCAGCATTACATGGAACAGAGTTGTTCTTATATGTGGTCCGTAGTCCATGGAGATATTATGAGGATTATTTTTCCTTCGAAAAGACCTGTATCGCTGTTGTACACTGATGCAGTTCTTGTAACTCTAAAGTAGCGTTTTGCCTTAAATTTAGGACAAAAAATACAGTTCATCATTTTATATTCAACTGATTGATTATCGCAATAGGCTAAACATTGCTAATTAGGCCTTTTGGCTACAACGTTGCATCATTCACAGATTTAATGATCACATCTTGATGGAATCCAGAAAATAATAGCAACAGCGCTTTTGATAACTTCTATTGTAGCAATCAGTGACACCAATTTTTCACAACACACTCACTGCACCTTATATTAGTTCATCAATTTGGCACTCAAGAGAAGCATGTACTTAATTAAAAATGCTGCACTACATTTTTGCACGCTCCTCATTTTATACAAGGAGGAAAAAATTCGTTTAAAACAAAAAATAGTGTTTTGAAAAGATTGATAGTCGTAGATTTTCAACTGATCGATGCAAAAATCACTCAAATGTTTCAAGAAATGATTCCTAAATGAAGATATCTGCGCATTGGAATAACATAGGAACCGTTCAAATGTCTGAGCCGTGTTTGCATTTGTACACTTGGTATAAGGTATGCAATGAATGACACCAAAATTGAAACTATTTCTAGACACTGCTGACTGACACCTGATGGAAATATGCAACGGTAAGTTAGATGAGATCGAGAGAAACTACAATGAAACAAACTCTGACGCCCCAGCTGGAAAATACAGAACCTTCGACTCAGCTATCGAGATCCATGATAGTTGGACTGATTAAAGCGCAACACTCGCAAATTACAATTATATAATAAATAGAGATCACTAACGTTGTAATCACGGCTCTGAAAAAAAACTATCACAGTAATTCAATTAGCATACAATTGAACAGTAGAATCGACTGTATGATTAGAGCTACTACTTGATGGAAAATTCAATTAAAGTGCAATTTCATGTCATGCAAATCGCTTTCGTAGATTCAGGAAGATTTTTCTATGTATATTGTTCTTGTTAGTGAGAGTTTCAACATCAATGCCAAACAGATATGTTTGCCAAAGAATCTCAAGCATTATTTTAAGGAGACATCTATAAATTCATCACTGAAATATTTCATTATCTATCATCTCCTTTCAGAGCCGCAACAATATGAAGAATTCCTCAATATGGACTAGCTAGCTATAACATATAATTCTTAAGCATTCTATTAAAGTTGCTAGATTATAAAAAGTGATAATAAACCTTACTTTGTGCTGATGTAGAACCAACGGAAAAAATGAGCGAAGAATGAAAAAGATGAAGAGGAAAATGGTTGATAAAAAGACTAAATTTGTTTATTGAAATCTCAAATGTTACCAGGTTAATGGATGCTCCTGATCATCTGCAGGGCTATGCCTTCGAGTAGTTGCTTTCAAAAATCCAAGAAACACTGATATGAATGGTTCACAAATCTCTGCCAAAGATCATCAACGGGGTTCTACAACAGTGAACCTATTTTAATTCGCTTGTTTCCCATTGATTGTTGACTGTATTGTCAATGCTAAACACAAAAATTAATAGGAAACTAGCGATTAAAAATTGATTCCCTGTTGTAGAACCCCTTGGTTCCAAGTACACATTGAACCATGCACCTTGCAACACATTCTTGCACTTTCCGGTACTAGAATCTTTGTTTTTGTTTTGATTTGCCTTGTAATTTTGAAAGAATATTTGAGAGTGTGTTCGTGTGAGTTACTTTCTCAGGGGCGAATCATTGTGCTTGGGAAAACTATGTCCATTTTATTCAGGACTATCTAGCCGCTGATACAGCTAACATCGGGATGGCGCACAACTTCCTATATATATTCTTCTATTGGTCCCGGTTGTTATTCTAGCGTTATATACGATAAGATCCGTTGGCAGGGGTGGGGTGATGTCTTCATTTCCAAGTTTTTTTTGTCGAGCAGATAGGAATATGTGATTCGGAATAACTAGTTCAAATAGGTAATATAAGTTTTCAAAAATGTATGGGAGTATCATGTTTCAGAAACATGTTTTTGGGCTTGTAGTATGAAAATTGTCAATAACATATTATAACTCCGTAGTCTGAACAAGGCATAATGCTTTGTATAGACTACGGAGTTGTAGCATGATAAAAGACTATCTTGATAGCGTTCTTTTAGTTGATACTTTTATCCAATAGAAGACCAAGGATCGGTTACTAGTGGCCTTGTACACTTAATACACCCTTGTATTATGTTATAACTCCGTGGTCTAAGGGAGAACTCCAGAAACTGCTTAATCAAGTTTAAAATGCGCCTGTTAGCGGCATGCGAAGGTTCTTATCGAGTTTAACTTGATCCTTTCATCGTCTCGTACCGTGTTACCACACGAAACGAGTGCAAAAAAGCTCTACCATTAAAAAGCGTTGGGATATGTCATCTATTGAGGCACATGTACAAATGATTATGATGATGTATTATCAAAGCAACCTTTACATTTTTCAAATACATCAGAATACGCTTCAGAGCCAAAACGTCAAACCTCAAACAAGTTTCGGGTCGTAGAAACATGAAAATTTAAGATTTATTGGAATCAAACGAAAAGAGTAAGTAACCACAGCCATATGGCACTCGAAGTTTTCTCATGGCTAAAATAAAAAAAAAGTGAACAACTCTCAAGAGACCCATGATTCTGCCTCCACGTTATTTACGAATGAGTCCTAACGCAACGATACTTCTACGTAAATATAATACGCCGATTGTCAAGCAATTTGGCTGAAATTTATTTTCATGTTTATTTTCATTAGCCACTGAACAAAAAGAACCATTAGATTTACTAGCAAGATTTCAAGATAATAAGGCTCGTTCAAAGAAATATACCATCATCATTTTTGAGCCTAAAATGTATCCTAACTGTAATGTAGAGAACGATGCCCCCCAAAAAAATTTTCAATGCAGATCTAAAAACTGACACTCAGCTGGTCAATATTACGGAAATAACGTTAAAAAACTACAAGGTACAGCCCAATGGGGTTGTGCGCAAAGGTGACGTAGGACTACGCAGCAATCTAATTCCCATACAAGTCAGGGCCATCGGCTAATTGATTTAAGTCAGTCCTGAAAAGGGCCAAGAAAATTCTATTGTACACTCTTTATAAAGCATTTGGTGGCTCTTAATTATGATACGACCCCGGTTGTATTTTCTACGATGGTTGAGAGGGCCACTATCTCTAACGCGTAGAAGATAGTTATGGATCTGTTGGTTCATTGGTTCTTCAACGCGCTTTGTCATTTACTCCGGGACGCGGCGTTTAAAGCGCGGTAATGGAAATTAATTTCAAACAGCACAAGAGAAAAATTCATCCAAACGAACTATTCAGTTGGCAAACTAATTTGGTCGTCCTGAAAAGGACAGATTTAGTTGACGGGGGAGAAACAGTTCGCGATTGAACTTGGGCTTTCTCTCTTGGTTCATCTCGCGGGATGATTGATTCTTGTCTCGTTGTCACGGGCGGCTTTTCCCGCCAACTTGTAGGCTTCAGCAGCAATGTTTCTCGCAGCGAAGTTGACGGGAGCATTGACAACAACAGCCAACTGCACCAACGCCTCTCTGGGCAACGACTGCTTGCCGCCGCCAACTGCGATCCTACAGCCACTGCACAGCTTATCGACTGTCGTAAGACTGAATCAAAATGTTCTGCTGAAAGCTGTTAGGTAAAGGCATCGGATGCTAGTGCACGAAAGAAGGCGGTACCAACGAAGGCAATGTGTTACAAATTGCATCAAAGGGGACGAACTTCAATTATTGTGCCACAATAATTAGTTTTAATTATTACATGCAAGACGGATGATTTTCTTAACCGAACCTTTCCTAATTTGCTTGCCACCGCCAGCAACTAATCCGCTATGCATAGCTAGGAACTTCAACGAACTCAACCACATGGTCAGTCTGAAGTGACGCAGTTTGGCTCGAATTCCGTACGTTGGTTGTTCAACGTTCTTTGTCATTTACTACGGGACACGGCGTTTAATGAATGCTATGTTCAGCCGGGGCGCGGTAATTGAAATTAATTTCAAACAGCACAAGAGAAAATTTCAACCAAATAAACTCTTTAGTTGGCAAACTAATTTGGTCGTCCTGACAAGGACTTTCTTTCTTGGTTCATCTCCTCTTCATTGCGGGTGGCCATCTGCAGGTGACGTGGAATGATTGATTCTTGTCTCGTTGTCACGGGCGGCTTTTTCCCGCCAACTCGTAGGCTTCGGCAGCCATGTTTCTCGCAGCGAGGTTGACGGGAGCATCGGCAACAGCCAACTGCACCGCCTCTCTGGGCAGCGACTGCTCGTCCAACTGCAGATCCTACTCTGCACAGCTCCAGGACCGCCGGAAAACTAAATCAAAATGCGAAGTTGTACCCTTTATATAACATTCATGGCTGCCTAGGAGACGTTCCTTACTAAAATATGAAGTCTGTGCGCGGAAAGTACTGTTCATTTGGTAAATTTACTATGAAAAATCGATATTATAAGACATCACCTTATATTTGCGTTAATTTTATTAGTTGCATGTTAAAAATCAATAGTTTGAAATATTTAAATCGAAGCGTAGAAAATGTTCCGATCGATTGGTGCAAACATTTTGGAAATCAATCGTGGAATGCCTTAGTTATTAACGTTCAAAACCTATATATTTTTCGTGACGCTCCAAATTCTCGCAATTCGAACGTGTACCCCAGTATTGAAAACACAGACGTAGTCCTACGTCAAAAAAGTTATGGACTGTTTTAGTTTTCCGCGGTACAAATTACCACCTATCAGTTGAATTCTTGAAACTTCTAACTGGCTTTTGACGCTCTTGATAACAAGCGTTAGTCTGTTCTCAACATATAGACTGTTCCGATAATTATAAATACGCTAACGACTAGTCCTAAATTGCGCGCAGTATTCAACAAACTTCTGGCTGCGTCCTGTTGTTTACATCCAAATGAAACGTGAGGTTGACATTTTTTTCAATATTTCGCACGGAAGTTTGAAGTCTTTCTCCCGGTTTGTGATCTATCGATTAGAAAACTGGTTAAGGAAGATGATGTGAGCGTCAGAGCAGTTCAAATCACATTACGAAAGTAACAAGTATAACACTCTTTTATAAATTCCCCTATGCGGGGTAAAGAACCCGGTCCCGCTAACCCTACAATCCTTCAACTTCAGTACCAAACAGGTTGAATCTACGAAACCGAGGGCTCGGAAGCTGTACAGTAAGTCCCATAAAAAAAATGCGAAAGTTTTCAATACTTATTTTTGGGTAGCTTTAAACATTATTTTTACTTTTTTAATGCGTGTGTGTAATCATCTGACTGTATACTCTGAGACGATGCAAACAAAACAAAGTTGAGAAAAATGTACGCAAAGGAGGTTGTGACTAGTTTGCTGCTCGCTCCAAAGCCCGTAAAACAAATTGCAACGATTGTGGGATACCACCTGACTACCGTTTACCGTATCCAACGTTCACTCCTTGATGGACCACGTCCACGGAAGCCAGGAAGTGGCCGTCCATGGTCCGCTCGCACACTAGGTCATCAGATCAGTGAGAGACAAAGTGAGGCGACATCCTATCAGATCGATCCGCAAATTGGCTAAGGAAGCCGATATTTCAAAAACTACCATGCAACGGTTGGTCAAAGGTGACTTGAAATGTTCGTTCAGGGCAAGAGTAAAGCGCCACCTTGTAACGGACCGAATCAAACAACTACGGCTGGAGCTCTCGAAACGTTTGGTGTAAGTGTTAAAAAGAAGTATACCATCATCGTATTCTCCGATGAGAAAATGTTCATCATCGATCCATTATCTAACACACGTACAGACAGGCTTGTTTCGCCGAAGAAGATTGAGGATGTTCCAGAGAACGTGAAATTCAAGTTTACAACCAAACATCCGGCCGGAGTCATGGTTTTCGGGGCAGTTGAGTCCAATGGCTCGAAAATGCCCAGTATTTATCAAAGCTGGATTTAATACCGCGGTTTACATGAACATTTTGAAGGACCACGTTCTGCCATGGATGAAAGCCAACATTGGAGCACACCAACACGTCATTTTCCAACAGGACGGAGCACCGTGTCATACCTCAGAAAGGACTCAAGCGTGACATTTGGCCTCCTAGCAGCACGGACTTGAATCCTTCGAGTTACTCAATATGGGCATATGTTTAGGCTAAGGCCTGTGAACGTTCTCACCCCAGTGTTTGTGCCCTGAAAGCTTCCATTACCAAGGCATGGAACTCGATGATTGACTCATACATTGAGAAGGTATACTCTCGATTCCGTCCCAGTTTGGAGAAGGTGATCGAGAAAAATGGTGGACATATTGAGTAATGTAATCATGAAAGGCTTAACAAACGATTCCCTAAATAAAATTATGATTTTTTTAATCATTTTCTATAAAAAAAACTTATTTGAAACTGAGGTATGGATTTTAGCATTTTTTATGGGACATACTGTACGACAAGCTGTTATCCTGGGTGATGAAACCTACATGGAACTAGATTATAAAACTCTGCCGGGACCGTAGTTTTATATCGAAGAGGAAGGATGTTCCTAGATCAGTGAAAACCATTGACACTGAAAAATTCTGTAAGAAAGTAATGGTGTGAGGAGATAACTGTAACTGTAACTAAAGGTCGACACATGATTGACGTCAAATAAATAAAAAAAAAAAATAGATGTGAAAAATATCTCGTCCATACATTATGCCAAACACAATGAATGATAAAATCTACACTGGAAATAAAATTTAATTTATATTAAGAAATCGTTCGTGTATCTCACCGATGTATTGTATGCAATACCACATGCGCATCAAATGACCGAAGCAATTGTATAATCAATTCATGCATTGTACGAAAATAGTACAAAGAACTACGAAAAAAAAAAAATTTGAAAAAAGGAAAAAGATACGTCTGGTCGCTGGTGGTTACCACAGCGTGCATGTTTGACAGTTCTGTTTTAGACTCATAATGAATCTAAAAAATATCGCAACCGTTGGGAGGGAGAAGTTTTATCGTTATTTTTTTTATATTTCTGATTTGGGAATGGATCCTGTCCAATTGGGAAGACCTGCTTCTGAATCGGTGGTTCATCTTTTTGGCTATGGCAATCGGTTAGAGATAGAGAGATAAAAGAAGATGAAGTCAATATGTTTGACTCGAAGCGTGACGCTTTGAATTTTATATCGAGATAGGCAAATCTAGGTTTTTTTTTTCATTAGGGCGAATCTACAATTGAGAGACTCTCTCTGTTTACTTTCTCTTTCACCAATAGCTAAATCATTTTCACATTTTTCGTTTGGCTGTTTGCCGAATATGCTAGCCAGCACTCTTATCTTGCGATCTGTGTAAAAAAAATCAATCCATAGTTTTATAATGGCGCTGTAATCAATGAAAGAGAACGAGGCAAGAGAGATAGTGATAAAAAAGCGTAAGAACCGTAGTCCTAAAGTGGTAAAAATCGTTGGAGAAAGCACTGTTCAGAAGCTTATGAGTGGTGTTAAGGGAAAATGTTGCAAGAAAAGTTAGAGAACTCATCTACTCTTAGAAAATCACGCAAACTGAAATGAAAATGAGAAGGAAACATTGTTATTTAGTATGTTTGAGAATATAATAATCTGAAATATAGATGTGGTCTTGAATCACTTCCAAAACTACTGATTTAGAGCTTTTTATGCCAACACCAGTGCATGAATTTGTATACAAGAGAAAAATCTCCACGACTGGATTGGACCAATTAATTAAATTGTATATCTTATAGGAAATAAATAAACAGTTTGAACATTGAGTTTCAGAGTTCTGACAGCTTAATTTTAAATGTTTTTTCAACTCATTGTTCATTTCAAAATGTGATCAATTTGTATTTATAATTATCTCTTTGTGCGATTTGCATTAGAGTCTCTGAAATTCTATGAAATTCAGAAGTACTGTTAGCCTTCAGAAAGTTTCCTTCAAAATCATCTTCAGAGTTTTGTTCTGAATTTTTGAAGTGCTTTTTTATGGTACCGCAACATACAGACCGTATTGGCACAATATAGTATTGCCTGTTTCAACAAATGTTTAAATATTAATAGCTCATTCTTTCGAAAAATTTCCAGTTGATAAGATGACAATTGCATATGTTGAATTAGTCGTGCTAGTCAGGATTTAACTTTCAACTGTAAACATACTTTTTCTTGCGATTTCCACAAAGCCGGCATTGAAAGCAGAACGGAATGAAGTCCAGGAATGGTTGCTATAGTTGCTGGTATGTTATACCACCTATAATGTACCGAGGTACCAGGTAATGCGTGCGGTAAATATACTTTTGGAATTTTGGTTGTAATTGAATCTTTAGAACGGATCAATCTATCTCATACCGCTCAAAACGCATGCCACAACTAAACAACAATAAACTACATTACTAATTATGTTTTTATTGCGTAAAGTACTACACTCTGTTTCATAACTATAGAACCAGTCATTTTATTGAGGTTTCTTTAGTAATAGAAGAGAATACATATTGGAAATGAAGTGCAAAGGATTGGATATGGTCTTTATCTATGTTTATAATAATGTTTTTATATTTTGGATTGTTCTGGTAAGTTACTCAATAATGTAAATAAAAAAGCTATGTTTCATAACTATAGAACCAGACGTAAATTATTTTTTTCCAAAAAGTTTACATAGATTTTGCATTGTTTGCAGCATGTTAGTAATGCGTAGGACCTCCTTTGTTCTCAATCAGTTCAAACCACCTATTCAGCATACTTTCAACCTGGCGGCGACATGTAGATACTTGTATCTCGTTCCACGCTGATGAGATTGCTCCTTGAGCTCTCTAACATTCCCGTACTGCTTGTTGTCTGCATACACTGTAGGTACCAGCAGTCCCCACAAGTTTTCGATCGGATCTGGAGAACAAGCTTGGATTTTATATTGAGATAACCAGACCATGTTCGCTCGGCTTTTATGAACTGATGCGTTATCTTGTTGGAATACCCAATCACCACGATGTTTTTGCAGCAAGAATGGTAGCAAATAGTTATGAATATCTCGATGTACTCCTGATTGTTCATTCTTGTTAACGGAAAAGCAATATGCACCACTCCGTTTTGAAAAAATGCCCCCAAACCATCAAACTGCCCCCTCCGAAGTTGCGAGGTGAAAAGTAACGTGGCTCTTTCCGTAAAACTCTCCAGTACGAAAAGATTCCATCTGGTCCATCGAGATTAAATTTCTTCTCATCAGAAAAGATAAACTGACACATTAAACTACTTTAAAAAAATGTCAATCATGAATCAACATGATTACACACAGTACTCCAATCTCTACGGATGTTGGCACGGGAGAATTCAAGTCGGTCTGCTCTATGACGGGGCAAAAGTCGTGGTGCTTGCTTCAGTTGTTGTCGCCGAATGTTTGGAGAGTCTTTTAAAGTTCGGTAGACTGTTGAACGCGAAACGTCAAGCATAAGGTCAGCCTTTATCTGGTTCAGACTTTTGAGTGAGTTGCTTGCAGCGTTGATTATTCTGCGTTGACATCTTTTTGACAACTTTTTCTTGGGTCCACCTTGGGTTCTTATTTTTTTCCATATCCATCAGGAGTTTAAAAAATACGAAACAACATGATGATTTGCCTTCAAACGACGAGCGATTTCGCGAATACTGATATCGCAATCACGATAAGCCAAAATCTTCCCTTTTTCCTGCTCTGACAAATACGTTCCACGCGGCATTTTAGAGCTTATACAAAACACACCCTAGCACGTTAATTGGTGAAAGAAAACTGAGCTGCAGTTGAAGCGAATGGCTTTATTCAGGTATTGGTTCTATAGGTGTTGTTTTTTTTTCTTTATTTTACGTCGGCCTATATCCTCACATGGTGACAATCATCGACGCCAGGAAGACGACTCCACCACCTGGACCCTACCTAACGACTCATGAATATGAGCCGGGATCAACGGCTTTACTTCCCTTCCGAAGGAAGACGAGGTTCTATAGTTGTGAAACAGCCAATTTGCTAAATTTGTCTTTTGCTATTCATATACAGTGTTTATTGATGCAGATGTGTAGTGGTGTTAGTCAGCTCTCCTACACGGTCATTACGAAATAATGAATAAAAACACAAATACACTCTCAAAAAAAATGTTAACGTGTTTTGAGTGGTTCTATCGTTATGAAACGGAGTGTATAATTAAATTATAATGTTTTGAAATTGGAAATATCTTCCCATCATCATGGGATCCCAGTATTGGACTCACATGTGGTCTTTAGGAAGTGTAAACAAAAACAGAAATTTCACATCGCTAGAACCGTTCTGTGCCATAAGCGGTTCTGTGCCACTCTTTTGCCAGTCAATGCCGGTGATTTTTATTAAACATCTTATGAAAGATGTAATCCTACAACTTCAGGTTTGCTAAAGACAATTTACTCAATGCCATGAAAATCCCCGAGATTATTCTCCAAATTTACGACTCTAATCACAACACAGTAGGAACCTTCCCTAGCATTCTCGATGGGCCCAGTCAATTTAAACGTGATCAGTGGGAATTCTGTGTAGTCAAGAAAGCACGTGTTGTAGCTGTTTGGAAATCGTTGGAACTGGTGACTTTCTGCGCTCAAACCATAATAAATAACTTGTTCGGAACGAGCAACCACAGACAGTGCGTATCAATGGAAAGCCCCTCCAACCTGGAATCAAGTACCGGCCACTGATCAAAACCATACATACCGATGTAAGAGTGTTAGTAGATGGATTAAAATGTGCAGTAACCCATCTAATCATATTTACACATCAGCGGGAAACAGGGAGTTTTGGTTTGCACTGTTTAGCATACCGGCAGTAACAGTGGGTGTTAGAAGTCAAGCGTGCCTTCGTCGCCGTCGCTGACATCGGCGTCTATGATGCTGATTATTGCTGGTGAAGTGAGCAACGAGAGTTTGTTATGATATCAACCGGGGGAAAAATACTCTACATGCGCAGTCATAGTTCGATCGCCGTTGAGTCAAGTTATAGGTAGCCCAAGTCACCAGCTAAGGGGACCTTACAAGTGAAGTGTTCTGATCGGCAGAAATAGTGAAATTGTGTTTTGATTTACCGAAAAGGATAGGCGAAAGCGGACTGTGTCGGGATTAGTTGACTTGTGAGAGGTGATTACAGTTGTTTTCATTTCTTTCCGTTTTGATCGTTAAATATTTTTGTTTGAGTCATTAATATTTTCTTGGAAGTGTGCGCACATGTCAATTGTATGCAACAACAATCATGTCTTTAACCAACTGATCCACAATTGCGGGGGTTTGGTTTAAAATAACGTTTTATCCTTTATATACAACCATAAACATTTGCTGTACAGAAGTATTTAGCCACCAAATCGGCATATCATCTTAAGGCTTCGTTCGTCGTCAAACCATTTATAAAATATTTCGAGTATGGCACCTGTTTATCGGCAGCCACGATTCTTGCAGAGTTTGTTATTTCCAGTACACGTGAAATTTTATCATGTTTCTGTATGTATGATGTATGATATGTACTACCACCCATTGTAGCACGGAAACTAGTCCGACAGCAATGGGCTCTCCTCTCTGTTAGACTTGATCAAGCTTTAATAACCACTGATTATCTTAATCATGCCATTGTATGAAGGGCCAAAAAGGGGTTGGTGGTTCGATATGCAACATCACTTATACGTATCCACAGGGATATAAAGAATTTCCTCCCAACAACAAGATTGAACAATTGGCCAAAAGAGCAAGCTATTTAACATGAGGATGCCCCAATGGGCGGGGAGAAGAGCCCGCCCTCTATTCACAAACTGTTAACAATGGGGAGTTGGCATTCCCACTCTCCCCATCCAGATTGCTTCAATTCCCATTTCCATGAAATATTTATATAATTGGGTATATATTTATATAAATGAAAAATACTACAAGCATTCGTATCTATAATATATGATCTTCATTCGGTTGATCCTGAAATGCAAGAAATATTGTAAAATGTTAAAGTGTAGAGTTCTGTGGTTCGCGCTTAAGCACGATTTCGTTCGTTTTCAGCGATAGCAGCATTTCACTAAAATCTTGACTTGAGGTATCCTGAAAAAGTTTGTTACATCTATTGAAATTTAATCATTTTATTTTACTCTTATTTACTGCTCACTATTTGCTGCTTGGTGCTAATTTTATAACCTCATCTATGAAGTAAAATCAATCAAACCACTATTATCAAATATAATAATATTGTGAGTAATGATAAAGTAATGACAAGGATTGAACTGTAAAATCAGACACAAGCTAAATGAATACAGCGCTGTATGAATCATATCCGCTCGAATTTGGTAAAATGTTCATTTGCAAAACGGTTATGAAAACTACATTCAATAATAATTGCAAAAGCCTATCACCGACTCCGTTGCCACCTCCTGACATCCAATGAATTGTCACTGAAAAATAAATAAAAATTAGATATGTATTAATATCCTCCTAGTCCTGGAAAAGCTGAAACAGTATAGATCATTCCGAAAATCAAAGATGAAATTTCATTAAAAAATATTATTTTATAAGACATGTTGTAATATTTTTTCTTCATACTGTTCTAGTAACATTTCATAGATAGCAATTGGAGTAATCGAAGAGTCCAGTTTGATGATTTCTGAAATAAATGGCCTATTTAATAATAATACCACTAAACAAAATATTTAAATATAATCCTATATAAGCACATGCCAGCCTTTTATGAATTTTCTGAAAAAAAATTTCAAATTTTATAATTTCATGAAAATAAATTGAGCCTTTTATGCTTGTCATGTTGCCCCAGGGTCTTACATGGTTTTGGAATGCAAAGATGATTCTTAAGCGTGCTGAAATTATTATTAAATTGAGAATGGAAAATATACAATATGATTTAAAGGTAACAACACGATCTTCAGTCGCACCCCCTCACTTCGCTATTGTCAGATTGACAACATTGCCCAGGCTACGCCAACCAGCGTCACCATGTTTCAGCTGGCAGTCTTTTGTGATCATATGACTCGTGGAGGCATGAGGTAGGAACTTGTGAGGACCAGAGGTCGATCGCACCCTCCTTCGAAGTTGTCAACTCACCAATTGAAGCCCGTGAAATTTTATCATGTTTCTGATGTTCAAACCTTAAGCAGATTCAAAATTTCTTAAAAAACATTTGATGGATGGCTTTCATTTAAATTTCTGAGATTTGTGCTTTTGAAAATTTTGAATAGAAAAATTCATTTTAGAATCACAACTAACAAGGAATGAATAAAATTAAAAAAAAAAGATGATTTATGCGTGCAATACAGTTTTTTAAACATAAGCGAAATTGAGTCACTATATTTATTCGACAAATTTTGTCGCTTTGCTTTTCAATTACATTCGTGACACTGGGGTGAGACTTTTCATACATTCGAATCTGAACATACACTCATCAGAAGTAGTTGGAAAGAATAAGTGTGAGCTGCTGGAGCCCAAATCTCTAGAATAAATGCAGTCATTGTGGGGATAGTACTCAAAGTGGAGGTAAAGATTTTTCGTGACATTTCCTTAACGATATCATGATGATTTAGTTTTTTTTATTTATGCTAGAAAAATTCCTACTTTTTAAGATTTGCTCGAAAACCTATGGAAAACAATTAAATTTCTTGAGAATATTAGTCCTTCGTACCTATAGTGACACTGCTTCTTTAGAGCAGGCCCCAATTCTACAATACAATTTTAGCTAAAGTAAGGTTAAACAGCGTAGTAGCGGAAATTGAAATTCATTGTAACTGTCTGGAAATTGTATGGAATTATTCAGTATCATCATTATATACTTTTTTGGCACCAATTAATTTGCGTAGGCTAAAGCCCTTGCGCTGAACTGGCCGGCTTGACGTGCCGCAAGGGCTCAGTAAGGATTCTTTTTTTACTTATTGTATTTATTACCTAAAGCCAATTTAGGTTTCCTTGTTGGTTTATTATTCTTTTTTACAGTTGAAGTTACTAGTTCTTACAATTTTAACAACTATTGACTAGCATTTTGATATTAACTGTCAACACAGAGTGCGTCTGATATTATTTTGTTAAAATGTCCTGAGATCAACTAGCACACGTTATTGCTCCATAGAACCAGCAGAAAGGAAATCACCATTTTGGAAATTTCGACATGCAAGGTGTACAGTTTCGAATATATTATCCAGTTCAGGGTACTGATCATTACATCATTACATTACATACACACATATATATATATATTCTTATTTCCTATATTTATTCTATATATGGTACACTGATAGGCAAAATAAAGTGCCCACCTCATTATTTTTTGAACTTCTCTCATTTATTTGATTCAAATTAAAGTAAACACACTGTAGTCTTTTTTGATATCTAATTTTTCATATTCTTTTCAAGTTTCACTTATGGAATAATAATAGAAGAAAAACAAATCAATTCGTGTTGAAAAAAAAAAAACAGTGACAAAAAATGCCCACTTCATTTTGCCTCCCGGGAAGATAAATTTAAGTTAAAGAAAAGCATTTTAATAATTTATGTGTCCTCCTTTGGCCTTCAGGACCAGCTGCAGGCGCTCTGGCATGCTCTCCACCAGGTTCCTTAGGTGCTGTGGATTAAGCTCTTCCCAGGTGCGCTTCAGGGCTTCAAAATAGTTGAATTTATTGGTAATAGCAGTTTTGTCAACCCTGGCATCTAGAATCACCCACAAATTTTCGATGGGGTTGAGGTCCGGGTTTGTGGAGGCCATTCCAGCGGTTTGATCCGACAAGACCGCAAGAAAAACTTGGTCTTCTTGGCAGCATGCTTCGGGTCGTTGTCCTGCTGGAATACGAACTTCTCTTCAAGACCCGTCTGGATCAGCGAAACCTCCAGATTTTCTCGCAGGATGTTGATGTAGGAATCTGCCGTCATTATCCTGTCGATTTTCACGAGGCTACCTCCACTCCACTCCACTCCACGAAAAACACCCCCAGACCATCACATTTCCTCCTCCATGCTTCACCGTGCCTTGGATGTGGCGCTTCTGAAGCTCCTCACCCGATCTGCACCACGCACGAACCCGCCGCTTTCGATTAAAAAGCTCGAATTTTAATTCGTCCGTCCAAAGAACCGTTTTTTTTTTCAGAACTATACGGGCTTATCAGCATGCTCAATAGCAAGCCTGAGCCGTTTGGCTTTGTTTGCCTTGCTGATAAATGGGCGCTTCCGAGCAACTTTGTTAATCACCCCCTGTGTTACAAGACGGCGACGAACAGTTCGATCAAAACTGATAGCTGAAGGGACAGTTACTTTTGGGTTTTTCTTGACTTCGCGCATGATCTTGGTGTCCGTGTACCCGTTTTGCGCTTCCTGCTTCCTGCGATCCACCACTGATCCGAACGTTTTTTGTTTCAGTAGAATTTTCCCAACCGCTGCCTTGCTAATACTGTACTTTCTAGCGACAATTTTTGGATACACAAGGGAATTTCTTTCGAAATCATTGCGTTCTCCATTTCAACTGAATCAAACGCGATCACGTGTACAAATGCACCAGGTCAAGCCGTTTGCTTCAAAACACGTCAAAATATCAAAACATAAACAATCGAGGGGTCTTTTGACGGAAACTTATCGAAAACATATCGATTTTTGAAGTAGGCACTCTTTTTTTGTCACTGTTTTTTTTTTCAATACAAATTGATTTTTTAGTTCTTTAAGTCGAACTCTTTTTTTATTATTATTCCATAAGTGAAACTTGAAAAGAATATAAAAAATAAGATATCAAAAAGACTACAGTGTGTTTACTTTAATTTGAATCATATAAATGAGAGAAATTCAAAAAATGATGAGGTGGGCACTTTATTTTGCCTATCAGTGTATATTGCATGAACCTAATTATTCATTGATTTAAAGCATTTCACTACTGGGATGAGAGGGTGCATCAGGGCATCATTGAAGTTGCATGGAGGGAGGCCAACCGAAGTCTGGAGAGAAATGTGTTTATTATTTATTATTGATTTTTTCATCTTTTAATTTTTTTTTTATTTTTGTGTTTTTTTTAAAAAAAAATCTAGGGGAAAGTTAATTTTTTGTTTTTGTTTTTTTGTATTATAATTTTTTATTGTATTTTTTTTTTGTGTGTTGTGGTTTGTACACTTCTTTTTTTTTTTTTTTTTTTATATTGAAGGAAAATACAAATTAATAGTGACACAAATTAGTGAACAATGTTATCATACATGATATTTTGAAAATCAGCTTCTGGAACGAGTTATCGATAACTCGCTATCGAGTTATCGCAAATTCACAGCACTGATGAAGCTCGGAATAAATGACATCTGACAATGGGTTATTTTCCTGTTCTATGCGATAAATCGATACGCTATTCAGCGCACTATGTCCAACTTTAGATTTGAGTGAAAATCCATTATCGGGTGTGGCTTATTTCGAGTTGCAAGTGGGACGAAAATATTACTCACTAAATGTAAGGGTTAAAGGGCCGAACGCAATGATAGTGAAAGCGGCAAAAACCCGATCCGAGTATGTCTGCTTGTCACGTGTTAACATGCCTAATGGTCACGTGTTAACATTGCATGTTTGTGAAAAAAAGTATGCTTGAAGTTCAGCTGACGAAACTAAGTTAAATAATTCCCTACAACTGCAAGTACGAAGAACCATCAGTTGTTTGTTGATTCGATTGTACAGTATGTCCTACGATTGTAAAGAACGTCAAAAAAAAAAATATTTTCTCATTTTTGGAAGTTTTTTGGTTTATTTTGTGTGTGAGTGGCGTGAGAGTGCTTCTTTGAACATCATCTGTCAAGTGTTGCATAAAATTTTGTTGTATCGCTGTATCGGTAAAATCTACGCAAAGGCAATAGTGATTAGTTTGCTTCTCGCGAATAAATCTACAAAGCAAATTGTGGCGATTCTGGCCGATTCATTTGGCTACTGTTTACCGCGTGAATCGTTCCTTTCTTGTTGTACCATGTCCATGGAACCGAGTAGTGAAAGACCATAGGTTAAAGAGATAGTGGAACGAAATCCAGTAAGGTCAATCCGGAAGCTGGCTAAAGAAGCGAATATTTCGAGATCCTCTATGTATCGTTTGGTCAGGGCTAATCAAAGCACTGCGGCTTGAGCGCATTACTGTCTCAGTTGAAAAAAAAAGCAATCGATCATCGTGATCTCCGATGAGCAACTTTTTTCGATTGATGCAATGTACAATTTATGAATGGATAGATTTATTTCACTCTTGAAGATTGAGGATCCTGAGAATGTAAAATTTGAATTTACCACCAAGCATCCCACTAAAGTCATGGTATTTGGTGCTGTTGCGTCGAAAAGGTTATATGCCTCCTGTTTTCATAAAAGCTTGAGTATAAGTGAACACTGAAGTCTACATGGACATTTTGAAGAATCATCTGCTTCCATGGAATCAAGCAAACATAGATGAACACGAGAATCTTGTTTTCCAATAAGATGGAGCACCTTGCTAAACCTCTAAATGGACATAAACCTGGCTGAAGGAGAACATATCATTTTGACATAACTATATTTGCCTTCCATGCATGCAGTTCAGATTTGAACCCCCTCGACTATTTAATATGACGTATGCTGAAGCAAAGGCCTGTGCTCTCACCCAAGTGTCAATTCTTTGAAAGCTTCCATCACCAAGACGTGGGCTCTAACGCCAAAGGGCTATGTTACGAATGTGTGCTCTCGATTTCACAATCGTTTGGAGAGAGTAATTGAGAATAAAGGGGTAAAAATCGAGTGCTTATTTCTGAATTTGCTAAAACATATACTAGAATGAATAACAAGGTTTGTCAATCATAAATCATTTCATAATCCTCATTTCATCATCATAATCATTTTAATTAATGCAACATACTATACAACAGCAAAACAATCAAATGCTTACAACACTGATCAAAATACTCACACTACTTATAATTCAGAATGCTCATATGACATTTTGTCACATGGCAAGATTAGGAAAAACTGAAATGCATAGAAATGATTGACAAAAAATCCGTTTAAATCCGTTTCTCTTCAAACTTTCAGCGAATAAAGAACAACATTATGCACCTTTTTCTTGACACTGTTTATTAAAACCAACTTGTTTAGACGGTTTCACCCACCCTTTCTTCAAATCCAGTACAGATCAGTTCATTTTCCAAAACCATTCCAAACAGATTTTGTGAAGATTTGTTTCCACGATCAAGCGTTGATCTTGAACTCATTTATAACACACTGCAATCTTTTGGAAATTGTAGAAGCACTCATTCCTAATAACGCCGATCACCCTTACTTTTCAGTGGAGTTTAAATGGAAGAACAGAAGAGAACAGAAGTGGCCACTTCTGTTTGAACAATATTCTATAGAATCGGAGCTCACTTACAATAGAGCTATCTATGAAATACTGGATGTACTTTTTATCAGGCGGATTGGACTTATTTAGAACTATCGGCAAACATTTACGAAGCACTGTGCAATTTATTAGCAACTGTTCCTGTGGGCAATGCATTAGTAGAGCCTCTACGTAGGACTACTCCAAAACCAAATTGTAAAAATGTCCCTTTGCGACGGCTTTAACTTATATCATCGAGATTATTTCGGAACTTTTGTTGGACACGTTGTCCCTATCTCAAAAAAAAAAAAAAAATCAAGTGTCAGTAACAATGATCGTCTTCACAACCACTTCCTATATAAACGCCACTCCATTCGGATACAACAAAACCTTCGGAGAAACCCAAAGTAGTGCTGAACTTTTGTGAGTCCTAAACGGAAAGAAAATGGGCTGCCAATTGAAATGTTGCTGGGCCGGAATGTCGTTTTTTGGTCCCCTGAAAAATACGGGCTTTTTCTTACCCACTTCTGAAGTGCTTTCAATAGAACAATTTCTTCCGCTGAACAAGCTGCAGATGCTTGCAGAAATACCCCGAATAATGTCTGTGAGTTGCGAAAATTTGTTGTCGATTACCAACAAATAGCTGGAAACTGCCCCGTTATGTTATGAGTAAGTATATCGTCTTGAGGTGTTGAAGATCGGATAACATTACTAGCGCAAAAAAAAAACAAAAAAAAAACACAAACATATTGCTGTTCCTGTCAAAAGCTCAGAGCGCCATTAATGATAAGAAACTACTAAACGATGGTAAAATACGGCGTTAGTTGTCTTAATTTGCGCTGTCAATTTTAGGTTTTAGCACCTTTGATGATTTAACAAAATGTGTAAATAAAATTCAACCATGGGGATGTTTCGGATTTTCCATATGAGCTTATGCTTATAATGGAGTGCTAAATGCTAGATAAACAAGAACCAATAGCTTTTAAAATAGATAACAAATAAGGTCAGTGCAAAGAAGGACTATTATTTGTAATGGCACTTTCTTCTTCTTCGTCATACCTTGTAAAACTGCAGTAATGAGCGTTGCTGGCTGTCATTTGCTAGTACAAAGAGCATCAATACTGACTTTGAAATGGGCATTTTCCTTGAAAAACTGGAATTGCACATAAAATTTACAAACAGGTTCTATGCTAAAATGCATCAGAAGAATATACATCAGAAAGAAAGATCATTTTAGACATTTTCCAAGTTGTGAACAAATTTAGAAAGTAGATTTTAAGAATGAAAGAGTAAAGACTATCCACTTTCAAACATCATAATATTAGTAGAAATAAAATTGTGTTACTAAATATGAAACACGAAAATGTTCTTCATCTTTTTAGCATTTAAAGCTTATTATTGCTTACAAAATTAGCTTTTTCCTTGCTCACAACATTGTGCTCAGAATTCATTGAGAACTTTCGATGCCCGGACTATTTTTGCATTAGTTGGATAGTGTAACAAGTAGAATCCCTATGCCTAGGGAATCGAGAACTTTTGCTTTATGAATAATTCTTAGTCCAGTCTGAGGATTGAACCCAGCCACCTCCATCAGGATGTGGCTTCATAGCTGCACCTTTACCGACTGAGCTAAGGGAGGACTGAATATGTATTAATTTTAATACCAAGGGCATCATGGACACACGAGGCGAAATGATCCTTATTAATGTTGGTAATACAGTTTTTCATGAAATCTGATATGTCACTATCACTTACCGGACGTACTATACCGTAGTTGTAATTTGTTTTCGTAATGGAAAAATATGGGAACATAAATCTCGTTCTTCGGAGAGTGAAATTGTTATAATATGCTGGCATACAAAACAAAGTTTTACACAATTTTTAACAAAGTCATCCTTCAAATGTGCATTGCAGTAGAATATCGGCGATGTTTTACATATTTGTCATAGATTATGTAATAAATAACTTTTTAATTTTATCATTGGTAAACTCAACCAAACCTGCTGCTTCATCATTAAATTATTGTTTACATACATGCATTACAGTGTGTTTATTTACAGTAATTAATGTTTTGATTAAGTGTCCAGCAATGAATATACGCACATTTTATCAATTTCATCTTAACCTGCTCCCCAATGTCGCGAGTTTCTCCCCATTAAAAAAATGCCACATAAAAAAGTAGGCACTAGTTTTGTTACATTACTACGAATTTGTACCAGTTTTTGTATTAGAATTTTGCAATACGGTTAGATAATTTGTAATCGACGCAAACTTTGAAAGTCACTTCAACCCTCGTTTACACCTTACACTTTTATACTATAGCCCGTATTCTTTTCCACGTTGTTTTTCGGCTTTGTGTCCTTTAGCTATTGATGTTTTTTTTTTTGCATAAGCTCACGCCCACAAGGTAGATTGAAACTTGAAAAAATGGATGTTCCATTCAAAGCGTTGACGTACGGTATCTATGTATGTAATCAGAGTGACGCACATATTCATGTCATTCATTCAGGAACCTGTTCCTTGATATCTGGGAAATTTTGTGGCCAGCTGTGTTTACGCCAAGCATCAAATTCTACCATTCATGCGTGTTTGGGTCTCGAGTGAGGTAGCTTGAAGCAGTATGATCTGGAAATTCCGAGTAATTCCTAGATGTATCAAGTCATTTGGTCGGACCGCGATGTGTCTTTCTTAGGGGTGGCCGGTGATGGTTTGTTTTGCATTCTCTTTCTCTTGTGTACGCCTGATTAACTGGTTTTGTGTCGTTTGTACATCTTCCGGCGCATTGTAGAGGGGCATATTACCATTTGCTACCCTCGGTCGAATGGAAAACGTGAAGATGACGATCCCTCACAATTGGTTTTAGTACTTGAAATTTAGTCACGTGAAGCACACCATCAAGCTGGCGCGGTGAATTTATTTGATCGCGGAAGGACATTTTTTCCTCACTGATATATTAACCAGCCTTATGAATGGAACGTTGCCGCTTTAGTGAAGTGCTAAGAGAACCGCGTGTCGTTGGATTGTGTTGAAATTAGCAAGATTTAAGTGTTAATAAGGTAGCGCAAATAATAAATATTGTGTGATAATGGTACAAAATGCTGCGCTTGTATAGACAGTGATCAGCTGAAAAAGTAAACCATAAGTGAATTGGCACAGCAAAGTGAACAATATGTCCAGTTTTGTTATTAAAACATCTAATTTCATTTCAGATTGATTTCATTTGGTATCATATGAAGAAAAAACATTCATAAGTATTTTTTTTTCAAGAAGGCAATTGAAGGGTTGATTGAATTACATCCATTCAGATGTGATTTTCATTTGAATATTTTAATTTACTGTGCAATTAGCTGCGACATGTCAAACTATTTGATATTTCTTCATTCATTCGATGTTGGTTGTCTAAGTGCCGGCATTCGTTTTCTAAGTTTCAGGAAATTTCAACACCAGACTATGCTGCAGGTGGCGTGGTACCGGAATCCATTCAATTTTAGTGGGAAAAATTTCTCAGCTTACCTGATATTGCTGATATTATTCAAATAATAAAAATTTCATAAATACTAATTGTGAAATTGTGTTTAAATAATATAGATGAGAGTCAAGTTTTAGGTCATATGTGATAAGTATAGCCAAGAAGAAAGTGGACAAGGCCTCCCTTAGCTCCGTCGGTAAAAACAAAGCTATGAAGCAAGTCGATGAAGGAGATCGTTTTCGATCCAATTTAGTATTTTTGATTGACAACTTTCTCGACTGTCCATGATTTTGTTTGTCAAACAATTATAATAGTGCAAAAGTTTCAAACCTTGAAAGCTCCTATCTAACAACTTTGGAAGTGCATTTAGAATCCTAAGTTGTGGACACATGTGCCTTAAAACGATAAATCAATGTTTTTTTTTAATAATTTTATCAATATATCCTAGACAAAAAACGTACAGGTAAAGAATTAAAATTGTTCAGACTGTTTTTTTTTTAACGATTTGAGGCTTATTGTGACAATACAACGTAAAATCGTTTTAATATAAAGGGTGATACGGTCAAAATTTGGTCAAGGGAAAACGCGTGTAAATCGGTGAAATCGTTTATTTAAAAAATCAAATTAAATTTCTTTTTCAAGTTCAATTAGTATAAAATTCAGGAAAAATATTCAGTTAGGCTTCCGCTTTTCCAAATCCGAATTGCCGGGCCTTACGCTTGACCCCTGCCATCAGATTTTGTACAGCCACCTTGTCCACCTTCTTCGCCGCAGAAAGCCAGTTTGCCTTGAACTGCTGCTCGTCGTTAGCAGTTTTTTTGGTCTTCTTTGGGTTCCGCTTGACAATAGCCCAGTATTTCTCAATTGGGCGGAGCTCTGGCGTGTTGGGAGGGTTCTTGTCCTTGGGAACCACCTGCACGTTGTTGGCGGCGTACCACTCCATGGCCTTTTTACCGTAATGGCAATATGCCAAATCCGGCCAAAACAGTACGGAACAACCGTGTTTCTTCAGGAAAGGCAGCAGACGTTTATTCAAACACTCTTTCACGTAAATTTCTTGGTTGACAGTCCCGGAAGCTATGAAAATGCTGCTTTTCAAGCCACAGGTACAGATGGCTTGCCAAACCAGATATTTCTTTGCGAACTTTGACAGTTTCGTGTGCTTGAAAATATCTGCTACCTTTCCCCTTCCTTTTGCCGTATAAAACTCCTGTCCCGGAAGCTGCTTGTAGTCGGCTTTGACGTAGGTTTCGTCGTCCATTACCACGCAGTCAAACTTCGTCAGCATCGTCGTGTACAGCCTCCGGGATCGCGCTTTGGCCGTCGTATTTTGTTTATCATCGCGATTTGGAGTCACTACCTTCTTGTAAGTCGATAGTCCGGCTCGTTTTTTGGCTCGATGCACGGTTGTAGACGATACACCCAGCTTATTTGCGGCATCTCGGAGAGATAGGTTAGGGTTTCGCTTGAAACTACCGGCAACTCTCTTTGTCGTCTCAGCGGCTTCCGGTTTTCGATTTCCCCCCGATTCAGACTTCCTGGCTGTCGACAAACGTTCCCCAAACACTTTAATTACATTTGTAACGGTTGATTTGGCAACTTTTAGCGATTTTGCCAACTTTGCGTGCGAGTAGCTCGGATTTTCGCGATGCGCGAGCAAAATTTTGATACGCTGCTCTTCTTGCTTGGACGGCATTTTGACAACTGAAGAGTGAATTCCAAAATCAAAATAGGAGCAACATTCTACACACACACACCTTCAAAATGAGGGGTGTTCAGGTTTTTTAAATGCAAAATTGAAAGAAATACGTCAAGTTGATATTGACCAAATTTTGACCGTATCGCCCTTTAGGGCGGTCTTCTAGCTCCAGAACACGTACGTTATCGTACTTACTGCACTCTTCGTCAAAAGATTTGGACGAAATCTAGCATATTTTTTAAATATGTGCTTCCAAAACCTCTAAAAATCTGTGCTCCAATGGTAAGCTAGAAGAGTCAGCAGTTTATTGCTTGGTTTCAAAACTGCTCGACAATATGATCCATCACGTTTTACCTTCTTTTTTTAAAAAAATCTTGATTTTCTCTAATTAAAACACTTAGCTAATGATATACAATCTCTGACTTATTTCAGACAACGATACCGATTTCGGAGCAACGATTATCATAACAAAATGAAAACACACGTCAGCATCGATGGATCCTACGTCAACGAAGGGATGAACTGTTCGTCGTTAGACATCACAATACCAAATGGAGAACCCCATGGTGGTCTAACCGGATCAAATGAATTCATACGTAAGTTCTTGAAAGGAAAGCAATTCAAACATTCTTAAAGCTTGATGTTTAATAACCATGACATTTTCGCTCAATCATGCCTACAACATTATTTGGGTTGAAATTTGCAAGTGACACAAGTATTTCCAAGTGTAATATCCAAAATATTACGGTTCTATGCTTACGTAACCCGGATATTTGAGATTTTTCAGTTTGCACAACTCTTGTCATTCTCTGAAAATATAATATTTACAATTGAATTAAACTAGAAAATGAGAAGAAAGATTAGTAATTTCCATTTAATTCCAACTACCTTTATTGTTTATCTTGACAGATACGCGTATTTCGTCTACAATATGCAGACTTCTTCAGTGTCGTGTACCAATACTTGGACTTCTTCAGTGTCGTGTACTAATGTATTAGTACACGACACTGAAGAAGTTTGCACATTGTAGACGAAATGCGCGTATCTGTCAAGATAAACAATAAAGGTAGTTGGAATTAAATGGAAATTACTAATCTTTCTTCTCATTTTCTAGTTACAGATAATCCAATTAAAAAGCTCACACTCAACAGGATTCAATCGAATTAAAGTTTAGCATGGACTGGGTGTAGTGACACAAGTTTTAAATGATTAAAAAATTCAAATATCCCGCTACTAACGCCGGCTTAGGCAACATACAAATCTTCACAGTTTTTCACAAGATTGCGTTAAATAATTTGCAGATTTTGCGTTTAAATTTCGCTTATTTGTTTAAAATTGTTTCATGATCGAGGGGAATTGGCCCGCTGCCGAAAGAGTGTTTTTAGTGGACGTTCGTCAAACTTGTGACGAATACTTAATTGTCAAAAATTACTGAACTGCTCAGTAATTGATATCGAGGTTCGGTCAAATTCACAAAAATAACCGTAATATTGGAAACATGCAACAGCAGAATTTTACAGTTATTTTGGTAAATATTTTTATCTGCGCAGAGTTATTAATCTCTTTTTTTGCCTTTATTCAATTTAATTAATTAGTTTGAATCATTTTTTTCAATGTCACGTCTAAGCACTTTAACGTATCTCGGAGCTAGTAAAAGTAAAATACATATGTATCGCGACTTGAAATACTGAAAACGAAAAAAAAACGCAAACATTTTAGTCATATAAACTAAACAGCTCTTTCAATTTTCCATATTTCCGCAAACACATCCAAAATATCTTCAATTAACACATACCAACATTTTTCATCCACAAAATTTCTCTATTTGTTTAAAACAACTTGTGTAATTATTAATTTTCAACGCGGACGCAAAAAAGGCAAAGATTTGATAGGTAAAATTTTTACCGAATAAGGATTACAAAACTTCAGCGAATATTACGTGTTTGTAACAGTCTGTATTATTATTTTGCTAAAAATCAGTAATGCTTTTACAGATCACTTGAGATGCCAATGACATTTTCAAAGTTTACAAAATACATCAGTCAAATAATTATAAATGTTCCGCATGTTTCCGAAAACTTGTAAATTTTGGGAGATGTTTATTAATCAAAGCCATTTTACAAATCATTCAGCAAAATTGAAGTTTTACGGATATTTACTTACATACTTTTGCTGTTCCAATGTCCCTTCAGGACCACACCTGCGCCACAATGTTTCGCCAAGAAAATCAGTTTAGAGCTGCTTGTCTCTAGTTTCTCGAGCATCCTACACTTCCTAGGTCTTGCTACACTTGGTCTAACCACCTAACTCGCTGCGCTCCCCTGCATCTTGTAAATGGATTGTTATCTGGCATCCTTACAACATGGCTCACCCATTGTACCCTTCCAGCTTTAGCGACTTTCTGGATACTGGGTTCGTCATAGTGTTGTGCCAGCTCGTGGTTCATTTTTCTACATACAGCTTTTTTACATACACCGCTAAAGATGGTCTCTAAGCATACGTCGTTCGAAAACTCCAAGTGCTTGCAGGTCCTCCTCGAGCACTGTCTACGTTTCGTATCCGTAGAGAACTACCGGTCTTATCAGCGTCTTGTACATTGTACACTTAGTGCGGGGGTGAATTTTAGACCTTAGGGTCTTGTGGAGTTTATAGTAAGCACGACATCCACCCATTATGCGTCTCCGAATTTCTCTGCTGCTCTTGTTATCCGACGTCGTCAATAATCCGAGGGACACAAACTCATCACCACCTCGATCTCATCTTTGTCGATAATCACACTTCTGCCTGTGTGAGCTCTATTACTTACTTAATCTTCGAAGTATTCACGATTAGTCGAACCTTTTTTGCTTCACGTTTCAGCCTGGTGTAGATCTCAGTAATCACCTGGAAAGTTCTTCCGACAATGTCCACGTCGTCAGCGATGCTAATGAATTGACTGGAGTTATTGAAAATTGTCCACGTGTTAAAGCCCGCACATTTCATAACATCTTCTAGTGCAATATTGACCATCGCTTTGCCGAAGTTCTTTGTGTGTTTCTAACAAGTCCGATAACGCACCCGATATTTTCACACAGCACTGTACTCCATTCTTCGTTGCCTTGATCAGTCTTATCAGTTTCCCGGGAAAACCGTTCCCGTAATTATCTTGCATAGCTCTTCCCGATCAATAGCCTTGAAATCGATGAATATTGTGTGCGTAGAAACTTGATATTCACCACACTTTTGTAAGATCCACTGCACCGATTCAAGCTTCAATCTCAACGTGTGTAAAATTCCATAACCGTCAATTTAAAAAAATCTCCAAATAACAACAAGCAACTAGCAACTAGCAAATTTTTCATTTTTATTGCCGCTATGTGGCCTCTCATTGCACGTCAAAACATGTGTCAATACCGGGTGGCGTGTGGCAAACGTCAGCATGATATTTTGACATGCTATGCTAGCAGATGCCGCAACTTCGCTACATCAGTGAGTACCTCGACAAGTGAGCTACACGTAAGGGTAAGTCGTTTAGAACAGTGTGCCTGCCACGATGTCTTACACACTAGACGGATTTGATATATAACTGTGGAAATTCGATTTGCAGTCCATACCACATGTGTAGCACACTGAGGCACACTTTTGACAGTTGAGCTTTTAGAAATAAGAAACCAGCAACCTTGCCAATATGCGTTGTTGGTTGCCAGGTATAGAAAACAAACAAAAATTTGGACTGTCAACATATCGGCACCTTCGGTACCTTACGGGAACATTCAGAAAATTGCAACGCTTGTAGAGACACTAAAATAAAATAGCACAGGATAAAAGTGTGCTGAGCGATCCACCCCTAGACTACGAGGCGGTAGTGAACAAGCGATTGTTAACGCTAGCGATTGCTAGCGATTTCTGGCGGCGAAATCAATTAATCTCAGGCCGTTTTCGTTCGTATGCTTGTGTGCGCTGAACTTTCCTATAAATGGTCTAAATTCCTCCTCTAGATCAACCCGAGCATTGAGATCTCCGATAAAGATTTTGACGTCATGGCTTGGGTAGCTGTCGTATTCTCTTTCCAGCTGCGCGTAAAAAGCGTCCTTATCGTCATCGTCACGTTCTTGGTGAGGGTTATGCACGTTGACTTTTGCTATGCTGACATTTAAAACACGGCCATTGATTCTCAATTTCCATATTCGGTTATCAATTGGTCACCACCCAATCACGTGGTTTTGCATTCCGTCCATCACGGTAACAGCTGTGCTCAACTCGTTACACACGATTTCGCAGCTCCGGTAGGTGGTATAACCATCCCTATACGTGTATACTGTCGATCCTTTACAGCAAACCTCCTGCAGCGCTACAATGTCGAACTTGCGAACCTTCAATAATTCGGAAAAAAGTGGGTAATTCACAAGAGGTTGAGTGACTTAAAGTTCCATGTTCAGAGTTTCCAATCGTTTGTACGTTTTCGTTACCTAGGTCTATGCCGATCGTTTCGGTCCGTATTAACATTGTGTGTTTCCTGTACTTATGATTTTTTCGGCTGGCTTGTAGGGCCTTCACCAACTTCCTTGTCTCGCCCGAGGAACATCGTGCACAGTACTGATTAGAGTTCCACGCCCACACGAGGGCGATGATCAACCGCCCCTAACATAGAGAACAGACGCTGAGAACCAAGCGGAAACCCAGAAACAATAGCTGAAGATTCTGCTCAAAGAGATCTTCCCGGCGAAGTGAAACGTGGTGGTAGTTATTGACGACGAGACGTACCTCACGTTGCACAGCAACAACTGGCAAGGAAAGGCCACCCCGACAAAAAGAATTAGCAGTGATGTGAAGTACATAGCGCACACGAAGTTTCCAAAGAAGGTGTTGCTGTGGCTCACAATCAGTGCAAAGGGGATGTCTCGTACCCGCTTCTTTTTGTCGGGGTTGGCTGTGAACGGCGAGATCTACAGTAACACGTGCCTCCCAGAAGTTGCCGCTTTCATTAAAAAGTACCACAAAGGAGGCGTGGTGTTTTGGCCGGAATTGGCGTCGGCCTACTACTTGAAGCGGTCGCTGGCGGAAATGGAGTGGTTGGGCATTTCAGTGGTGCCCAAGCATGCCAACCCTCCCAACGTGACCCAGCTCCGCCCAATCGAGAAGTTCTGGGCCAATTTGAAGAGGAGAGTATATTCAAATAATTTCGTTCTCAAAACGACGGATGATATGATCAAAAAGACGACCACGGAACTGAACAATATGCCTACACGCTTTTTTTCACCTATGGCCAAATTTCCGGTTAACTGCCGCAAGGCGGCGTGGCAGGGAGTAGAGGTAATTTAGTGAAGTTTTTAATTTCTTGATGAATAAAATGCAATTTGATTTGTTGAAATATCCTTTTCCGATCTTTTTTTACCATCCTGGATGTCTGTTCTCTGTGAAGTAACCTACACATTTTTGTAACTTCTGCATGCTGCTAGGGATTTGAAATGACAAATGTCTTACAATTTTTTTTTTATTTATAATCTTGTAACTAACGCCTTTCTTCCACGCCGAAAGAATAGATTTCTGAAACGAAGTAATTAATAAATTCTATCTTGTTTTCTCGTTTCAGTGTCACCAAGTGGTCAGAAAATTTCCTCAGATAGCCGTTTAGATGATGTATATCCATGGTTTAAACGCAAAGCTAGAAGCGTATGCTCTAGAAAGATGTTGTTGAAACGGGTTCCTATTTTACGGTGGTTACCTAAGTGAGTAATGCTAGAATAAATGCGTTTGGAAAAGTAATTAATCCAATTACGGTGCTACTGTGGTTGAATTAATGAGAAGAGGTTGATACTTATCTTTCATTTAATTATTTTTTTAACAGATACAACGGCACGGATGCTGTGGGTGATCTTGTGGCGGGAATAACCGTTGGGCTCACTGTGATTCCTCAAGCACTTGCCTATTCCGGTATCGCTGGGCTTCCCGCTGCGGTAAGTTTCCTAACAGTCTAGAAAGTTTAAGTCAGCAGTATTTTATATGTTATAATTTTTTCACCCACAGTACGGACTGTATGGTTCCTTTCTTGGCTGCATCGTGTACATATTCCTCGGTAGTTGCAAAGATGTACCTATGGGACCAAGCGCCATTTCTGCGCTTCTCACCTATCAAACTGCGCGTGGAAATGTATCCAAAGCTATCATTCTAAGCTTTCTATCTGGAATAATTGAGCTGGTCATGGGTGTCTTTGGCTTGGGATTTTTAGTTGATTTTGTATCTGGACCTGTGTCATCTGGATTCACGTCTGCGGTATCACTTATCATCGTAACATCCCAAATTAAAGATGTTTTAGGCATAACGGCAAAAGGAACTACGTTCCTGGAGATTTGGCAATCAATCTTCAAAGATATTCATAATATCCGTGCATGGGACACAGTCCTTGGAATCACCTGCATTGCTGTACTGCTAATTATGAGAGTATGTTATTGATTGTTATCACTAAGAAAGTATAATAACTAACGGTCTATATTTTAGATTGTAGCAGGATTGAAAGTTGGACCCCACGAAGATGACCTTAAATCGAAGAAACATCGAATTATAAATAAGTTTATGTGGTTAATTGGAACATCGCGTAATGCCATTCTAGTTGTAGTTTGTGGTGCCATAGGATACGTGTTCCAGTCATCGGTTTCAGCGCCATTCAAGTTGATTGGCGATATTCCTCCTGGTTTGCCATCATTTGAAGTTCCTTCGTTTTCACTTAATGCCAATCAAAGTTCTAATGGTAGAGAAGAAAGCTTTGCCGAGGTTGTTTCCAGTTTGGGATCGGGACTTATTGTGGTGCCTTTGATCGCATTGATGGAAAACATAGCTATTTGTAAAGCATTCTGTAAGTAGAACACAAGGTTTCTTCCCGGATGGTGAATTTTATGTTTCATTTTCTTTAATATGCAGCTAACGGCAAACCGGTTGACGCAACCCAAGAACTGCTTGCCATTGGAGTTGCCAATGTTGCGAATTCTTTCGTCCAAGGTTTTCCAGGAACTGGAGCTCTTAGTCGTGGTGCCGTATTCAATGCTTCTGGTGTACGAACACCCTTAGCAAACATCTACACTGGAGCCTTGGTGGTGCTTTCACTTCTATTCTTCACTCCATACTTTTCGTACATTCCAAAAGCTACACTCGCTGCGATTATTATAGCAGCAGTGGTCTTCATGGTGGAAGTGAAAGTTGTCAAACCCATGTGGCGAACTAAAAGTGAGGCTCGATCATTTGGAATAACAAAGTATAAAACCTTACTGTTCATTTTATTTCTATTTTCAGAGAGTGACTTGATTCCTGGATTGAGTACATTTATTGCCTGTTTAGCTCTGCCTTTAGAAATTGGAATTCTTCTAGGTGTTGGTCTTAATGTAATATTTATCCTATACCATGCCGCTAGGCCCAAGATCAATGTTGAGCGATTAACGGTAAGTTTAAACATACTCTTTCAAGTTTACATAATTTTTACTACAAACATTCATCAACAGAGTCCTGCTGGTACCGAGTATCTGATCATCACTCCAGACCGTTGCCTGATTTTCCCATCGGTGGATTATGTGAGAAACTTAGTTACAAAGCATTCTATTCGTCAATCACTACCAGTTGTAATAGATTGCTCACACGTTTATGGAGCCGACTATACCGCTGCAATGGTAATTGGAAGTATTACCCAAGATTTTGCAAAACGTGATCAGCCACTGTTCTTCTATAACTTGAAACCAAGTGTGTGTACGGTGTTTGAAGGACTGTCACCTGTCGACTTCGTAGTTTATTATCGAGAAGAAGACCTAGATGAACTGATGAAAGAAAAAGCATACAAACCGAAACAGGTACTTAGTGCTTAAAGGATGCACTAAATTTTGATCGACGCTCCAGTTCGGGAATAATCAACAGTATTACTAAAAGGTTTTCCATGAAAGCAAAATTGTATCCCTGCATGTTTGCTTTACGAGGTAACACAAAAACGATGTATCAATAATAGAAGAAAACATTACATCAGCTTTATGGCGAGGCATTTAACTGCCAAGTTTCGTAATTTAATAATTCTGTAAGAACTATTTTCAGCTTGAGTTGAATTAAAACCTATCTAGCTATGTGTGTATTTATTACGTGCCCTTGGTACCATAATAACAAATATGAGCATTTTATCTGACTAAGCACTTCGTTATCGAGGGTTGGGTATCTAGTGAAGCGTGCCTTCTCTGAACCAACATCCTTTTACTTTGCGCACGGATAAATATATAGAGACGAGTGCACCTACTTGCAGAAATGAACATGAGCTTGAATTTATTCATGAATATGACCAAATTGCTATGTATTTTAAATCAGCACTGCTTGCTTTCAGAATCCTCAAGATTGTATATTATTAATTGAATAAGAACCGCCAAGCCATAAAATCCAGCCTTTGCTGGAATAAGCGTGCAACAGCTATTGCCATTAATACCTTTTTTCCGGCTTCTAGGAATTCGAGACTCGTCCTCGTTTTCCACCATAAGCAAGGAACAAATGAGTACTTACCAGAAGGTGCTTTTCGTTTACGTGGACAAGTCTTGAAAAACAGCGAGAGAAGTTATTGCCTACAAAAGGTCGTAGTCCTTTTTAAAGATAACGCGAAATAGTGTAAAGTATTTGTTTTTAATATTTTAAGTGTTTATTACAAAAGCCAACTAGAAGAAGTTTCATTCTTAATTCCAATGCCACTTCTTGTTTAGGATTACACGTACTTTGATACTTAAAAACATTAATTCAATTAAACTGTGATAAGGCTATAATTTATTCTAATAAATGCAACAATGAAAATCCAGACAATTCTTTGTAATATCACAAACCCCATTTATATTTTTTCAAAACCCTTTTTTTGGGGGCTTCCGTAGTTGTGAAAATAATCTTAACGAAAGATAAATTTTTCATTTTGTGCGGGATCCTCTTTTTAAAAAACACCCCCCCTTTGTGGGGCCCGGGGGGTTTTGTGTTTTTTGGGCCAGTGGCGCTTGGGAAAAAAACCAACAAAAATATGAAAACAAATAACAAGATCACGGTAAGTAACAGAACGCTAAGTAAGTGTCTCAGTGCCTTGGATTTTCATAAAATATCCATGAGAAGTGAAAATGATTTTATCCCAGTGTAATGATGATGTTAACTTTCCCGGTTTTCATGGTTACCGCTGTCACTTCTATGCCAACTAAATTTTCTTTACTGCAATGAATGAAGTCGGCACTAAGTGCGGGTCGAAAATCTAACTGTTGTATTGATTATCAATCGTGTCACTGTTGTTTTGATTAACAATCGGTAAGCATGAATTTTATTTCTCGAAATATGAATATCATCTCTTGTGATGATTTTTTTTATTATTAAGTGATTTTGAATCCTAATACGAACATGGAACAACCAGGGCCGTCATAATTGTCCCAGAAGAATAAAGATTGGACTCGGAAAAAATGCGACACTTTGTTTTGGGTGTAACTTTTTATCGCATGAATAAAAATTAATGCAATTTTGGGTACTATTAGTTTAGAGTGTTTTTTTTATGTGTGCAAAATTTTATTGCGATCTGTCAAGTAGTTTTGAAGAAGAATTCGAAACAAGAAGAGCTAAGCCAGCAAATCTTGGGCGCGGTGATCGATAATCCTGGTCAGTCGCACAGATGCATCGGCAAAAGGCTTGGAATCCACCATTCCACCGTGTCCCGCGTTGTGAAGATGTTCCAGGAGACGAAGACCATCGAGCGGCGCGCTAAATGCGGCCGAAAACCGAAAACGGAATACCCAGAGAAGGCGCGGAAGATAAGGCAGTACTTTAAGAATAACCCGAACCTTTCCACCCGAGACGTGGCCAAAAAGGTCAATTCGTCAAAGTGGTTCGTCCAGCAGACCATGAAGCGGGCTGGGCTACGTGTTTTTAAGCTCAGGAAGGCGCCAAACCGGACTGACAACCAAAACACGGTGGCCAAATTGCGTGCGCGGAAGCTGGTACGGTACGTGAGTGGCTGGTCAAGCCAGGTTGTCTCGTCATGGACGACGAGACATATATCAAGGTGGACACCAAACAAATCCCCGGCTTCGAGTTTTTTGTCGGTACGTCCCGCATGGAGGTTTCGGAAAAGTTCCGGAAGAGAAAGATGGACAAATTCGCGAAGAAGTACCTGCTGTGGCAGGCGATCTGCGAGTGCGGACGGTACAGCAAGCCGTTCGTTACAACCGGCACCATAAACGGGCAGATTTATCGAGAGGAATGCTTGCAGAAGCGCTTGCTGCCCTTCCTCCGCTCTCACCGTGGTCTCACGCTGTTCTGGCTGGATCTCGCTTCGTGCCATTACGCCGAGCCTGTAATCTTTCGATATATTGGTACGAAGCGAAGGACGTTAACGTGATCCAGAAGGAGGCGAACCCGCCAAATACACCAGAACTTCGTCCGATCGAAAGGTTTTGGGCGATAATGAAGAAGAAGTTGAAGAAAAGCGGAAAAACATTCAAAACCGATGAAGCTTTGAAGAAAAACAGGGAGAAATTGTGTAAGGAAGATAGACAAAGCCTCGCCCAAGATCTCATGAGCAGTGTTAAGAGTAATGTACGAGCATTCTGCTTGGGGGAGGAAATTCAATAAATAAATTATGCCAAAACATAGCTAATATATAGTTATTTAATCCCTGAACATTTGAGAAGTATCCGATTTATAATGAATTTTTGGTGATCATTTTTGTGTGTCTCATTTTTCCGAGTCCAGTCTTTAGATGATAGCAATGTTGAGCAAGAATACCCTGGTCTGGGCTGCCCTTGCATATTTTCCAATCCCGACGAGTAATTGATATTCATTGTGGTTTATTGAATTTCATTTCTGACATTTTGAAATTCATATTAAAAATGAACCTGTTTATATAAATTAATATCAAAGCATTTTGAAAATCGAACGTTCATTCTTCTGGTTACGTTGTTTGTCACGAGTTATAATTTCATTATCGCATAGAACCTATAGGTAGTCAATGTTATGTTGCCTGAAAATCCACGCTTTTGAACCTAATGTGCATGACTTTTATCAAGACTGCTTCCGATGCAATCTCTGGACTTTGTTCCTCAAAATTAAACTCAATTTTATACGATAGAGTGTTATAAATTACGGAAAATCAAAATTATAATTGTCTAAAAATAGGAAACTTACTGCGTTTCTCACGATGGCCGTGAACTATCCGGTGTAACCTTTTAATTTGCTGGTGTACCCTTATATCGATTAGTCTAGTAGCATTTCACCCAGAGTAGTTCCCAAATCATATCAAGTTAAGAAGTCGTTAATTGCACTTTTCCAAGAGTAACCGTTTCACAATTTCTGTAGAAACTGATAATCCTAATTCATGGATCGGAAGGCGTGTTTACAGCAAGGTCGATTAAGATGCAGTTTATATTTGGACAAATTGGAAATGCAAACTGTTGATGTTCTTTAGAGAAAAATCTGCAAGAGTTTAATCGGGTGCTTTTGGTCAGAATGCATTGTGGCGATTGAACTATATCGACTGGTTGAGTACGATTCTTCAGAAATAGTAGATAGAAATAGTTTCGAGAGAAAGTCGAATTAGTTAATCTTAAGACTAAGGAATTTCAAGGCAATTTAATTTTTTGACGTAGGACTACTACACAAGGCAGTGTTGAATTTTAAATGAAACCGAATTAACGAACTAACATAGTAAATTATGGTTGGAACTGTTCCAAAAACCATCCTTGAAAAGTTTCAGATTTTTAAAAATTGTTTATATTCTTTTGATTTACACTGCCTTTTTGATCCAAAATTATCCATATTGCAGGCTTTTTGAAAATATTTCCCACTCTTTTTCGATCTAAAGTGGCCATTTTGGATTCCTAAATGGAGTTGGACATCGATTTTCGACATCAAGACGCCGTCTGCGTTCCAAAACTATCCATATTGAAGGGTAATTACCAGTATTTCACATTTTTCTGGTATCAGTTGCTGCCATCTTGGTTGCAAAATAGCGTCAAACACCGATTTTCAGCCATTATGCACCGTTTTCGATTCAAAAATATCGATATTGCAGCAGTGTCACTTCATTTCCAATTTATGCTGGAATAAATAACGGTCGAATTCTAAAGTGAGTACCGTTTAAAATCGGCACACACAAAATTCATTCTCAAAATTCGAGTTTTTATCCGATTATCACCGACTATAAGTTTTCAGGGAGTTAAAAGAAACAAAGTTAGTTTTGACATTATTCATTTAATTTATTTCGCCTTTATATCCGAATGAGCAAACCTTGTCCTTAACCCCAGCCATAAGGTTCTGCACGACCTCAGAATCGACAGTTTTTTTTGTATATTAACCCATGCTTTCTTCATTTCTTCTTCATTATTTACCACTTTAGGTCGTTTTAGAAGGTGCTCCTTCATAATGGCTCAGAATTTCTATTGGGCGCAGTTCCGGAGTATCTGGGGGGTGAGTCGTTTGCTTGTGTGTTTTTAATACGCCGTATGGCTGTTCTACCGAGTTTTCTTCGTTCATTTTTCTTTGTTGTTCACGCGTAATGACTGCAACTAATTGTGGACAATGTACAGCGTTTTCATCTGATTGATTATTGCCAATACTGGGCAGGCGAGATACGAAGTCAGCCACGATGTTTTCTTTCCCCTTTTGTACCTAATCTCACCACCGAGACCACTCTATCACGTCCTTCGTGTAGTGGCCTGATGCCAAATCCGGCCAGAAGTTCGTCGGACCGTCGTGAGCCTTAAGGAGAGGAAGAAGCCGCTTTTGGAGACACTCTACCAAATACACTTGTCCATTTATGGTGCTTGCGGTAACGAAAGGTGTACTCCGCTGTCCGCAAGTACAAATTGCTTACCAAATTAAGAACTTCTTGGCGAACTTCGACATAACACTTATCCTTGGCAGTCACATACAGGTTTCCTGGAATCTGTTTGAAGTCCGCCTTCACATATGTCTCGTCATCCATTACGCAGCAGTGTGGTTTCGTTAACCTTTGGTCGAACAACTTCTGGTCACAGCTTTTGCGACCGTATTCTGTTTCTCGTCACAGTTTTGGGACTTCTGAACATTAAAAGTACGTATGCCAGCTCGAGTTTTGGTATTCTGCACAAAAGTCTTGCTCACGTGCAACTTTTTAGCCACATCTCGAACTGAGGCGTTCGGTTTCTGTTTGAAGGCCCAAACCACGCATTTAGCCTGACGGCTTTTTTTTTGGATCTTCGCTTCCGACCACAGGCAGATGATCTTCGAACCGTTTTATGATAAGACATCGTGGAATTCACGGTTCCCAACTTTTTTTTTTCGATGGCACGATGCGACAGACCCTTATTCTCAAAGTACTCGTGCAAAACTTTTTCGCGCACGCACTGTTCTCTTGACGCCATTTTGAAAACCTTTGCGCGCTTGATGAAATCCACTTACAGAGTGTAAACATTACACATTAAACTATGTCTACGCAAAATTTCAAATAAATTTTACCCAACGGATTAAAAGTAAGAACAATTTGAGTGTGTGCGGATTTAAGCGGTACACGCTTTACTAAGAGCCCAACAAAAATTGCATGTTGAATTGGAGCTTATTCAACCAAAAAATGATCTCTTCGGCTAAAATATAGGGATCGTTCCTGTCAATTTTAAACTTACGTTCATCCAGCTAAGTAAGGCACATGGCTAAGTAAAGCACCGCTTTCTGGATCTGTGCTTCTTTAGCGAAGAAATATGCATGGATAGCACGGTGATGCACCACTCGTTAAAATCTGTAGGCATCATCCTCCTGTGCAAATGCAAATCGAAATAAGCCTACAACAACGCTTTCGTGACACGTCTGAAAACATCCCTTACGATTTCAGTAAGGCTGATTTCGATGGAATGAACGATTTCTTCACACATGTCGATTGGGACGAAGTTCTTCGAGACTTAGACACTAACCTCGCTACAACAACGATATCATGCATCCTAAGGCTTGCTTCATTTAGAATTGGAACAAACTTTTGCTCATATTGTGGCGCTCCTGGTGGACTGATTTGGAAGTTCTTGGCGCCCACGTGTCGGTAATTTTGTCAGCTTCACGTATGTATTTTTGACATTCCGCAAATCGACTGTACTTTGTAAACAATCAACATGGAAGCCGAAAGAAGGGAAAAAATTGTGCACAGTTATTTGGAAAATCCATTGTGGTCTGCATCTAGGCTAGCTAAACAGCTGAAATTGCCCAGAAATACCGTATGGCGCGTTATCAAACGGTATAAGGAAACATTGACGACTATTCGGAAGCCTCAAGCCAATCGTCGGAGTGGAACTGTCGACCGGAAACTGCGTGGTAAGATTTTGAAGACGATTAAGAGGAATCCCAATCTGTCGGACCGTGATTTGGCCAGAAAATTCGGTGCTGCCCATAGTACCGTGAGTAGAACTCGACTCCGGGAAGGAATCAAGTCGTATCGAGCTAGCAAACAGCCAAATCGGACCATAAAACAGAATAGTGTGGCCAAAATCCGTGCTCGGAAGCTATACGACCAGGTGCTGACCAAGTTCGACGGGTGTCTTCTGATGGACGATGAAACCTATGTCAAGGCTGACTTCGGGCAAATCCCAGGTCAAAAATTTTACTTGGCAACGGCTCGGGGGGATGTTCCAGCCAAATTTAAATTTGTTTTTGCCGACAAATTTGCACGAAAATTCATGATTTGGCAGGGCATTTGCAGCTGTGGCAAAAAAACGAAAGTTTTCGTTACAAATAAGACAATGACGTCGGAACTATACCAAAAAGAGTGTCTCCAAAAACGAATTTTGCCGTTCATTCGATTCCACGATCATCCCGTAGTGTTTTGGCCAGATTTGGCAAGCTGTCATTACAGCAAAGTCGTTCAAGAATGGTATGCAGAGAAAGGGGTCCAGGTTGTTCCGAAAAACCTTAAACCACCCAACTGCCCCCAGTTCCGCCCTATTGAGAAATACTGGGCAATCATGAAGAGGAGACTCAAGGCAAAGGGAAAGGTTGTCAAAGACATCAATCAGATGAAGACCTGGTGGAATAAGATAGCTAAAACGATGGACGAAGAAGGTGTGCGCCGCCTAATGAGCCGTGTTACAGGAAAAATTCGAGAATTCCTTCGAAACCGTGACGAATAATTTTATCCGTATTTTTTCTTAAAAGTATGAAGAAAACGCTACATTTGTATAAAAAAAAAACTTGAATTCAATAATAAATAACTGAAATACAGGCAATTGTTTTTGTTCCAATTCTATCTGAAGCAAGCTTTATCATACGCTATCGGCCAGTTTGTTCCCGTCAAGTTCTTCATTTAAGCCAGCCTGGTCTAGTGCCGATCTCAAACATCTAAAAAAAAAATATGAAGCAAGCTGCTCTCCGGCGACACAGCAAGTATCGTACTGACTCGACGAGAGCGATATATGTGAAGTTGAACACCGAGTACAAGCAACTCAACAATCATTAATTCGACGCCTTTCAAGATCGTCTACAAAGTCGCCTAAAAAATAAACCAACAAGTTTTTGGCGCTACGTGAATGACCAACGAACGGAATTCAGACTGCCCTCTACGATGACCAACGGTCTGATTGAAGCCGACTCCTTACCGGATATCGCAAATATGTTTCGCTCTCAATTCAGCAACGTTTTCACCAGTGAACATCTCAATCTCCAGGATGTAGACGCAGCCACCTCAAATGTTCCTCGGCTTACCGGCTATTTGTCTCAGTACGTTGTCACCGATGACATGGTCATTTCCGCTAGTAAGGAACTAAAATCCTCCACTGGCATACCATCTCTAGTGTTGAAACGATGTTTGGATATACTGGCAAAACCGCTAGCGTCTGTATTCTCGTCATCCCTCGCTTCTGGTGTATTTCCGGACTGCTGGAAACAGTCATATGTTTTTCCAGTGTTTAAGAAGGGCTGCAAGAGACATGTTGCTAATTACCGAGGAATAGCTGCGCTGAGATCTACTTCCAAACTGTTTGAGCTAATAGTTCTTCGTAAGATGTTTCTCCACTTCGACCATTATATTTCGCCAGACCAGCACGGTTTTATGCCTAAACGCTCGACGACAACCAATTTGACCTGCTTTACTGCGTACCCCAAGTAACATTGCCAGAATCATCCTGCTTTATTGAGTTTTATTAAGGTTTTATCAAAGCCACTAGAAATCAATTTGGTTTTATTATGACACCAAGAGGTGCCAATTTTAGTTTATTTTAGTCAGGTTTATGAAAACCTACACAGCTTTTTTAAAACGATCTAAAAACCTCGTTTTCTCAAATTCCTTTTACTCCTATCAAAGTTTTTATTTCGACTTTATGAACTCATAAAATGCTGTTTTGAAATGCCGTTTTAGCAACAGCCTGCAGCGCAATCAGCTACATGTCCACTGGTTGGTCGCCACTGCACCTTCTATGGTACGTGCCACCACTAGCTGCCAAATCCAAAATGGCGCTTTGCCGCTCCACACTCGATGTTTCGTTGGTCTGCCCAGCTCCAGTACTGCGACACTAATGAGTAAATTTGCGAAGGTGTACCCCTTTTATATCGTTCACTGCTGCATATGAGACCTCCCTTGCTTACATTTGAAATCTGTGATAGTAAAGTACAGTGCATTTAATAAATTTACTCTGAAAAATCAGCATTATAAGACATCACCTCATATTTTGGTTATTTTCAATAGCTTGAAATTGTTAACGGATGCTTGATAATTGAATTGATACGCGGTAAAATTTCCAACCGA
The DNA here is from genome assembly GCA_024533555.2 of Aedes koreicus. Lineage (NCBI taxonomy): Eukaryota > Metazoa > Arthropoda > Insecta > Diptera > Culicidae > Aedes > Aedes koreicus. Next base: position 425,723 of record JAHHFK020001818.1, read on the forward strand.
TTGATGTAAAAATATTGAAAATCTATTGAGCATTTATTTAATTATTAGCGTTTTATTTGTAACAATATTTCGTGACGGTCGCTTATTTTTAGATTTTCAGTTGACACCCTACCCTTCCCGTAAGACGTAGTCTACGTCAAAAAATAAAAATAAAAAATAAACGTCGTGCTATGATCAAAGTAAACCGATGAGTTATCTGATGTTTTGGAAGGGTTGAGACTGTTATGTGGGAGTACTCTGTAATAATGCTGGGAGAGTGCTAGAATTGAAATCTTGAGTAGTATTGGAAGCATACTAAATGGTTTTTTTGTTGTTGTTTTGCAAAACGGCGCCCTGCGTGAACCGAATCAAAAATAATTTTGTGTATTAAGGAAAGCTTCGTTTCTCTGGTTTGGTTTTGGAAGCATCTGCGATGCCACTTTTCAAGGTTGGCACGGATCCTACGACCGACTGGATCAAATGGAAACAAGCCGTGGATCGGTTTTTTCAAGCCAACAAAATAGGAGATGACGAAGAAAAATGAAATCTCCTGCTAGAGCTTCAGTCATATTATGATAAAGTTGCGAAATGGGCAGAAAACTACCGGTGAAAACGAAGAAATTTTAGAGGAAGTGATTGTTGTGATTTACGAATCCACCCTTCTCTCTCGACGAATATTTTGCTCTTCAACTGCGGAAACGATTCGAACGTCACATTCTGAGATCGATGCGACAAAACAATCAAGAATCATTCGAAGATTTTGTTTTCCGATTACGTGACCAAGCAAACCGTTGTATGTTTATGGACGTGGACGACATGATCGTTGATCAAATTATTAAAGGGTGTAGTTCAACTGAACTCCGAAAGAAGCTTTTGATTTCTGAGATATCTTTGTCGGAAGTTGTATCGTTGGGCAAAACTCTAGAAGAGGTACAAAAACAAACCAAAGAGTATGACAAACCCAATACGTCTTTTACATCTTTTCTTTTACGTCTTTTCTTCCCTCTACACGGTTTGGTCCAGAAAGTTGTCGGGAAAACTCCCGTGAGTTCGAGATTTATAGAAAGCTCCAGGAAATGTTACAACTGTAACAAACCAGGTCATATAGCTAGAAATACCGAAAAATGTCCTGCGAAGAACCTGGAATGTTAGGTTTTCTTAGGGTTACGGTCACTTCAAGATCTGCTGTCGTAAACGTAAACATGATGAACCGGCCAATAGACGCGCGGTGCCAGGGGCCAATGGGTGACATGTATGCAAAAAGATGTATTTTTTGTGAGGACATCGGAAGAGCTTAGCGAAATACTCGAAATGGACGTTGTAGGAGTAATAGCAAAAATGGTCATCGATTCTGGGTCCCCGGCAAATATACACACTTAGATTTTTTTTACAGAAATCTGTAAAAGTTTACCGAATTCTCAACAGCTGAACGCTCGGTAATCCGATTTAACGGATTTCGGTGAAATTTTACAGTTATCTGTAAAAAATTTACCGGATTTCAGTAAAATTTTACCGAGATCCGTTAAATTGGATTACCGAACGTTCAACTGTTGAAAATTCGGTAAAATTTTACAGATTTCGGTAAAAAAATCTGAGTGTGTAATTGACGTCAAAACCTACAATCGACTAAAACTTCAAGGAGCACACATCCTCAACGAAAAGAAACCCGAGCAAGGCGAAATAAATTTCAAGGCTTTTGCTTCGAATTCAGATATTTTATTTAGCGCTGTGTTGGAAACCAAGATTAAAATCCCTGGTGAGAAAACTGGAATTTTGTGCCATGTCCTGGTTGCATCAGATGGTCAGGTTTGTCTCCTGGGTAAAAGAACAGTCTTTGCATTGGGTATTTTAAAAATTGGTTATCACTTGAATCAAGTTTCTGCTGTGGGTACGTCGGTTATCGAGGTTGAAGACCGTAAGGAATTCCCGAAAATACCAGATGTTCAACTGTCCATCCAGATTGATGACTCAGTCCCACCAGTTGCTCAAGCAGCTCTATGGTTGCCAATGTCGATGGAAGCGGATGTGGAGGGAACAATCCAAGATCTGTTGGAGAAAGACATCGTAGAACGAGCAGATGAACCCATCACTTGGATATTACCGCTGGTTCCTGTGAGAAAATCAGACGGAAGGATTAGACTATGTGTTGACATGCGTGCAGCCAATAAGGCAGTAAGACGTGAGAACTACCCCATGCCAAACATCGATGAGGTGATGCCCAGAATCAAAAAGGTAATTTGGAAATGTTCGAATTTTTATGTTGTTTTATTACTGTTATTTAGAATTCTTACTGGTTGTGAAACTGTCCAAAATCGATCTTGAAGCAGCTTACTATCTTTGAACTTTGAAATTGCTGAAAACAATAGGAACATCCCTACCCAAGTAACACCACTTGTCATATTAATGTTAAAAATACACCTTTTAGACAAATATACCAGATGTTATACCAGATGTTTTCTAGAACATCCATTAGACAAATATTGTGTTCTGTGGATGCTTAAAACAGCATGCTTATAACATAATGATATGTTTGTCAAAGTAAGCACGGTACTAAAATGAATAGTTAAAAAAATATAAACAAGATTTTTCAATGGCGAAAGGATACCGTAGCTAATAGTATTTTATGCGTTAAATATGATTGTTTATTACTTTTTCAAAAAGGGAATCGAAAGTGGAAGTTGTATCAAAATTGTCTATGCGGCTCAAGGTTAGCAGTGCAACTTTCCGTTTTACCTTCCCTAATTTCATGCGCCATTGATTGGATAAAAAACGTAGAAGGTACACCGAATAAATGATTGAATTTGAGTGAGATTTCCTTATGGAATCCACCAAAATCAACATGGCGATTTTCAAAGTTCAGAGTCCTACAGTACGGGTAAAAACATTAGTATTACATTCAATTTTCAAATGTTCGATTTTTATTTTCTGCGTTTTTTTTTGTTGTATAATTGAACAGGGTAATGTCAGTATGAAGGAAAATACAAATACAATTTTTTTAATTATGTTGTGCGTAGCTACATCTCAAAAGACTCCCCCACAAATAAAGCATAACAATTTAGAACAAATACTGAACAACCTCCCAAACTGTTGTTTTACGTAACAGTTGAATAAATCCCTATGCTCAATTTGGCTAATATTTGAATCAGTGAGTTGCACCACAATCTTACATTTATAGTACGTTCACACTACAGATTATATTACGTGATATAGAGTATCTTGATATCAAATGACATATACATCATTTCCAGTGCAAACTAGATGTATAGTTGCTGATATCAAGATACTCTATATCACGTAAAATAAGCAGTAGTGTGAACGTACTATTAGGTAGTGTTTATTTTTATTCCAATATCCACAATCTATTCTGAGTAATTTCACTATTGTATGAGGATGTTAAACATAAGTTCATCTTGAATGCAACCTATCAACATATTTACAAACAACTAGCATACACGCTATTTCCAAACAACCCAAAATTAAGTACGTTTGACTCAAATCAGTAAAAAGTATGGCTACTCAGAATTGAGGAAAGATAGTTCGTAGTGGTAAGATGACAAACAGTCACCGATGTTTTCAAGAAGTAAAATTTAAGTTGATCGAACAACCATAGAACAAAAATGTGTTCGCTGTTCTGGTACCACGTTTGAACCGAATATGTGTGGAAAAACATCCTCAAAACTTTTTCAAGACTAGACATGTTTGGTATTTCATCCTCACGACTTCTTTACAAAAAAGTTCTTATATTCTTATCAAAGAAGATGTTTCTGGTATTACTTGGGTACTTTTGTTACTAGAAGTGGAGTATACAGATTTTGTTGATTAATGTTCGGAATAATATCTGCTCCGGAACTTTTTCAACGTGAAATGGAGAACTTATTCAGGGGCATCGATGGCTTGATAGTTTACATGGATGTTTTTCTGATTTTTGGACAAACGGTCGAAGAACATGATGGAACACTACACAAAGTTCATTGTCAAAATCATAAATTCAACATGAAAATCAACAAGGAAAAGTCGGTGTTTGACAATTTGACAATGTATGGCGAAATGATACTACGGGGCGAAAGAATCGTCATCCCTATGCAATTGAGAGAGAAGGTAGTTCATTTGGCACACTCGGGACATCAAGGAGGAATATCTATGAACGCTATGCTCAGATCCAAAGTATGGTTCCCGCTCATGGATAAGCTGGTGGACACAGTTCTTCGCAATTGCAATTGCAATTGCACCCCCAGATAAGCCCAATCCCATGACTCATCGAATGCCAACTATGCCTTGGCAAGACCTGGCCATCGACTTTAAGGAAGGTCTTCCGGAGAAGGTCTCTTTGTTAGTGATCGTTTGCTATACGTCCAGGTTCGTACAGGTGGAGCCAATGAAACCGGTGACAACTCAACGGCCCACAATTTAAATCAATTGAATTACGAAATTTTTGTCTGAGCTACGGCAGTCATCTTAATCTCTCTACACCATATTGGCCGGAACAAAATGGCGCCGTAGAAAGACAGATGCGGAATATAAGCAAGAGAATTAAATCAGCATTATTCAAGGTACAGATTGGAAGACTGACCTTCACGAATATTTAACGCTGTACCACTCAACACCCCAAGAGACGACTGGTGTATCACCGGGACAATTGATTTTTGGACGGGAGATTCGGAACCGCATCCCGTCTATTCATCATCCACCAAGCTTAAAGAGATAAAGATATGATGCAGAAGGAGCAACGTATGGAACAACTAATGATTCTAGAAAAGCCAAGTTACATAAATTGGGGAAAGGAGATGTCGTCTTGATGATGAACTTGAAGTCTGGATCGTATGAGCCAAATTTTGGATCTGAGGAGTCTCGAGGTCACATCAAAGGAGGAGAAATCACTGTGCGATCAAAGAAAACCGGTAAGGTATATAAGCGAAAGTTCCCATTTGAAAAAGTTGCAGGAAGCGGGATCTTCAATGAGCGATGGAGAGGGTACATCAGGAGTAACCACGAGGCTATAATAGCATGCATATATAGGGCATATGCATTACGTCTAGTGCATCATTGAAGTTGGATTATTGCAGAAGAGGGCCCCACTAAAATCAAACCAATGCTATATCTTTTTTTATGCCATAAGACATTGCTACAGTAGCATTATTGCATTGGTAATGCATCACTACATTCTTCAGGTAATCTAACGCTTCATTACTTAACAACTGTTGAATTAATGCGATCCCGCATTAATTATGTCGAATAAATGCGATCACGTATTAATGATGTTGATTGTGGGTTGAATAAATGCACTAATATAATGCTTGTGGTTACTTGGGTAGGTCTTACTTTTTTTTTTCGGGTGTCTATCACACACGAACGTGAATTTAAATCCTGAGAACTGAACGCGACTCTATTATTGTCACCATGCGCCACTTTTGCTTTAGCATTGTCACTTCTTTTCTGTTTCGGGAAACCACTTTCGTGTTCCTTGGGTGATGACCAGAACTTCCGTCAGTTACGCTTTATATGTATGGATCGTGATAGATCTTCTGGTCGTAACCTTTGAATGCATTAAATGCATCTTTGCATGAACACAGTTCTTCACCAGAGGTAGCAGGCTATCCTCCAGCAACAACACAAAAGTAGCCTTTGCTTTTCGATTCGCAGTTTCCCACGCATCGTCACGTTTTTCTCCCGGAATGTCTTCGGAAATAATATGCCACAAGTCTTCGCGTGACAGCAACGTTTAATGACGGATCCTCCACGTCTGCATATTCGTCCCGCTTAGGTTTGGAATGGAAAATTTTGCGTCACTCATCTTAACGACGTATTGAACCATAAACCCCCCCCCCCCCCCTCCCACCTACACACAACCGTTTTCTCTTCACTCGAAACCTCGAGCCTTTCGGCGACGCGCACTAGGCTGTTTACGATAAAAGTTTTTTGTTTTGACGTACGTCTCTCTGGAGCTATTCATAAACCACGTAGACTTTTCTGGGAAGAGGGGGTGGTTTGACCAAAGTCTATCCTCCATACGAAATTTCAAAAAATTGTATTGAGAAAAGTGTACGAGGAGGGAGGGGGGGTCTGAGATTTTCAAAAATGAGTCTACGTGGTTTATGAACCGGTCCTCTGTTCTATTCCTGTATAGGAGCGCCGATCTGAAAATTTTTGAAATCGACCGCGTTACGCTCGATTGGAGATTTTGAACGATAATATCTCTTTTCTGGCCCACACAAATTTAACGACGAGTATTTCATTCGAAAGGTAGAACAATTAAGCTGAATCCCTGTTGCTAACTTAATTCATTACATTTATTTAAAATTATTAAATAGTACCTAAAAAAATTTTTTGGGAAGGTTAGGTTCGTTGTAGTTCCTAGTTGTACATAGGTACATAGTGAATTAGTTTCAGATAATAGATTAGGTTAGTTACTGGCGCTGCCAAGCAAATTGCAGTCATTGGTTATGCAGTCGGTTGAACCAGCCAGTGGAGAATGCTCAGTCAGCCAGTTTTGTGTCATTTTTGAAATTTTTCTGTAGACTTTTGCTTGGTCTACACTCCAAACTTTTTGGTTGTTTGAATTTCACCTATTTCGTGAATATTGGTGATTTTTGTTAATGAGTTTCCTCTCAAATGCTCTAATTTTTCTGAACAATATTAACAGACTCTAATTATAATCGTTATGTTTGTATTCTCCGTGCGTGGTGTAACGGTTATTATGTAGAAGGAAATGTTCGCTCATCACCATGAGGCCTCAAGAGTGGACAGTAATGTTTTGCTCCAATGAAAGATATGAAGAGAATGAAAGATATGTTGTGAGTCAACCTGCCGTACACTGACGGAACTATCAACAATTTCTCTTCATATCTTTCATTCTAGCAAATCATTACTGTCCACTTTTAGGGCCTCTTGATGCTGAGCGAACATTCCCTTCTACATCATAACTCTAATCGTTTTGCAGTTTCTATATGCAACGTTCAGAAGTAAGTGTGTCCATATCTCAAATCTCTTTGGATGTTGTTGGGAGGTCCTGTTTTTCTGTAGCCCGATTTGAGAAGATGCCCAAGAAACCACAAGCATTATATTATTGCTCTTATTCAACACAAAATCAACATCTTTAATGCGGGATCGCATCAATTCAACAGTTGTCAAGTAATGAAGCGTTAGATTAGCTTTAAGAATGTAATGATGCATTACCAATGCAATGATACATTACCAATGCAATAAGGCTACTTTAGCAATGTCTTATGGCATTACAAAAGATATAGCATTAGTTCGATCTTAGTGGGGCCCTTTTCAGCTTTAATCCAACTTCAATGATGCACTAGACGTAATGCATATGCCCTATATATGCAAGCTATTATATCCTCGTGGTTACTTGGGTGTGAATTTAACCTCAGAAACCATGAAGCGTGCGCCCCTGTTGTGTTAATGAAAACTAATGATTCCATTTCAACGTTGGTGTCTGGCGCAACAAATGAGGCCCGTCTCCTTTTGTAAAATTTGTTTCAAGTAGGGTTCTACCTATCGGAGCTACCTAGCGAGCAGCCCATCTGAATCATACTTGTACGCAAAATGACAACTAAAAGAAATAAGTGTTGCATGTTCCTCTTTGCGTAACTCTTTATAGGGACTCTAGTTAAATCTTGGAACATGTATTCTACACCCAGGCAAATAAACTTAAGAATTTCATAAGTTTCAACTTATGAACGATGCTTTGAAATTTCATAAGCCTGAGCCTATGAATGGCTTTTGTTTAACACGACGTTGTTCTTGTACGCCTTTAAGCTTTCCTATTTACACTAGTGTTGATTTACACTAGTGAACCTACAACCTCAACGTTCAAGGTTCTAATCTAGGATGCTCCATATTTTTATTTTTTTCAACATCATTATTATATCATAAGGCAAATTAATGAAATTCATAATGATTTCTTGTGGCAAATAATCATAATGCAATCTCATGAATATCGAAAGTTTATTTCGCTGAGTATAATACCACATCCAGACTACTATCTTTATGACTTGAAATAGAGTAGCTTGATGTTATATTTTGTACACATTATTTTCAGTGAAAACAAGATATATGAATGTTGGTACACAGAGAGGAATTTGATAGTCAATTTTACCATTATTGGGGGTTAGGATGACTATTGCAGTACTCTGAGAAAAATTCTATCGTTATACCGACTATTAAACCATGGTCAGTATGACTATCGCGTATAATGGTTACAATTACCATGAAAATGGTCGAATTCACCACGTTCATGGCATTCTTGACTATGATCATGGTAACAAGGACTATTCCGACATTATGGGAAATGTTGGATCAACTATTTTTAATGGTCGTTTTGACCATGATCATAGTCGGTTCAAAATCACTATACTGCAATAGTCATCCTAACCCCCAATAATGGTAAAATTGACTATCAAATTCCTCTCTGTGTATAGTGATTTTGAACCGACTATGATCATGGTCAAAACGACCATTAAAAATAGTTGATCCAACATTCCCCATAATGTCGGAATAGTCCTTGTTACCATGATCATAGTCAAGAATGCCATGAACGTGGTGAATTCGACCATTTTCATGGTAATTGATGGTAATATAGATATACATACGCGATAGTCATACTGACCATGGTTTAATATTCGGTATAACGATAGAATTTTTCTCAGAGTATTAAGACAGGCTATACCAAGTAACATAGGCTGTAGTGTGAATGTGTTGTAAGTGAATTTTGTGGTGTTTGAAGTACCACTAACACTGTAGGAAAGAGCATAGAAAGTTAAACGGATTAACGTTTTTTGAGTTACGTGCATTGTAACTGGAAAGACCCATGATTGTGTATAAATTCATTCATTTCGACCGAAAGTTTACTCATTAATGCGTTAAAATAATGACCAAATTATTCGTTACGTCTAAAAATTAATGATCGACGTTTTTCCATTATTGTATGTATGTATGTATGGTAGCCACCATCCCTTCATGCCCTTGGCTTGGATGCAGCTCCACTTAATAGCAAGATCAAATTGAGCCACCGATCTGAATTCACAATATCGCTGTATGAAGGGCCAAAAACGGAGGGGTGGACCCGTAAGCAGAGACACTCACGCGAACTCCACGGGAAATTAAGAATCTCCTTCCAACGATACGATCCAACAATTCGAATAACCGAATTCGCAATACTTATTAAGCTTTCTACAGGATGGCTTGTTAAGAAGGGCGCGTCACTCTCACTGAAACTGTTGGAGTAGAATTCGCAGCATCACAATCGAATCGGTAGGATAAAGAAAATGATAATACTCGTTCCCTCCTAGACTCAGGCAGTCAATCAAACCATCGTCCAGTTTCAGCTTGAATGATACCCTGATGCTCCCTCCCAACCCAGTATTTATTATATATAATGTACATAACATATCATAATATGCAGTATATAATAGAGCAATGAAATATACTATAATATTTAATTAAAATATGCTATGGTTAGAGTTCGTCATCCTGTAATTTAAATATGGTTATAAATAAAATAATATGATGAAATAGTTAAAATAGTAATAATAGGCATATGATAATCATATGCAGCTTGGTGCATCTTTAAAGCTCAATCAGTGGCAGATGAATATAACTCTGGAATGTGAAGGTCTTATTGCAATTAAATAAAACATAAACCATTTAATTATACATGAATCAAAAAAATAAGTATGTATTCATGACATATAGATATACATAATCAGCAGAATTGAAGAGCATTTATTAATTTTAACAAAATTCAATGATTTAAATTCATAGAAAAACACCTTTAGATACAATGAAATAAAATATCTGTACTATCTGGAATCTATTTCCTTGTAACCTTAAATCAAATGAAATTTAATTATTATTATCAATCTTTTATTAAATATTTTTAACACGATTATACTAATATATATAATGATGATTTGGTGAAAATAATACGATGTTGTAATAGTATACACATAAAAATTAAATGCAACTATTTGTCTCTTCTGCTGTGATGTTAGATGATTGAAACTCTGAAATGGCAAAAATTTCCAAAGTGATATAATGAAAGAAAGTTGATCACCGGGCAGCCATGCAGAATAGCAAAGAAAATTTAAGCAAACAATTAGCCGAAATAAATTTCGTATGATTATGATTACTGCCCAAAAACGGAAGCTTAATAAATCTACAAAAAAGAAAAAAAAACCAAAGAGAGAAAAAGAAAAATGAAATTTGAATTCTCCGATACTCTTGCTTTCTACTGGGCCCAAAAATAATTCTTTATTATATCTGTGCAATAGAAAATGAGAGATCATAAACAATTTAGTATTTAGTAGAATTTGTCGTATGATCATTTCTAAAAAAAACATTAAAAACCATCCTATCTTTTCAACTACATATCGTGGGTTAGGTGGGCTAAAACATACAACGATGCATAGATGCGAACCTGAAAATAGCTTTGAAAATATTGTGAAGGGATGTTGTAATATAAAATGATAGTAACAATTATATTTGTACTGTCTGCATGTCTGTAGACTGATGTCCAGCTGCAATTGTAGACGCTCTTGCATTATCATTGCCACGAAAAAAACAAAAAAATTAAAATTATTAAACAACACTTGGGTATTCCATAGATGATCTGAAATTATACACCGTATAAAGAATACTTCCATTTTTTGTGGTAGGGTAAGATTTCAGCATGCCACCTTCCTACATCGCGTTGGTGGGACTGCTTCCTAAGGTATAGCTGACGCGATACAGCGTTTATTACTCAGCCGCTGGATGCCAGGACAGACGCTGTTTGAGCTGCACCTCCTTGGTGAACAGACGCTTGGAACGCACCTCCTCAATCTAGCTGAAGTCAGAAGGACAACAGTGCCCAGGCTGCACTACTAGCTAAGTACGCAACCCTTAGCTGGCGGTCTTTGTCATCTCTTGACCCGTGGAAGCATGAGGTAGGAACTTGTGAGGACCAGTGCTATGTTGCGGGGACGCACGCTCCATCCCAGTTGTCTACTCAGCATTTTGCAGCCCATGATCGACGTTTTTCCATTATTGTGTAAAAAATAACTCATATATGGAATCTTAACTCATCACTCAGCGAAATAAACTTTCGATATTCATAAGATTGAATTTTGATTATTTACCACAAGAAATCAGTATGAATTTGATTAATTTGCCTTATGAAATATAGTAATGTTGAATAAATAAAATTTTTGACCTACCTGGACTCGAACCATGAACGTTGAGGTTATGGATCCAGTGACTAGACCTCTAGTATTATGGTTTCAGTTGAAAACCGAATTTTTTGGTTAGGGGCAATTTTTTTTTTCTCTTTTTTGTTGGTTTTTGTTTTGGGGGGGGGGGGGGGGGGTGTGGGGGGGCACAGGGGGCGTTCAGCGCGCTTTTTTTTCAAAAAAAAAGAAAGAGAAGACGAGGTTTTTTTTTTTTTAAAAAAAATATAATTATATTAAAAAAAGAGGGAAAAAAAAGATAAAAAAAAAAAAAAACAAAACAAAAAAAAAAAAAAAATTTTTTTTTTAGGAGATTCCTTAGCATCGTTTGTAAGTTGTGCCTTATGAAATTCTTAAGTTTATTTGCCTGAGTGATAAATAGATACCTTGAGCAGCCTTGACCCATACCCATTAATGAGTAAAACTACTTTTATCCAAAGGGGGTGAAATTGTACTCATTAATGGGTATTTTCCTATTGGTGTGTTAGAACTATACTCGCTTCTTCCAAACAACCCTAAATTGAGTACCTTTGACTCAAATTTGTCAATTTGGCTTCTCAGAGATTGGGTTAAGATAGATCGTAGTGACAAACATATCGGTTTAAATATCGGCTTGATTCCGATCGATGTTTACTGATAGCCAACGTGTTACTGCTGACTAATTTTGCTCACTTCTGAGTAGCTAAAGTTTTGACCGTTTTGAGTCAATCATACTCAATCTTGGGTTGTTTAGAAATAGCGTTTAGTTGTATAATTAGAGTAGAAAGTGGTAGATTGTAAGCATCGGTGTCTGTTTTAGTAATTGTCGTGTGGTTTGAAACTACCCTGTGCATTTTCTGCTGCTTGGTTTAGTGATGTTTCTGTTTGCTGTAATTTTTTTTTCCATTAAGACGTATCTATTATTATCATGAATTATTAGTAGAACTAATTTATTAATTTATTTAATACAAAGCTTCAAAAAGTGTGGGTCGCTTACGTTTATTACATGACTAGACCTGGTCATTGGGTTTTGATCTGCCTTTGTTTTTATTGTAACATATCTAGTATATCATGTTCCTTTAAGTCTACGTAAACAGATTCGTCGTTTTGAAAAAGCATTTCTCGACAACTTATTCAAAGTGACGCATCTGATTATGTTAACAAAGAGTTAACCAAAGATTCAAACGTAAATTTCTCAAAACTCTCAGTTTTCTGACGCAAAATAGCATTACCATTATGTTAAGACAATATTTTCTTTTGAGCTGATGGTCCTAGTTTGCGTGAAAGTGCTAAGGGTTTCAATAATTTTACGCCTGAATCTTAGTTTACAAAATCAGATACGTCGTTTTGAATAGGTTGTCAATATTTCTCTACTTGTCATCTCCAATTTAAACAACAACAGAACAACGTGCAGGCAGCAGCGAGGTTGAAGTCAGTCGTTTCGCGTTGAAATTCACACATTGAGATAATTTTACATCATGAAGCGGTTATCTGAAGAGAAAACTAAAGTTTTGTTTGAAAAACTATCAAAATAGTGAGTAGAAGATGCAACAGATTTCAAGAATGTTTTATATTCAACCCAATACATTTGCAGCATTGGACCCAATGTGAAACTTCTAATCGATAGACCGGATGGAACGTATTGCTTCAGAGAAATGAATTCTCGTGTTTATTACACATCGGAGAAGATACTAAAGCTTGCTGAAGGACTTAAGAAAAATGAGTTAGTTTCCGTTGGTACATGTTTCGGCAAATTCACGAAGGGAAACAAATTTATCCTTCACATAACGGCCTTAAATTTCCTAGCACCATATGCACAGTATAAAATCTGGGTCAAACCTTCAACCGAGCAGCAATTTCTTTACGGTAACCACATAACGAAGACAGGTTTGGGCAGGATAACGGAAAATACACCAATGTACCAAGGCGTAATTGTTATGTCGATGAACGATACACCTTTGGGATTTGGCGTGGCGGCAAAATCGACTGAAGACTGTAAGATGGCTGATCCGTTGGTGACGGTATGTTTCCACCAGGCAGATATAGGAGAATATATTCGATCCGAAGATACGCTAATTTAGGTGGAGATAAAAGACTCATGCTGGTATAAAATGTCTGTTATTATAATATCTATCCCTGAGGAATGTGATCGTCTATAATATCCAATGAAGGAAACGAGGATTATTTCGCTATTGCCAGGACTGGTTTAATCGTTGACAGATATGCGTACTTCATCTTCGATGTGTAGACTTATTCAGGGGCCCGAGCGTGTCAGTATGTCTGCAAGTCTCAAGATATTGCCCAATCATTGCTCATCCATCCCTGGTTGTTGTTTTTGTATGAATCGCATCCGTTAAACAACATTGGTTTGAGCTGGGAGAGTTATTCTAGAGATGGATTCACATATCCGAGGAAAAAATGGCTGTTCCTTAAGCTTGGTCATATACAATAGTACAATGACCATTCATTTGTTATCGTTAGATAGACATCTGGCAGAAATAAATTAGGTATGACAGTTGTTTATCTGCCTATGACATACACTCAGTAGCAAAAAAAAAACCGAGCACATTTTTGCTTCCATAAAACGCCCTGTTCAACCTTCTGTAACTTGGTCAATTATCAATATTTTTGGTATAAACTTTGACAATGTATATACCTTATGTGACCTAAATTTGAAGTTTTCATAAAGTTTTTATAACCTTGAAGTTTCCATAAGATATGTGAAAAAAGTTGTTTTTAGACATACCAATTTCAATAATCCGTATTTCTGTGAAAAATTTAGGTAGCATATTAAAAGTTTCATCACTGCCTGCAAAAATATAGGAAATAAGGGAAGGTTCATTAATTATGTCACGCAGTAAGGAGGGTTAAATATGTCACGCAGTGAAGGTCCATACAAAAAACGTGACAAGTGGGGGGGGGGGGGGGGGTACTTTATAAAAAGTCACTTTTTGCGTGACATAATTAATGGACGTTCCCTAATTTGAACAAAATGTTAACTGTTTTCATCAAGTGGTTTGGACAACAGCTGGCGTCAAAGTTGATGCACCAACATGAGTATTTCCCTTTTTTACCCGATATTGACAAGCTGAAATATCGGGGCAAATAAAAAGCCGAGGCGCATATTTTATGAAAACTTCAAATTTATAAACCTTATCAACATGAAATTTTGGTCACATAAGGTCTATACATTGGTTATAGTGTTGTCAAAGTTTCAGCCAAAAATATTGACAAAATTACAGAAGGTTAACCATGGCGTTTTTAGGAAGCAAAATTTGGCTCGGCTTCTTTTTTGCTACTGAATGTATATGTGGTCATTATACAAATAGTTTTATACCAGCTTAAGTTCGTTCGCTTAAGATTCATGGCTATGGCGTGTGAGATGAGACGACTCGGTCATCTGCGAGGCGACAATAGATCATTGCACGGAATGTATTAACCTCACTTTTTTGACAGTTCAGGGAGCTTGTTTAAAAGGTGTTAGAATTCGAACCGCTCAAACGAAATTTTTCATTGGCTTTTTCCGGATTCTGTACAATTAGATTTAGGAAATTGTGTAAAAATAAGCACTGGCGTTTGTTTTCCGGCTGTTTTAGTTCAACCGTAATAAATTTACAGCACACAATCTCAAACCGATCTTACCGAAAATATTCTAAGTCCACGTAAATAAGCTTCCTGAACTGTCAAAACTGCATTGATGACGCTATCGTGCAATGATCTATTGTCACTTCGGGTAAGGTGACTCTCCATTTAATTGTTGGTGTCAACTAGTCGTCTCACTTCAACAGCCACGCAGAATATGGCTGATTCTTCTATTGCGCTACATGAGCTAAAACTCCAAATTTAACATACAGGCAACTGTTCCAATATTGATCTCACCGTTCCTATAAACAACACAAGCACCACTCTTTTGATTTCGAGTAGGATAAATTGCGAAGTGATAAAAATACAAATTAATCTAGAAGGGCACCGCCCGCCTTAATTGAGGCTCCCACCTATGTGGCGAAGGTGTGGTATCTACTAGCATGTCAAAATATCTTGTCGACGTTCGCCTCACGTCACAAGACTTTGGATCGATGTTTTGACAAAATATATGATGCCACCTCCGCCACATCAATGGGCGCCTCGACTTAGAGGCATTGAGTAGAGGGTGGTCAGTACGACAAAGATTTTTCATAAGGAACGAATTGAAAAACGTTATTTACAAAAAAAAATTCGCAGCTAAAAGGTGTGGCAATTTCAGCATTAAACATGGAATGAAACTTAATGAAATAAAAAGAAGAATAGATGATAATTTCCACAATTTTATATTTGATTTCAACGCGTGTGATTACAGCTAGCTGAAAGCAGCATTGGTCGATACCGATTGGAATGCCATCTTGCGGATCGGAACAATTGACGATGCACTGTCAGCCTTTTATGAAAAACTCTATGAAGTCTGTAATGATTTTGTGCCTCGAAAAAGACAATCATTTAAATCTACTTTAAACCAATCGTGGTGGACCTCCGAGCTACGCCATCTTAGAAACATACACGAAAGCACGACACCGCTTCTTTCTCACAAAGTCCGAGAGTGACCGAATCATCGTACGTAATACTGAATCATCGTACAGGTTAGTAATGCTAACCACATTCGAAAATTACGTATCAAGAATCCAGTCCAGTGTCAAACAGAACCCATCACGTTTCTGGGATATTGTGAAGAAACAGAAATCATCTTCCCGAATTCCTTGCAACGTCAGCTACTACGATGCTTATACTAGCTCAATTTCATAAGCCGTCAATCTCATCGCCATATTCTTCGAGAGTGTGTTCAGCAAAGCGTCACCTGTATCACGTCATGACTGCTTCGCCCATATTCTCTCGTATTCCATCAACCTTCCCATCATCCAATTTTCTCCAAATAAAATTTCGCAAGCCATTGAAGAACTCGATGCCAAGAAAGGATCCGGGATAAACGGCATTCCACCAGTGTTTCCAAAAAACTGCCCCACGGAACTAGCAGCACCTGTTGCGTGCGATGCGTGTTTGTTCAACCGATTGTTACATGCCCGTATCATTTTACTTATTTTTTTTTATTACAATTGTATACTATCTCTTTTTCTCTGACGGCCATGTTACTCAATTCGCGTTAAAAAGTGGATCTACTCAATTTCCGGGAAGACCGTAGGTGAAGACTCTACGGGGTTGAGCTCCAAGCAACCCGGCGGGTTCATGGGTCGCGGATGGTGGGGTTCCATCAGATTTTTTTTTTTTTTATATATATATATATATATATATATATATATATATATATATATATATATATATATATATATATATATATATATATATATATATATATATATATATATATATATATATATATATATATATATATATATATATATATATATATATATATATATATATATATATATATATATATATATATATATATATATATATATATATATATATATATATATATATATATATATATATATATATATATATATATATATATATATATATATATATATATATATATATATATATATATATATATATATATATATATATATATATATATATATATATATATATATATATATATATATATATATATATATATATATATATATATATATATATACTGAATACACGAATAAGTAGCCCCGGACGAGCGGCGGGGACTGTTCAGGATGTGGAGAGACTGAACAGTTGTTGGATTCTGTTGAGTTTCTTCGAAAAACCCACAAACATCCGAAAGCAGCCCTGACGAAAGCGAGCCACCTCGCTTTTTAAAAATAATGGTAAAAGTCCAAGCCTTCACCCATTTGAGCGTCTGTTCTCCATGTTAGTGGCGTCTCAAAACAGCGTCTGTTCTCCATGTTAGGAGTGGCTGAGTCACCATCTTGTTAGTGCGCCCAGGACTCTAAATACAAAAGCCGACAGTCCTGGTGGTGCTTGGAGCTGTTAAACAGGAGCATCACGATGGTCCTCCTGTGAGATAGTGGGGTTGGTTGTGGGCCTTGCGAGCCGACACCATTAAAAAGGAATTGCAACGAATAATACACAAGGAAGAAATTCGAACCGGAACGATCGGCATGGACCTAGGCTACCTAGACTAGAGCTCCCGTACGAAGTGCATCCTGCACAAAACGCTAATAAGAACGGTTGTTCTCTACGGGCAGGAGACGTGGACAATGCTTGAAGAGGACCTGCGAGCACTCGGAGTTTTTGAGCGACGGGTGTTAAGAATTATCTTTGGTGTAGTACAGGAGGACGGACTATGGAGGCGAAGGATGAACAATGAGCTCGCGCAACTCACCGGCGAACCCAGTATTCATAAGGTGGCAAAAACTGGAAGGATACGCTGGGCAGGACATGTTGCGAGAATGCCGGGCAACTATCTTGCAAAAATGGTGTTCGACGGGAATTCGGTTGGTACAAGACGACGTGGGGCGCAACGAGCAAGATGGTCAGACCAGGTGGAGCAAGACTTAGGGGGTACAAGGTGCCCAAGGGATTGGAGAGGAGCAGCCACAAATCGGGCTTAATGGAGGGATATTGTGTATCAGGCTATGTTATAGTATTGTGACGTTATGCCATGTAAATAAATAAATAATACTATCTCTTTTTCTCTCACGGAAATGTTACTCAATTTTCCTTAAAATGTGGATCTACTCAATTTATGAGTAGATCCACCTTTAACGAAAATTGAGTAACATTTCCTTGAGAGAAAAAGAGATGGTATACAATTGTGCTCAACAATTGAGTAAAATGAAACGGAAGTGTACGTGAAGGAAAATTCCCGGAGGTTTGTAAAGCTGTGTCTGTCGTTCCCATTCACAAGTCTGGCAACGTCAACCGAGTGACAAATTATCGTGGTGTTTCTACACTATGCTGCTTAAGCAATGTATTCGAAAAGCTGATGCACAAGGTATACTGTTGCATCACCCTTAATTTCTGAAAGGCAGCATGGATTCATGAAACACCGCTCAAGAACAACAAATTTGATGTGCTATATTACCACGCTGTCACGGGAAATAGAAATAAGAAGGCAAATTGACGCGGTGTACGTTGATTTTGCAAAAGCATTTGACACCGTGCCGCACAGTCTACTCATCGATAAACTAAAGCACATTGGGTTTCCGAATTGGATAACGCAGTGCATATTTTCGTATCTATGTATGTAATGATCCTCAGCATGATCCAGTTTATTCTGCATCGCGTCTGGTGTGCCTCAGGGCAGTGAACTTAGTCCACTGATATTCAAAATTTTTGTGAACGATCTGTGTCTGCTTCTCTCCTCGTTTAAGCTTTCGTTTGCCGACGCCCTGAAAATTTTTCGCGCTATACTGTCCTCGGATCATTGCACAATTCTACAGACGGATACAGACGGACACCATGTTGATCTGGTGTGGCGATAATGGCATGCGTGTAAACAGCTACTTCACTGGAACGATCCAAAAAATCTCCCTCCCTATCCCGAGCGATGCCAATTGATAAGCTTGAAATCGCTGTCTGCCAGACGCGTGCAAATGCAGCGTTCATTTATATTCGACGTCATTAACGGTGCCATCGACTGTCCTGCGCTTCTTGAGTAGATACCGCTGACCATTCCTCCACGACGCTTTCGGAACTCCAACTTGTTTGATGTTCCGTATCACCGAACCAATTGCGGTTACAACAACCCTCTTGACGCATGTATTCGGTCATTCAATGACATTTATGACGAGTTTGATTTCAACATGTCCAGGAGTATTTTTAAAAACTGAGTTATCCGAATTGTTTATCCGGATGAAAATAACCATACAATTAAAGTTATACGGCCAGAGGGATTTCGGAACTTAGAGTAGAAACACGACAATAAACTGCAATAACTGCTAACGATAGGAAAAACACACTTGCTTGGTTTATTCAAAGATGCCTAACAGAGTTTATGTATTCATAGTACTGGGATGTCATATGGTCTAGAAAATAGCGAGGGCGCATAGATCTGGATACATGGTGTAGAATGCGCCTCATCGAAAAGTAACGCTGGCGCCCCTATTCGACGCTGAGCCATTGTGCGCCACTCCCAATGCTGTCCAGAGGAACGAAGGCAACTGTTTACAAAAGGAAAACAAAGAAAGGCGGCATTAAAACATATCCCCACGATCCTCGATTTCAGTTAAAATATTGCAGATTAAATCTACTTAACTCTAGTGCACTTAAATACTAATTGTTTGGTAGCCTTAATGCTTAGTAATAAACAAGTGGAAAAGATTAAGGAAACGGTTTCTACGGTACGTCAGTGATGGTCAGACTTTGCTAGGTTTATACCGTACTTTGCCGGGATATTATTATTGACTCAAGTCACCACTAGTAAAGAATTAATCCTACAGGCTACGAAAACTTCAACTTCTGCTATTTATAGTTATTTATACATTTCCTACAAAGAGAATCACTAAAAGAATTTTGTAACCTTGAATTCTACGAAATATATATTAGCAGGAAACTAAGGTTGACAAAATTGGATTTATTCACGCTGTGAGGAACATTACAAAATTCTTTTACGAATCGGTTGAAATGTCGAAGAAATCCTCCAACTCAAGGTGGGAGATAGCCGCAGGACGGATGACGGACAATCGGACAATAGCAGCAGGTAACGCTGAGATCGTCGAAGTGGTACCCACGACCAGCCCCGTCGGTGTAGTTGCCTTTCACTACAACCCACAGGTAAATTCTGACCAACCCGGTCTTCAATCGGTGCCCCCTTCGTGGAGTACCGGGGCAGATTCCGAAAGCGCAGGAAGTCTATACTGCCGGTAAAACGCCGATGTCAATTCCGCTAGAGTCCAACGCGAGTCGAAATCCGGTACGCGATATTCGAAGGAAACCAGATTTCCATTGTCAGTTGTGTAGTGAGCGTGATAGTGATCAAATGGTGCAGTGTGATGGTTGCGAGCAGTGGTTCCACTACGAGTGTGTTGAAGTTACGGAGGACATTGCAAACGTTAGCTAGATCTGCCCTCTTTGCATTAGCGCAAAAGATTCAGCATCAACAGCGATCAATCCCCCCACCAGTGCCACCACCAACCAAGATGGTCGCAATATGGCGAAAGAACAGCAGCAAAGTCAAATCGAGCCACCCAGGAAGGGTGTCAATTCTGAAAGGTCACGGAGTAAGGCGAGTTCACTCAAAAGGAGATTGAGGGAGTTGGAGCTACAAAAGCTCAATGCCGAGCTGGAGTTGGAGAAGAAGTTTCTGGAGCTAAAGTTCAGGATTTTGGAGGATTACGCTAGCGTAACGTCATCGGTCATCAGTGATTTGGAGAAGATGTCGAAAATCCAGGAATGGGTAGATGAAACCGAACGTCATGGTGAGGAGAACGATTCTGGTGTAGTGGAAGAGGAGATAAATGGACCCGCATCGATCAACTTGAAACAGCCACAGGAGCACCAAGCTCCGAATCTCGCTCAGGACATTAACCGACCATCGATTCGTCTGAGCCGTACAGGTCAGCCATCGCAGTGTGCACATACGCACCATCCTAGTTCATCCGGAAATCGTCCATCAAACGTCCTTGCGATTAATCCTGGGACACTGGCCAGTGGCGAGCAGTTTGCTCCTCAACAACGATCAACTCCGCTTCACCGTATACCTCTACATGCTCCATCCGCGGTCAATGATGAGACGGTGTATATCCTGAATCGAAGTCAACTCGCCGCGCGTCAAGCAGTTTCTAAGGATTTGCCAGAAATCTATGGGAATCCTGAAGACTGGCCGCTATTCTTCTCTGTGTTCAACACATCAACCCAAATGTGTGGGTTCTCGAACATGCTCCGTCGGAGGAAGTGTTTACAGGGAAAAGCACTGGAGGCAGTGAGGTGTCGACTGCTTCATCCATCAAACATAGCCGGAGTATTGTCGACGCTAAAGATGCTCTACGGGAGACCGGAAGCTATCATCCAAGCGATAATCCGGAAGGTTCGGTCACTACCGCCACCGAACATGGAAAAGTTGGAGACGGTTGTAAACTTTGCACTTACAGTGGAGAATCTTGTCGCAACAATCCAGGCGTGTGACGTGAGTGACTTCGCGTACAACTCATCGCTCAGGTACGAGCTCGTGGAGAGGCTTCCATCGTCCCTCCAGATGAACTGGGCAAGATATTCTCGCGGGAAGCCGAATCCAACTCTCATCGATTTCAGTGCGTGGTTGTACACGACGGCAGAGGATGCGAGTGCCGTTATGATTAGTAGCAGCACCAGTGAGCAGACCCCTAGGCAAAATAAAAACGATAGTTTTCTGAATTTCCATTCCGAGTCACAACCCACGAACACAAGATTTGCAGAAGCGCCGGCCAAGACAAAATCTTCTGGTGCTGATAAAGAGCAGTGTGTGGTGTGTGAAGGAACTTTTTCTTCGGTAGCGAAGTGCAAGAGATTCCAGGAGTTCAGCTACGATTCCAAGTGGGCGACCGTGAAGGAATGCAAGCTATGCCGGAAAAGCCTGCGAAAGCATAATGGATCGTGTAAACAATTAAAGCCGTGTGGGACAAATGGATGTGAGTTCCTACAACACCCTCTGCTCCATAATACACAAAAACATGGAAATCAGAGTTCTTCACCGCCAACGACATCAATTCCAGTCAACACCATATCCGATACAAGAAGAACTGACCATAGCTGCAACGTTCACCAAGGTCAATCTGAAGTGCTGTTTAGAATTGTTCCGGTTATGCTGTACGGGCCAACGAAGACGATACGCACCTACGCGTTTGTTGATGATGGATCCGAGCTCACTCTGATAGAACAAAGCTTGTCTGATGAGTTGGGCGTGCAAGGACCGATCAAATCTCTATGCTTGAAGTGGACCGGCGGAACGCAGAAGATGGAGAAACAATCGCAGTGCATCAACTTGCAGATATCGGGTGTTCAGAGTTCGAAGAAATACGAGCTGTCAGGTGTCTACACGATGTCCTCCCTGCAAATTCGTCCACAACAGCAACTACTGGTTGCAG
This sequence comes from Aedes koreicus, assembly GCA_024533555.2. Taxonomy (NCBI): domain Eukaryota; kingdom Metazoa; phylum Arthropoda; class Insecta; order Diptera; family Culicidae; genus Aedes; species Aedes koreicus. The sequence continues at coordinate 447,885 of JAHHFK020001818.1, forward strand.
AGATCAAGAAGAAGTACCCGTATTTGGCAGGGTTGCCGCTCGAGTCATACCATGATGTCAGCCCTCGGATTCTTATCGGTCTGGACCATGCTCGGCTCGGACATGCTATCAAGAGTCGTGAAGGTAAAGACCACGAGCCCATTGCCGTCAAGCGGTATGTGAACTATCACAGCGTGCAGACCTGTGAGTGCAATCGAGATCCAGAGGAAGATCTGCACAAAATCGTGATAGCTTACTTCTCGCTTGATAGCCTCGGAATTGTAAAACCGGACAAATGACTGATTTCACATCAAGATCAACGAGCCCAAACGCTACTAGAAACGCTCACTCGTCGTATTGACGGCCGATACGAATCCGGCCTTCTTTGGAAATACGACTATGTCAGACTTCCAGACAGCAAAGCAATGGCGCTGAAGAGATGGAGGTGCTTGGAAAACCGTATGAAAAAAGATCCCGTGTTATCCGAGGCAATAAGAGCGAAGATCGACGACCACGTTAGCAAGGGCTACGTAAGGAAGCTAACAGACGAAGAGCTGGAAATCTCGCGATCCCGAGTGTGGTATCTTCCGATTTTCCCGGTCGTAAACCCGAACAAACCAGGCAAGCTGAGACTTGTGTGGGATGCAGCAGCGACCGTTCACGGAGTCTCACTTAACGCTTTCCTGCTGAAGGGCCCTGCCCAGCTAACACCCCTTCTTGCCGTGTTAGTACAGTTCCGAGAGTTTCGGGTAGCAGTGAGTGGTGACATCCGTGAGATGTTTCACCAGGTGAAGATGCAAGAAGAAGACCAACACTGCTTACGCTTCTTCTGGATGGACGACAACAAAACAACTGAGCCGAATGTTTACGTAGTACAAGTGATGACCTTCGGTGCGTGTTGTTCGCCGAGTACCGCACAATATGTTAAGAACAGTAATGCGAAGCGGTTCGAGCAGAACCATCCGGAAGCTGTCACCGCAATCGTCAAGCGGCACTATGTGGACGATATGCTTGTGAGCGTAGAATCGGCGGAGGAAGCAATTCAGCTTGTGAAGGACGTCAAAATGATCCATGAATCGGCCGGCTTCGAAATGCGGAACTGGATATCAAACTCTCGTGGCGTCTTGGCAGCGGTTAGTGAGGAGTCGAGGAAAAGAACCTCAATATCGGCGACGATAGTGCCACCGAAAAGGTCCTCGGCATGTGGTGGGACACTTCGAAGGATTGCTTCACTTTTAAAGTCTCCGAACGATATGACGTGGATCTCATCACAGGAAATCGTCGGCCAACGAAGAGGGAAGTTCTGCGCACGCTGATGATGGTATTCGATCCATTGGGACTCGTCGCGCACGTCTTGATGTTCCTGAAAGTTCTGCTCCAGGAGATATGGCGAACGCCGGTTGCTTGGGATGACCCAATCAACGATCCTCAGTACGATAAGTGGCTGTCATGGCTAGCAATTTTCCCGAAGATAACGGTGGAAATCCCACGCTGCTACCGAAAACTCACACCTATTGGACCAGCTACAACGGTACAAATGCATACGTTCGTCGACGCGAGCGAGAACGGCTTTGCTGCAACGGTTTACCTACGATTCGACAACGAGAATACCGTCGAATGCGCACTGGTTAGCGCCAAAACAAAAGTTGCACCACTCAAGTTTTTGTCGATTCCTCGTTCTGAATTGCAAGCGGCAGTCATCGGTGTGTGGTTGGTGGATACGATACTAAAATCGCTCTCAATCAAAGTAAGTAAGCGGATGTTCTGGACGGATTCCAAAGATGTACTATGTTGGCTTCGTTCAGATCACAGACGGTATAGTAAATTTGTAGCATTCCGGGTCAGCGAAATTTTGGAGACGACGGAGATTAGCGAATGGCGCTGGGTACCGACGAAACACAACGTTGCCGATGAAGGAACAAAGTGGACCAGAGTTCCTTCACCACACGGAAGAAGACTGGCCTGCGAATCCGTTTTCTGGAAACACCACCGAGGATGAGCTTCGGCCGCATCTTCTTCTCCACACCAAACAAATTGATCCAGCAATTCGTCCAGAGAACTTCTCGACGTGGATGAACCTGCTTCGTGTTACGGCATACGTACTACGGTATATTAACAACTAAAGCGCAGCTGTTATGGAAATGCGCGGGTGTCTGGGCCTTTGGAAAAACAGGACTTCATCGACGCAGAAAACCACCTGTTCAGGCGGGCACAGTACGACGGTTTTGCAGAAGAGATAGCCATCCTTACTGAGAATCGTTTGTCAAAGAGCCCAGTGAAATCCATTTCTAGATCCAGCCTGCTATATCAGTGGTGTACCTTTCTGGATGAGAATGATGTGCTTCGCATCAAAGGTCGAACGAAGGCATGCGTGTTCATCGATCGAGATGCAGCGAAACCAGTGATTCTTCCTCGAGACCATTCTGTAACTTGCCTCATCATCTCTGCAGTTCATGAGCAATTCAATCATCAAAACCATGAGACGATAGTGAACGAGATACGCCAACGGTACCGTATTCCTCGCCTGAAAGCAGCGTATCATCAGATCCGAAAACTGTCAACAGTGCAAAATCCTCCTTGCCAAACCACAGCCTCCTGCCATGGCTGACCTTCCTCCAGCTCGAGTTGCCGCCTTCACTCACATCCCTTCACCCATATGGGAGTGGATTACTTCGGTCCGATGCTGGTATCGATCGGAAGACGCACTGAGAAACGGTGGGGGGTCCTCGCCACCTGCTTAACCACTCGCGCCATCCACTTGTAAATCGCTCACACACTGACCACTGATTCCTGCGTAATGGCCATCCGAAACATAATGGCTAGGAGGGGTGTTCCTGCGGCGATCTATAGTGATCGTGGAACCAATTCAAGAGCAGCAAGCAAAGAATTGCAGAGTGCAACCGAACGACTCGACCACAACGCCTTAAAGACAGAGTTCATCTCAATCCACACTAAGTGGCTCTTCAACCCGCAGCTCACGCCTCACATGGGTGGAGCGTGGGATCGATTGATCCGGAGTGTCAAGCAAAATCTAGACCGAATGCAGACGAGCCGGATGCCGACCCACTAAGTCCTGGAAAGCACGCTGATAGAGATCGAGAATATCGTGAATTCCCGTCCTCTGACCAATATTCCCATTGATGATGACGATTCTCCGGTTCTGACGCCCAATCACTTCCTACTGGGATCAGCCAACGGTTTGAGATCTTGGATTCCTCTAGACGACAGTCCTACTCTGCTTAGAAACAGTTAGAAGCAGTCGCAGATGATAGCAGATATTTTCTGGAAGCAATGGACTCGGGACTACTTGCCCACGATCACTCGTAGGACCAAGTGGTTCACCCCGGTGATGCCGATCACAATTGGAGACGTTGTTATCATCGTAGATCCGAAGCTGCTCAGAAAATTGCTGGCCGAAAGGTCGAGTGATTGCCACATGTCCGGCTTCAGATGGACAGATAAGATGGGCTACAGTACAGACCGCATCTGGTGGGATATACGAGCGCCCATCAGTCTCATTAGCGGTGCTCGATGTAGGCGTTTTGACGAATGCACTATCGGAGGATCCTAAGCGCATTCTGGGGAGTGTTGAATGCGCCTCATCGAAAAGTAACCCTGGCGCCCCTATTCGACGCTGAGCCATTGTGCGCTACTCCCAATGCTGTCCAGAGGATCGAAGGCAACTGTTTACAAAAGTAAAACAAAGAAAGGCGGCATTAAAACATATCCCCACGATCCTCGATTTCAGTTAAAATATTGCAGATTAAATCTACTTAACTCTAGTGCACTTAAATACTAATTGTTTGGTAGCCTTAATGCTTAGTAATAAACAAGTGGAAAAGATTAAAGAAACGGTTTCTACGGTAGGTCAGTGATGGTCAGACTTTGCTAGGTTTATACCGTACTTTGCCGGGATATTATTATTGACTCAAGTCACCACTAGTAAAGAATTAATCCTACAGGCTACGAAAACTTCAACTTCTGCTATTTATAGTTATTTATACATTTCCTACAAAGAGAATCACTAAAAGAATTTTGTAACCTTGAATTCTACGAAATATATATTAGCAGGAAACTAAGGTTGACAAAATTGGATTTATTCTCGCTGTGAGGAACACATGGATTGCAGAGATTGTAATCTAAACGCCCGCTAAAATGAATTAAACGGGGTGGTGGAGTAGGAAGGGGGAAAAAATGTGGGGGGGGGGGTGTGGGGGGGGGGGTGGGGGGGGGTAGAAAAAAATGGGGGTGGGTGAGTTGGGGTGGGGGGGGGTGTAGTTTTGTGGGTGTAAAGGGGGGGGAGAGCGACGAGTTCCGCTTCCGTGGACGAGAGCGATACTGTCGGTTGCTTCCTTACAAACCAGCTTACTGTTGCGCCGAAAAACTTAAACACTGCTCCAGAAATAGAGGTTCGATCCGTAATGTCATTTCCCCAATCAGCATCGGAAAAGACTTCAAGTAATCGTCCTTCGTTGTCCGCTTGGTACACAAGTCCAACGTCCAAAGTTCCCCTTATGTACCTCAGTAACCTTCGCCGATGACTCCAGTGTTCTTCATTAAAACAGGTTTGAAACTGATTGAAATAGTTAGCAGCTACAGCTAGATCCGGTCGTGAAGTCATGGAGACGTACATAATACAGCCCACGAGCTCATGGTAAGGCTTATCAATTCGCTTGGTTTCATCTCCTTTTCCGAGCCGTAGTCAGTGCTCCATAGGAGTACCAAAGCAAGCCAGTAGACTTTCCAAATAGCTTCTCTGACTGATGCGCATGACCTTCTTCTTGGTATCACGATCAATCTTCATCCCGAGGAAGCACTTGACCGGACCCACGTCGGTCATCTCAAATTCTCCAGACAAAGCCTGTTTGATCTCCCAAAAAAATACCCATATATTTTCAACTAACAAATTATCAAAATGGGTAATATTTTACCCATTTTCGTGGTTCTTGATTTACCCACTTTTGACAGCTGCATACAGGTTTGAAAAATGGGTGAAATTTTACCCATTAATGGGTTTTCAGTTCCTACCGTGTATAACAAACGTACACACTTAGAAAATTTTACAGTATTCGGTAATTTTTTACTGAACTTTCAACAGCTGAACGTTCGGTAATCCGATTTAACGGATTTCGGTAAAATTTGACAAGTTTCGGTAATTTTTTTACCGGAATACTGTAAAATATCACCGAATTTTTTTTCAGAGTAGAAATCAGAGTTTTAATTAAAAGCGATCAGTTGGTCAAGTATATTCAACAGGATCTCTGTGAAGCAATGTTGCACTGCCTAGTGTCTGAATTTTTTGTTACTGCCGTTAGAAATTTGTTGTTTAATTGAGTTTTCCTTCCTACACGGAGAAACCAAACTATCCAAAATGAAGTGTGATAGTATACTCAAAACTAAGTACTCTGATAGGACTACTATTTTGGATATAATTTTGTTCTCACCTGTAGGTAGTTTTAACTCAATCTTAAAGTTAAATTGAAAAAGTCAATTTTACGCAAAGCAAGGTATTTTAAGAGTAGTATGTTTTCAGTATATGTGCGAGGCGCCTTTCATGAAACAATCCGAATCGGAGTGTTGGGCTGCCACTTTGCTTTGGCTGAAAATTTTTGATCGCCATTTAATGAACAATGGTGCTGTGAGGCGGAAGCAAATTCGTGTTTCAGTTTAAAATTTTACGCGTTTATGGATATGGATATGGATCAATTAAGTAAAATTCTGGATTTGGAAATACCGTTACAAAAAATTTACCGGTAATTGTAATTATTTCACTTATTCGATTGCTTTTTCTAATTCTAGTGGCTTTGGAGGGATGGAGAACTTTATTAGTGAAAACCCAGTATTTCAGCAAAGTTCATGGAGATGATCACGGAACTTCGATATGATGAGTCACTTCCTGAAAAGAAGGTCCAGAAGTTTCTTTCATGGCTTTCCTCTATAATTCTTTAGAGTCAACGGCATGCCATGTCCCTAGTAAATCGTTTCATGAAAAAACGAAAAGTACTCGTTTCAATATGAACCTTTAGTGGATTTGATCAAATTTCCAATGGAATGTTTCAATGTACCCGAGAATGTACCAATAAATAAAATACATTTTGTTTGATTTGCATTTTTAGATCTCGTTTATTGAATTTAGCTAAAGAAAGTTCACTAAATCAAATTCTCGAATAATATTTTCCAGAAAAAATAAAACTCAATTTTGGATTATTTTTACTGTAGATTCACTGTTACACAAACAGTTCATTTCACTCAGCACTGAGTCTTTGCGAAATACTCAAAATTGGATACTTTGCAAATAACTTAATTATGACTGGTTTTACTTTGCTGTCAAGTTGAGTGAAAATCACTCAATTTTGGATAGTTTGGTTTCTCTGTGTATAGATGAAGAAAATCAAAGTCAAAGTAGATAGGACCTTTCGAAATTTCAGTCAAGAAGTCAAAAAGTCTCTTCTCACACACAAACAAAGCTCGCAAAAACAAACATGCATGCTTGAAGAGAACTGTAAACTTATCTACGTTCTTAGCACTATCCCGCTCATTCTCACTAGAAACTTGAAAACATTGCACGCGTCATTTACTATAGGTCATCTACTCAATTTCCCTATAGAGTGAGTAGGATGCAATAAATCAGGGATTTTCATTAAAGTTCAATACTGGAGAAAGTAAACTCCAGTAGTACAAATCCAGTTTATTTATTTAAATTACTTTTCCCGTTTACCTGGTTCACTTGGAGGAAATACCAGTTGTACACCAAATTATTCATGGTCGTTTTCTGTACCAACCATACGGGCTCCACACGAACGTTAAATTGAAAGTCATGCAGTTGAAGTATTCCAGCGATTAAAATTGTATTGTTATATGTATTGTCCATGTTCACGCGTGCTGCTTTTTTTTTTTTTTTTTTACCGAGCTGGTGTCAAAGTCCATCGAACACTTCGAACGTTCAGTCGGGGTTATATGGTGAACGTGCTGATTTTTATAAGCCATAACGTTATTGGTTGAACATTGATCGGGAAAGTGTTTGCGTATTTATCGTGAAATCGAGGTAACATGAACCGTGATTCTATCTACCATCTTCCTGAGGGCAGTACAGAAACTACTTTCTGCTATGATGAAACGCTACCAGCTCTCCCTTTACCGGATTTGGGAGATACCCTGAAACGGTATTTCGAATCACTGAAAGCATTTGGTACTGATGAAGAATTGAAGACATCATCTAAAATCATCGAAGAGTTTCGTGTGGGCGTTGGTGCTAAGTTACATCGTTCACTAGCTGAGAAAGCAAAACATGAAAAGAACTGGGTAAGTGACCATCACCATTTATTTCTAGAAAACTCTCACCAGCATATTAAAAAAAAACGGTGTATTTTAACTGTTAACAATAGCCAAACTGTTGTTGTTGTTGGTTTATTAATTTTTATCTTATCTTTTTGTTTTAGTTGCTTCGTATTTTATTGGATGCGATGCTGATTGTACAGACGGCTTATTCACGATAGTTGTTTTTGTTTTACAGTTATACAAATGACTGACTTTGAAAGATGCTCTGAATAGCAGATCTCAAAGATTCATTTGCTTGTGGTAAATATCCATTAGCCTTCGTTTTTTCCGCAATATTTCGGATTTCATGTCTGATTTCCAACGGAAAATATTGAATAAATTCTTCAATTATGGCATCTGAAGGCAAAATATAGTAATTTCGGAGTTGTTCCATTTGTTCATGCACTTTTTGACGAAGTTTAGGTGATAAATGCTCTAAACCACCATGAAGAAATAGTTCTTCGAGTATTTCTCTTTGAAGTTTATCTGGTAAAATCTGCTGCAAGCGTTTGGAACTAATAGGAGTTGGATTGAGTGGTTTGGTGACGGGGGGTTTATCTTTCATAGTTTCTGTTAATCCAGTTGCCAAAGCTTCTTTTAAAGCTGACTGAATTTGGACCTGTTTGTTCGTAGGAAATTGATCAAGAAAGTTTTTGATTGCTTCTGAGCTTGGAAGCTGGTTGATCAATGATTTCACATGATTTTGTAGTTTGCTATCCTTCGATATGAATAAACTCTTGCTGTTAAGATTAAACTCCTCATCAAAATGTGTATGAACTGTCGCTGGGGAGAATTGATGAATCAGATCTATTATAATAGATGATTCAATTTTTTCTGCGGCAAAGGTTGAAACTAAAACCAAAATAGCGACTGTGATGAGCATTCTGCAATGATTTGGTTGAAACTGACTTTTCGATTTGACTACACTTGCTGAGCAAGCTGGAAACGTTGCTATCTTAATGGAGTCTTGTTCAATGATAGTTATCAATTTGTTGAAATTTTTCAGGTGAGGTAAATTGCCGGTGGACGCATTATTGTCCCATCTTACAAATAATCAATTTCGAAAAAATGCATAATTTCAGGTGGAAAAAAAATCACTCACCGTATTTCCGATTTTACTAGAATTAACAACACCTGTTTGAATTATATTTTGAAAGTACATATCAAAGTGTTGTGGTTGGCATAAAAAAAATCAAAAATATCCAAAGGTCATATGGGACAGTTACGCTTCCACCGGCAGTAATGTTCTTAATAGTAGACAAGATTGTTCATACCGCCTGGGTAACTGATTTTTTTTTATATTTCAATCAACGTAATTTGACGGCAATAGAAATAGTATCATTGGCGTTGCTAGAAAAATAATCAGACGGCCTGTTCCGTTTTGACATTAGATAACATCCTTTGGGGATACAAATTAGAAAATGTAAAATTGTGTGTGTCACGAAAAGTGATCAGAGTTTGAACTTTATTTAATCATTCATTTCTCTTTAAATTTTCAGGCTACATTTTTCTAAACTTTAAAAATATAAGAATAAAGTTTTAAAGAGATGGAGACACGCATTATAATTGTGAAAATCTCTAAACTCAACCAATTTCACGTGAGTGCCACTTACACAGCCTGCGCCTTACAACAATTGATAGTGAACTATTCAAAATTACACAAAAGGAAGGAGATGTCTTGTATAACGTATTGCACACTAAATGCACTGTATTATCCTATCACAGATTTCAATTGTGAGTAATCCAAATGCATCAACGAACGATGTATAAAATGTGCGCCTTCCGTGAAAGCTTCAATCGCTCGGCAGTCTTGGAGCTGATAAGATTGTCGGGGAGCCAGCGTCGGATTGCCAGGTAGCGTTGGCTATGCACCCAATGGCGCAAGGTGGGCAGCCGGTTGCCAGGCAGCCGATGGCTGAGCAGTCGGTTGTTAGCCAGCCTAGCAATCGGAGTTAGTGGTGGAATTGCATATAGCTGCTAAGGCGGAACGATGATGAGAGAAATAAACCGCTGTCCGGTGTTAGGAAGTTTGCTACCATCATCTGGTAAGGCGTAACCATGAGTGAAATAATTCCATTTTCCGAATCAAGAGTATGTTTGATTTGAATTTTTTCGACTTATCACTGTATATTCTCGTCAGTTGGCAACCAGCTGTGGCTAAGCGCAACTACGAGGAGTTGAATACACTGCTGTCCGTTGTGAGCCAGCGGTGGCTAAGCAGCCGGTTATTCTCCTTTCCTAGCATTTCAAGTTTCACATTAGCTTATTGCTTGCTCTAAACTTAGGGCATCTTCAGCGGCGGTCTATTTTTAGACCAACTTTATACTTGATTTGCATCAGCGAAACTTGAATAGAATTAGCTAAAATAGACCAACTTTGCGTTCCCCACACCGGTGTTGTATTTCTTGTTGTTAAACCCGCCAACACCTGTCATTCCGTCGATCATTCAACATCAGAGATCAGAAGTTTTTTTTTTCAGAAATCGCAGATTTTTCACAAACATTTTGCCATTGATTGGTTTTACCAAATAATTTTAATGCCAGTAGTGCGTCGTTAGCTGGCGTTTCGTTTGGCTTAAGGTGAGTGTGTGAATGCATGCACTTCATTAAAACGATATTAGATAATGCTGATTTGTAGTTTGGTATCGGATAAACAAGAGTCGAAACGGAGAGGGTCACGTCCTGGATGAAGCTGTTCCAGGACTACTTTAGCGACACGCAAACCTACAACGAGAAGCACTTTCTGCGTTTCCGCATGCCAAGGGTGTTCCTGGACATTATGCGACAACTAGAGTCAACTAGAGGCTTCTCCAAAATTTATCTGTATGAGCGATTTGCAAGTGCTTATCATGACCAATCTATCAATAAACCGATTGTTTACTTTGAAGACTTCATTACTTTTCATTTCCGAGCAATCGAAATACTATTCGGAATCTCGGAACCTCCGCATTTTGATCTAGTCAGCGTTTTCCGGAAAATGCAGTGGCTGTAAAAAAAAAAACTAAGACAAGCATTCGTTATTTAGAAATGAAACGAAAAAGCTATTCAAAACAGTTACACAACTTTTTGTCCGCCGCCAGCATCACACGCAGCAAACACGGCCACTTTTCGGCTCACAAATATACTTCAGAATATACTCAATAAAATTGAGTTATTGTTTAGTAAAAGCTGAAATTTTACCCAATAATTGGTATTATCAAGTAGCGTGTAGTGTTTTGGAAAGTTATTTTTCTTGTTCCAAATTGATGCAAGAATAGATCAAAACATATACCAGTTTTAAATTGATGCAAAATAGATCCAGTATAAAACAAAATTTACAACACCGGTCCAGCGATGTTTTTGCGTTTGGTCTAAAAAAATAAATCCAATCCACGATTTGGATCGCCGTTGAAGATGCCCTTAGGGAATCTTCAACGGTGGTCCAAATCGTAGTTTGCATTTGTTTTAGACCAAACGCAAAAACATCGCTGCAACGGTGTTGGTAATTTTGTTTAATACCGGATCTATTTTGCATCGTGTTAAATCTGGTATATATTTTGATAAATTCTTGCAGCAATTTAGAACAAGAAAAATACCGTTTCAAAACACTACACGCTACTTGATAATACCAATTAATGAGTTAAATTTCAGCTTTTACTAAAAAAAACTCAGCTTTATTGAGTATATTCTGAGGTACATTTATGAGCCGAAGTGTGGCCGTGTTTGGTGCGAGTGATGCTGGCGCCTCGGATACTGATAATTACTTCAAGCTGCTCCCGGTGCTAGCGAATTGCCCTTTTGTTTCACTCTTGCATAACGAATGGTTCTCTTCGTTTTTTAAAGCCACTGCATTTTCCGGAAAACGCTGATTAGCTGGAAATGAGGAGGCTCCAGGAATTGTGACTGTTGTGGATTTTACGACTAATTTGGTGGCAAATTCTGATTCCGAATAGCATTTAGATTGCTCGGAAATGAAAATTAATGAAGTTTTCAAAGTAAACAATCGGTTTATTGATGGATTGGTCATGATTAGCACTCGAAAATAGCTCATACAGAATTTTTTTTAGAGAAGCCTACTATATAGAACCTTTCGGCAGGTTTACTGGGGATCAGGATGTTCAGGCTTCTGGGGGAAAGGATACATTTTAGTATGGTAATGTTTCTCTTGTCGTCATTTACTTAACAAACTCAGAGAGAACCGGGTAAATTTTGAAGTTGTGTTTTATCAAAAACCTCTAATTGGAAATTGATTTCTGTCACATGTAGCCTTTAGGAAATGTAAATCTATATTTCACATCGCTAGAACTGTTCTGTGCCATTGGCGGTATATGAGCACGATCAAGCGCGCATTCTTTTGCCTATCAAGGGGGTACCATTCCCCTTGCCTACTCCACACTGAGGTAGCTAGGTAAGAGATTGTGTGCTCGATCGCATGCCGTCTTTCAAACATGCCCTACGCTCAATTTAAACTACTTCTATTCAATTTCACAGCCTGCCGTGCTCTTACGGATCTATCAATACTTTCTCTTCACATCTTTGGTTCTAGCAGAAATTGCTGTCCACTCCTAGGGTTGCATGTTGATAGGAAAGATATTTCCATTTCAAAAACATTGTAATTGATTACGTCCTTCACGCAATAAAAACATGATTAGTTGAATGTATTAAAAAAGTATTTGATTTTTTGATTCTCGTTTTGGTTCGGTACGAAAAATTATCGAGTAGTAAGAAGTTTAAGTTCTTCTCAAAACTTAGGTACCCTGAGCTTCTGGGATGTTTTCTGAACTACACTGATAGGCAAAATAAAGTGCCCACCTCATCGTTTTTTCAATTTCTCTCAATTACTTGGTTCAAATTAAAGTAAACACTCTATATTTTTTTTATTATCTTATTTTTTATATTATCTTATTTTTTATATTCTTTTTAAGTTTCACTTATGGAATACTGAAAAAAAGGAGTTTTACTTAAAGAAAAAAAAAATCAATTTGTGTTGAAAAAAAAAAAAAAACAGTGACAAAATAAAGTGCCCACTTCACAAATCGATATGTTTTCGATAAGTTTCCATTGAAAGACCCCTCGAATGTTTATGTTTTGATATTTTGACATGTTTTGAAGCAAACGGCTCAACCTGGTGCATTTGTATACGTGATCGCATTTGATTCAATTGAAAAAAATGGAGAACGCAGTGCTTTCGAAAGCAATTCCCTTGTGTATCCGAAAATTGGTCGTTCGTGATGTGCAAAACGGTGAATCGCACCGGGCTGTCGCTAAGAAGTACAATATCAGTAAGGCAGCGGTTGGCAAAATTCTTCTGAAGCTTAAAACGTTTGGATCAGTGGTGGATCGCCCTGGCAGAGGCAGGAAGCGGAAAACGGATGCGAGAACGGACACCAAGATCATGCGCGAAATCAAGAAGAACCCGAAGGTAACTGTCCGCGAGATCCAGGAAACCCTTCAGTTATCAGTTTCCGGTCGAACTGTTCGTCGCCGTCTCGTAGCACAGGGGTTGAATAGCAAACTTGCCCGGAAGCGCACATTTATCAGCAAGGCAAACAAAGCCAAACGGCTTAAGTTTGCTAAGGAGCATGCTGATAAGCCCCTAGAGTTCTGGTAAACGGTTCTCTGGACGGACGAATCAAAATTCGAGCTGTTTAACCGAAAGCGGCGGGTTCGTGTTTGGTGCAGATCGGGAGAGGAGCTTCAGGAGCGCCATATCTAAGGCACGATGAAGCATGGAGGAGGAAATGTGATGGTCTGGGGGTGTTTTTCGTGGGGTGGAGTGGGAAGCATTGTGAAAATCGACGGGATAATGATGGCAGATTCTTACATCAACATCCTGCGAGAAAATCTGGAGGTTTCGCTGATCCAGACGAGCCTTGAAGAGAAGTTTTTATTCCAGGAGGACAACGACCCGAAGCATACTGCCAAAAAGACCAAGTCTTTCTTCAGGTCTTGTCGGATCAAACCGCTGAAATGGCCTGCACAAAGCCCGGACCTCAATCCCGTCGAGTTACCAATAAAAATAACTATTTTGAAGCCCTGGAGCGCGCCTGGGAAGAACTAGATCCACAGCACCTAAAGTACCTGGTCGAGAGCATTTCGAAGCTCCTGCAGGAGGTTCTGAAGGCCAAAGGAGGACACATTAATTATTGAAATGCTTTTATTTTACTTTAATTTATGTTTTCTGTAGCCTTAATGAAGTGGGCACTTTATTTTGTCACTGTTTTTTTTTCAACACAAATTGATTTTTTTTTCTTTAAGTAAAACTCCTTTTTTTTCAGTATTCCATAAGTGAAACTTGAAAAGAATATAAAAAATAAGATAATAAAAAAAATACAGTGTGTTTACTTTAATTTGAACCAAGTAAATGAGAGAAATTGAAAAAACGATGAGGTGGGCACTTTATTTTGCCTATCAGTGTATCGAAAAGATTCTCGAGCATCTGGAAAAATACCTGAACTTCTAGGAAGCTCCATAAACTTATGGAAAAATCCTTGGAATGTTTCCTAAAATTTTGAGAATGCTCAAAAAATCCATAGAAGTTTCCTGAATTTCTAGGAAGTTTTCTGAAATTCTGGAAAGTTTCGCGATCTCTGGAGAAGTTTTCTGAAATTCTTGGAAGATCCCAAGACTTCTGAGAAATTTCTTGAATTTCTGGAAGTTCTTTGAAATTTTAGGAAGTTCCCTGAACTTCTGGGAAGTCCTGTGAATTCCTGGAACGTTACTGAACGTCTGAGACGTTCGCTGAGCTTCTGAAAAGTTTCCTGATCTTTGAGAAAATTCCCGGGTCTTTGGGGACGTTTCCTGAAGTTCTAGGAAGATTTTTGAATTTCTGGGAAGTATCTTGAACTTCAAGTCAAGGAAGCTCCCTATACTTCTGGGATGTTTCATGAACTTCTGAGAAGTTCTCTGAACCTCTAGGAAGATCCGCACACTTTTGAAAAGCTTCATGAAGTTTTGGAAAGTCATCTGAAATGATGGGATGTTCACTAATTTTATAGAAAGTTCCCTGAACTTTTGGGAAGTTCCCTGAAATTCTGGGATGTTTCCTGAATATCTTGGGTAGTTTTATAAACTTCTGAGAAATACCCAAACAATTCTGATAAGTCTTCTGAACTTCTGTAAATCTCCCTGAATTTCTGGATTGTTGCTTGAACTTCTGGGAAGAACCCTTGGATTTTGGAAAGCTCCCTGAACTCATGTGAAACTTCCTGAATTTATGGAATATTTCTAGAATTTCTGGGAAATACCCTGAATTTCAGGGAAGTAGCCTGTACTTCTGGGAAGAAGCCTTAACTTCTGGGAAGTTTTCTGATTTTCTGGAAAGTCCCCTAATTTTCTGAGATGTTCCTTAAACATCAAGGAAAATCGCAAAACTTCTGGTAAGTTTCCTGAACATCTTGGTAGTTCTATGAACTTCCCTAACAATTCTGCGACGGCCCTGAATTTCTGGATAGTTGCCTGAACGTCTGGCAAGAACCCTTAACTTTCAAAAAGTTCAAACATTCAAAAAGTGAACTCATGTGAAACTCCCTGAATTTATGGCATATTTTATGAATTTCTGGGAAATACCCTGAACTTCTGGGAAGAAGCCTTAACTTCTGGGAAGTTCCCTGATTTTCTGGAAAGTCCACTAATTTTCTGGGATGTTCCAAACATCAGGGAGAATCGCGGAACTTCTGAGAAGTTTCGTGAATTTCTAAGAAGTTTCCTTCCCTGAGTTTCTGGGAAGTTCACTGAATTTATGCGATTTTTCGAACATCGGTTCTTAAGGAAGCATTTTCGTTCATCAGTTTCTTCACCTCTTCCGGTGTTGGGGGACGCAAATACTGCGGCCCGTAAGTCTGCAGGATAGCTTTGCAAAAATTCCTCAGGGTCTGGTTGACTCCTCAATCCTCACATTTTCTTCGAGAGAACTAGCCAACATCCGTAAGGCTGCAGTGCACTTTTGTAACAGGATCAGGTTGACTTTCCCAGCTGCATCGCAAGTTAGCTGGAAAAATCATCAGATGACTCTAGTTGTCGCATAATGTCCAGGAACATCTCCCTTGGCATGCGGAAACGACGCAAAAAGTGCTTCTCGTCGTAGGTTGGCGTGTGGCTAAAGTAGTTCTGGAACAGCTTCTGATGACCGAAACGGAAATCATGGTCGACGTTGGGATCGGCTTTTTTTGCACCGATATTTCAGCATGGTCAATATCGGGTGAAAAAGGGAAATACTCATGTTTGTGCGTCAATTTTGACGCCAGCTGTTGTCCAAACCACTTGATGAAAATAGTTCAAATTTTGTCCACATCATTTCCTATATTTGTTTAGGCTATGGTGAAATTTTAAGTATGCTACCTAAATTTTTCACAGAAATACGGATTTTTGAAATTGGTATGTTCAAAAACGACTTTTTTCACATATGTTATGAAAACTTCAAATTTATAAAGTCTATCAACATGAAATAAGGTCTATACATTGGTTATAATGTTGTCAAATTTTCAGCCAAAAATATTGATAATTGACAAAGTTACAGAAGGTTTAACATGGCGTTTTTTGGAAGCAAAATTTTGCTCGGCTTTTTTTTTGCTACTGAGTGTATTTTTATTGAATAGTGTCACAATCCGCAGCTGCTGCTTTGAGTTCTTCTTAAGATATCGCTTACCAAGAATACTTGAAATCTACTCGATTCATCTGAAACATAACTCCTTAGAATTAAAAATTGGGTGTTGGTGCGCTTGGACGAGTTTTACTCGTAGCTGGTGTGCTTTGATGGCACGATTGGCCAACTCTCCAGGCGGAGACGGAGATGATCGTCGAGCGCTTGTAGTAAGAACGCCGGATGCCTCAGCAGCGATACGTACGAAAATGTGGCCTTCGAAGACCCTCCGATATCGAGTTGGGCCTGTTCCCATAGGCCGAACAAAAGCTTAAGATTCCGTTTTGACAGTGGTGTCAGATTTTTTAGTGAAGACCGTCATCTTTTATGAATTTTGAATCGTATTTTGAAACTTCTCTACTCAACGCTATAACACGAGATTAAACACAATAGATTTCATTGTTGACCGTTAACTCTTAGCTGAAGGTTTAAAAATGTTTTATCGTCTCTATTGTCTAAATCGGGTTATGGTAAATAGGGGAAACGCAAAGTTCCGTTGGGCTTCAAATAATGAGTTGACAACTTCGAAGGAGGATGCGACCGCCCTCTCGTCCTCACAAGTTTCTACCTCACGCCTCCACGAGTCATATGATCACAAAAGACTGCCGGCTGAAACATGGAGACGCTGGTTGGCGTAGCCTGGGTAATGTTGTCAATCTGACAATAGCGAAGTGAGGGGGTGCGACTGAAGATCGTGTACCTTCAGTCATATTGTATATTTTCCATTCTCAATTTATTAATAATTTCAGCACGCATAAGAATCATCGGCATCGAAAGCTTTCAATTAATAACTGTGGAAGTGCATTTGGAACACTGAGTTGAGAGCCAACAATAAGCAATTTGTGAAAGCAATAAGCTTGAAATGCTATATCTAATAACGCTTTAGAATCATATTTGCATTCCAAAACCATGTAAGAACCGGGAGCAACACGACAGTCATCAAAGGCTCAATTTGTTTTTCAGCATTTCAGCATAACATTTAATTTAAAATTGCACTTCTAAACTTCAACTACTACATTCTCAAAAGATTGGCATGTGTATATAAGCAATGTAGGCTTACATTTTAATATTGTGTTTAGTGGTATTATGGTAAGAAAAGCTATTATTTCAGAAATCATCAAACCGGACTCTTCGATCACTACAATTGCTATCTTTGAAATGTTACTAGAACAGTATACAGAAAAATATTACAACATGTTTTATAAAATAATATGTTTTACTGAAATTTTATCTTTGATATTTGGAATGATCTATTCTGTTTTCAGCTTTTCCAGGACTAGAAGGATATTAATACATATCTAATTTTTATATATTTTTCAGTAACAATCCGTTGGATGTATCATTTAAGTTTGAAATTCAAATAAATTAGCATTCTTGTCTATAATGATATCTTAATTTTTCGTGTGCAAAATATACTAAATATTAAATAACATATCACTGGGAAAGGGAGGGACCATCAGGGCACCCGAGTAAAAAGATTTGGATAGGGAGCATGGGACTGCCTCCTCCCTATTGTTAACATTTCGCAAAACGAGTGCGGGCTCTTCGACCCCATCTATTGGGTTTATTCTGTCAATCGAGGGCTCGATTCTAGTACAGTCTGTGTGACCTTGTTTTTAGAAGGAGATTCTTTTCCCTATATTCGCGGGTTTCGCGTAAGTGTCTGCTTACGGGCCCGCCCAAACGTTTTTGGCCCTTCATACAGGAGCTTGATGATGACAAACAAATATAGAATCCTGATCAAATCGTTTCTCAGATTATTCCACTGCTATGGAAAGTTACCTTGCTACAATAGATGGTAGTATTATATCATTATCATAGGGGAAACGCAAAGTTCCGTTCAAACAATTGTAGGCAATTCCCAGCGACGGTAATTCCCAATTCAGATCTTCAAATTTGAGCATTATTGATGGAAATCAAAAAGTGGTCTTATTGTTTTGTCGTAAGCGGTGTCTGTAACTTTTAAAGTGTTGAATGAACGCTTCTGGATTTAATATAGATGAATATGCAGGTTACATCTAAACTACAGCCAAAATTTAAGCGCAGTTGGTTCACGGGAAATGAAAGACAAACCTCCTCCAAACATGACAATCATTGTTGTTTGTCACTGTACGTGCAACAAGAATTACGTCACTCGTAAGATTTGCTGTTTTTTAAAGTCTACATGCTAAGTGGTTATGGATGGCACAAGGGTTGAGAGGTCCACTAAAATTATTCTCGGATTGAAAAGCTTCTTTTCTACTTTCACGTGGAGAAGATTCTCATCATATGTTCTACTTTGGATCGTTTGAATCCGTTGATAAACCGCTGATCACACCTGACAGTGTTCCCGATAGCGAAGGTTTCGTAGCCCAACCGTTTATGCACCGCATTAAGGTGTGGCCCAGTTATAATTGGAACATAGACTATTGCGCATATTTCGGATATACATTAACAAATTATTCCACTTGGTTCTCAATTCATTGATGTTTTTGACGAAACTGCCGTTCACCTTCAGCTTCCTCTTTATAATAGCCCAAAATCTCTATCGGTCTGAGCCGGGGACAGTTTGGTGGGTTGAGTTCTTTCGGTATAAACTGAATCCCGTTGGATTCATACCACTGTAGCACTTTTTTACTGTAATGAAAACTAGCAAAATCTGGCCAAAACATGACAAGTTCATTGTGGGATCTGATGAATGGCAATATTCGCTTTTGGAGACATTCCGTTCTGTACAGCTCTGAATTAAATGTCTTAACAGCGATGAAAACCTTGGTCTTCCTACCGCAGCTCCAGATGCCTTGCCAAATCATGTATTTACGTGCAAATTTATCTGCAAACACAAACTGAATTTGGCAGGAACATCTCCCCGAGCCGTAGTCAAGTAAAATGTTTGTCCCGGTAGCAATTTGAAATCGGCTTTTACAGAGGTTTCATCATCCATGAGGAGACAGCCATTGAAACCTGATCATACAGTTTTCTGCCACGGATTCTGGCCACATTGTTCTGCTTTTGATCCCTATTTGGTTGTCAACAGGCACGGTACGACTGGAAGCCTTCCCGGAAACGAATCCGTTGCATCCGTTGTTCCGCAGTTGACGGTTGACTGTACCCACCCGACGCTTGCTTTGAGGCTTGCCATCCGTCGACAAAGTTTCTCTGTACTTTTTTAAAACACGCCACACAGTATTTCGGGGAAAACCCAACACTTTAGCAAGTTTTGGCCTAGACCACGAAGGGTTTTCCAAATAATTGCGCACAATTATTTTGCTTCTTTCTTCTTCAATTTTGTATTTCTCTGAAACACGTTCAAACTGCACCGCGAAAAAAAAACTTCTGATGTTGTTGTTGTCATAGGGAACACATAAGATATCATAGTTTACAAATCCGACCACTAGGGTCGCTGGGAGAATAAAAAATGTTTGTTCCAATACTAAATGGGCCACACCTTAATACCAATAAACATCATGAAACTAGCGATTTGAAGTTGGTTGAAGGGGTTGTAGAACCCGTTGGTCCCAAGTACACCTTGCAGCCTGCACCTTACAATACATTCCTGCGCATTTCTGTATATTGAATCTTTGTTTTTGTTTGATTGGCTGTGTTATTTTGACAGTATATTGGAAGATGCGTTCGAGTGAGTTACGTTATTAGGGGCGAATCATTAAGCTTGGAACCGAGCTTGGGACCGATGTGCTGGTACTTCCCGAGCCAAAACAAAATAAATATCCATTTGCTTCTTGACTATCGAGCCGCTGATAACGCTTTTGAATTGCATAGGAAAGATTTTTGAAAAGATGATCAACAGACGACTAATAACTCATACGGAAGTTCAAGGTTTACTCGACAATAGACAGTTCGCTTTTTGCCTTCATACATCACAGATGACTATTTAACTGCTCATGTTCATTGACTCTCATCTGGAGAAAGGTATGCATGGTGTCTGTCTCGATCTGTCGAAAGCCTACGACCGTGCGTGGCGATTTTCAATCGTTAAGTATCTTGAGGAATGGGAAATCAAAGGTCGCTTGGGTCGTTATGTACAAAGCTTTCTGAGGAATCGAAGACTCAGGGTTGACATTGGCAATAACCAATTTGAGCTGAGACGTCAAGAAAATGGGATCAGTGATATCACCTACACTCTTCCTTATCTGTATGCGATCCATTTTCGAAAAAAGTCCCCCTAACGTCTTGATACTTATCTATGCAGATGATATCACCATTCTGGTTTTCCTTTCCTACAAGTCCTGCATAGTCAAACTATTCAATCCGCTGTCAATATAGTCTCCGAATGGGCCGATAAACATGGTTTAATTTTATCCCTTAAAAATCGCAACTCCTCCACATCATCAGTAATATGAAAAAGGTTTGTAAACTGCCCGACATAACCCTCAACCACTCCATCATCAAACCAGCACAGTCCCTCAAAATTCTCGGCATCCACCTTGACCGGACTCTTAGATTTAGACACCTTGTAAATATGGCACGCAAAACTTCTATCGATTCTATATTTAGCCGCTGGCTAAAGGGTGTCCCACATGAAATTGCATCACGGAAAAAATGCTGTAGAAAATTACCCATTGGGTATTTTCTTTTAAAAAATTGGGTAGAAGTAGTTTAGAGTGTTTTGTTGTTGTTGTATTTTTATCGCTGTAAGTTTTTCGAAAATTGGAAAAAATGGCGTCACCCGAAAAGCAACATCGCGAATTGATTTTGCGCAAGCACCTGAAAAATCCTCAGCTCTCTCATCGGTACATCGGAAAACAACTCGGAATTGTGCAATCAACGCTGAGTCGTGTCGTTAAACGTTACTACGAAACTCTTAGCAACAAACGGAAGGAGAAATGCGGTCAGAATGGATGTTCTATTAGTGATCAGGATCACAAGCGTGTCGTGAAAGCTTTTAAGCGGAATCCTAAAGCTTCGGTCAGGGATGTGGCCAAAAAGTTGAATCGGTCTAAGTCTTTCGTTCAGAGAGCCAAGGACCGGGAGGGACTGTATACGTACAAAGTGCAGAAGACTCCAAATCGTGACAAACGGCAAAATACGGTGGAAAAGTCACGGGCCCGGAAACTGAACACCCAGATGCTGACGAAGCCTCATTGTCTCATCATGGATCATCATGGATCATCAAGGCGGACTTCCGGCAGCTTCCGGGGCTACTGTTATTCACCGTCAAGCACAAGTTTGATGTTCCGGAGGAGGTAAGGAAGCAGAAACTTTCAAAGTTTGCCAAGAAATACATGATTTGGCAAGCGATCTGCTCATGTTTCAAACGGAGTGCGCCGTTCGTCACTCCCGGGACTGTAAACGGAAAGATCTACTTCAAGCAGTGTCTACAGAAGCGTCTGCTTCGTCTGTTGAAGCAACACGAGGGCCCTTCTGGCCAGATCTAGCTTCGTGCCACTATCCAAATGTTGTCCTGGAGTGGTACGAAGCCAACGGGGTCACCTTCGTACCCAAGGACATGAACCCCCCCAACGCACCGGAACTAAGGCCCATCGAAAAATTCTGGGCTATTATGAAGCAGGCACTATGGAAGCATCCCAAGGAGGTCAAATCTGAGGAAGACATGAAGAAAAAGTTGGTTTCTGTAAAGAAGAAGCTGCAGCCAGATGTTGTACAGAACCTAATGAGTGGAGTTAAACGTAAGGTGCGAGCGTACAGTTATTTTATTGAAGTTGAATGAAATAAATATGCCAAAAGCTTAATGGGTTATATTTTATTGTCTGAAAGTTTGAAAAGGATTGGTCAACTAGCTAATTTTCCAACGCGTTTTTTCCGTAATGCAATTTGATGTGGGACACCCTTTAATCAAGATGATCTATTCAAGAATACCGTGCGCCCACAGAACAACCATTATCTGCATTATCAAAAGTTGGGTTCTGCCGAAAAACTAGTAAACTGAGTCCCAAATATAACAGCTTTTCGATGCCTCTGGCGCATTCGTCATCAGTTCAATTCCATGTATAATAGGCGAGTGCGAATTCCGTTTGACTATTTTCTTACAGTTTGCGTGATGTCTAAGGCTATCCGTTGGCTTAGCCTTGGCGGCCGCAATTATGTTCATCTTGTTAATAGATGGACATATTACAGATAGATCAGTATCGAATAACAAATCAGGTTTTGGAATAACAAGTAAATCACCCTCCCTCAACAGTAGTTCTGCTCTCCCTTCTACCTGTTCCATATTTAGTGCTGCAGCATACGCCATTCTGACTCTGTTTTGCCACAATCAACCAATCCTACCGTCATTTTCACAGATCCATAGCTGCCTCAGCGAGATGAACTACACCTGGCTTCGAAATGCCGAACGATCGGCATTAGCATCTGATAGCTAATCTGCTGGATACCATGTCACGCTGGCATCGTTGGCAACAAAGAGACTGATGGATTGGCAAATTTGGGTCGGGACTTTAATCCAGAGGTTCTTTCTGTTCCAGCCCAAGACACCAGCGGATGGAAAGTTGGAACCAGTAATGTTTCAGCAGCAGCAGCTCTGCATTTATATCAGTAAGACCTCTCTCCATACCCTGGCCCGATAATAAGATCCATAAACACAGACGTGCTCTTACCCGCCTTCGAAATGGTTACACCCGCCTCACCCATAGCTTTTCAATTGAGAAAATAGATCCCCCAGACTGTACCGGATGTGGTGTTCCCTTATCTGTACGCCATATTCTGATCGATTGCTAATTGTACAATTCTGAACGTTTGACCTGGGGTTCTAGCGTAACATTTGGGGAGGTTCTGTCGTTGCCGTTCGAAAAAATGCTGCTTAAGTTTCTGGAATACACCGGATTGCTTTATAAGCTCTAGTCCGCCTGGGATAAGGGACGAATGACCAATTAGTTAAAGTCCCTCCTAAAACAACACAACAACAACAGCAAGTTAAGGATTGCATCGAAAATAAGCTATCCACGTACATTTGCGTTGTACGCGTGTATTTGTGATGGTTTTAATGTGTTCATCATAGCATGCTGTGCGTTTGACTGTCATCTTTCGTTTGTTTACTTGTTTGCACGGTTTAAATTCTTCGTTTTCAAAATGTGCATTGATAAAGACGTAAAAAATATGTCCGGAACTTGATGAAAAGTGTTTGATAAAAAATTCGCAAATTCGTGAAAGAATAATAATAATTTCATCCGGTGTTCACAATGTTCAAGTTAAATCCCGTACAATAAAGAATCATCCATTTGTTTGAATAAAACATGTTTTTTCATATAATTTGAAAGAAAAATATATGGATAACTTATCTTCGATACAGTTCTTAGTTTATATCTTTTATGAAAAAAAAAAAAAGGAAGACGAGTGCAATGTAGAGAGCAGCCATTTGCTGGTCAGAAGCAGCAAACGAAAACAACGCGCATGGACGGGTGAAAAGCTTGCACATAATTTAAGGTGCATTTACCACGGGGTGTACAGAATTTTGTTATGCAGGTTGCATATCTAGCGGGCGGTTTCGCAACGTTAATTTTTGCGCATATTTAATCGCGAGTGCAAAAAATTAATTACGAATCAACGTAGACATTTTTTTATGAATGAACAAGATAGTGTGGTTCAGGAGGCGGAAATGGGTGAGATGTATCTGACTATAACTATATAACAATAATCTTATTTTCAAATAATACTAAATACGTGCCTGGTTTGGAAATTCAAAATTTCCAAATCTGGAAGTGTGTTACAGTGCCCTTATCCAAATGATATCGGTAATGTTTACATGCGGGGCTTATTGTATGTGAAAGTAACCTCGGAATGGGCGTGACTCTACAGACATTCTGAAATGGGTTGCTGGATCTGCAGTAGAGCTATCACTTTCTAGCTCCCGGATTAAAGCTGCTTCCAATGGTCACTTGAATGATAGTTGTAAACAGATTTCTTCCATAATACCATTGCCGGCCGATGGGTGTTAGATTGGACACACACACACACAGTTCTTAGTTTATATCTTTTGTGTTATCTATACAGTGAACATCAAATAAACACTTGTTAAGGGCTTACGCTGAAGCATTCTCGACGGCAGCCATTACCTTGAAATTTAGAATTGATATAACTCATAATCTGTTCTAGATATTGAATATTTCATCACATTATTTTGTATGCTTACTTGCTGTGAGCAATCTGATGGAGTTCGATCGATTTTTATTCACCAACAATCGAGATGTATAAATTTGAAATAGCGAGGTCAGTTTGCGAGAGAGAGAGAGAGGGATAAAAGATAGGAAAAAATACATGGAGCAGAAATTCACCTTAAAACGTAGTGACGATATCATTTCTACACTGAGTCCTGCGGGATGCAGCAAATCTACTACTCAACATGTTGCTTCTTAAATTCCGTCGTTGTGTGCATGTCACTTTTAACTGATGTCGCAATATCTCGATACCTTTCTAATTTTGAAGAGCTGTTTTAGGCTATAGTTCTTTTCAGAACTGGTCATCAGGAAGTTAGAACACAGGTAGTTCAACACGTCGTTGTGAGTGTTTGGTTCTTTAGAAAGACCCCTAAGTTGTTCGGCACTGTTGATGGTGGCGACCGATCGTTCCCGCTGTAATTGTTGGCATGTGGAGCCAACAGTGAGGAATAAACAAACTATCAATCTACCAACACATACTTGAACCTTGCGATTTTCGACACCTCTCTGGTTTAGAAATCGGGCGCTCAGAGCTTTGACGGCAGGATTTTTTTTTATGATAGTTCGAGACCGCTCCCTCCTCTGGGAGGGGGAGCTTTCATACAGATAAAACAGAAATTTCTGCATAATTCGACAACTAATCAAGAAAATGGAACCAAATTTGGCATGTGAGGGTTTTTGGAGGCAAAAAATGTTTCTATGGTGTTTCGAGACCCCTCCTCCCTCTGGAAGGTCTCATACAAATGAAAAACAAATTTCAACCAAACATGAGAATTATCCAGGCAACCACCGATCCGAGGGTTAAATTAAAAACACAAACAAAAATAAAAACAAAAGCAAAATAAAAAAACTAAACTATAATCGAAGTCACACACAAGCATGGGAAAAATCGGTTCACTCTGCACTCATACACATACACCGTCCGAAGTGAGCGTTACCAAGTGTGAGTTATTCCGATTCTGTTCACTACAATTCTGCTTTCATTCTATTCGTAGAAAACAGAATTGAACGTTTCCTCGGTGCCGATTTTTTACCTGCTGTATCCAAAGAAGACCGAGAAAAGACTTAAGTTCAGTCGTTAATCATACTCACCATTCAAAATCCGTAAATTTCAGGATAACCAATTCATATGGTTGCATATTCTCGTCAGTTGGCAACCAGCTGTGCCTTGAACCAAGCGTACAACTTCGCAAATTTAAACGATTCCTTTGTTCTTCCGAAGAGCAGATTTCATCATCTAGCAAGTTTACGGCAAGGGTAGCATGCCAAATAGAAATTTCAAAAATGGCAACCCTCATATAAAATTAAAACACCGAACGCTAATAATTGAATTATTTCTCGAAAGATTTTCGAGAAACAAAGGTGGATCAGTTTGAAAGTTTTAAGACTTGGGAAGATGTACCTATATTAATCTCATCACTTTGCAATTCATCCTACTTGAAATACAACGATATGCACGTGACAGGATTAGTTAGTAATGTTTGTTGTACACGGTGTTCAATAAGTTCGGATACACTTTCAAAATTTGTTAAAAAAATGAAAACATGTTTTTTTATTTTTTGGATTTATGTTATTGAAAGCTATGTTTACAAGGAACGTTTACAACATTTCTCTTGGAATGACCCCCCCTTTTTCTTCCTTAACGGGTTCAAATTTTCGGGGGGGGGGGGGGGACGGACGGGGGGTGGGGTTGCCCGGTTTTGGGATTCCGTTGAAATAACCAAAGGGCTTGTTGTTGTGTTAAGGACCAAAAAAAAAAGGGGGGATCAGGGCGGGGGGGGCCACAAAGTTTTGTCCAGAAAGTCGGTTAAATTGTCCCGACACCAGGCTTGAACCACATTTGCCGTATGGGCTGGTGCACCGTCCTGCTGGAACACGTAGTGCTCATCGCCGTAGAGGCTTCGGAGACTGGTGGCAACAACCTTTTCCAAAACCTCAGTTTTGTAGTACGCCGCGTTGATTTTGACGTTTTTTTCAATAAACACCAAAGGTAGCTTACCACGTTTGCATACTGCCCCCCAAACCATCACCGACGCGGCACTTTGGAACCGAGGGATGTTTATATTGGATTCAGGAATGCTGTCCCTCGATGGCGCCCACACCCGGTCATTTTGCACATTGTGCGGCTGCTGCAGCACGAACAGTTTCTCGTCCGAAAAAACAAACTCCTGACCAGCGTGCCGAGAGAGGATCCTCTTAGCTCGATCCAACCGCTTTTTGCTGGTAGCCTCCGAAACGCCATGGACCTTACGTTTTTTGTAAGGCCTGAAACCAAGGTCCTTGGTGAGTATGGTGTGAGCGGTTCCAATGGAAACGTTGAGATCTGCAGCCGTTTTGGGGTTGGGGGGGTTTTTTGGGGGGGGCGGTGGGCGGGGGGGGGGGGGGGGGGGGGGGGGGGGGGCGGGGGGGGGGGGGGAATCGGTGGCCGGGTTTGGGGAATGGGGGGGGGCCGGTTAAAAAAAATTATCGGTTTTGGGGGGAAAAAAAAAAAAAAAAAAAGAAAACGGGCGGTGGGGGGGGGAAAAAACAAAAAGAAGGAAATGGTGGCGAAATGATAAATTTATTTTTTTTTTGTAGTTATGTAACGTAAGCAAACATTATTAGAAAACGAAACCGATCCTTCAACTGCCCAATTGTTTGATTCATCGTAGGATGAATATAGGAACAATGAGATTAATATGGGGGCAGTTTCCCTACTAATTTTATTCTCAAGAATTGCAAATTGCACAAATAAAAGGTGATCACATTTTGCTCTCCAAAAGTCCTGAATTTCGCTCATACGGACGGCCGTATTGATTACCAATCCCCTAATATGTTGCAGCCTAGGTATAGCTTGTTAATAGGTAGTTTTCGCACGGGGAAAAACTCTGTGATAGAGTTTCACTAGCAGCGCCGTGAATTGTCCTTCTCTGTAAACTATTAGGTATATGAATATATTTGAAAATATACTTAAAGGCTCTATTCAGGGTTATAATACATTGTGTAGAGATGTGCGATTTATTTTCTAGTTTCACACATCATAAAGAAGCAGTTTTCCTGGCCTCATAGTTTTTTTTAAGTTGAAATAAACCGTGGTCTGACATCATGTTTCGAACCGAAATATTTTGATCGGAAATTCTCATAACTCTCCTGGAAAAACATTTTACGGAAACCATCAACAATATCGGGCGTTTTCGAGCCACAAATATACTTCAGAAGAGTTGATAATAATTTAGAATACTAACGTACAGGGACGATTTTTTGCAGTAAATTTCAAGAAGTAATTTGAATATTTAGCAGCACTGGATAGTTGGGTCGTATGGGTCTTAGAAGTAAACAAACAGTGTTGAGTAAACGTAAAGATGTCGAATGCTCCTGTATTTCTTTGATCAAAAACTAAAGGTAACAACCGATGTGTAATAGTATTTTTTTAGTAGTTCCTTGATTATCGAGATTTTCAGCCCTGGGCTGGTTCATCTCCCGTCGTAGTCACTCAAATACCTTTTTGGGTATTTTCGTAACTTGTCCGGGGGTGAGATTCGAACTCGTGACTTTGGCGTGAGAGGTATGGATGTTAACCACTACGCCGGGGTCACCCCCACCTGTTCTGCAGTATGTTGTTGTACCATGGATGTAGAAAGTTGCTGCTGGCCGTCATTTTATCTTCCAACAAGACAGAGCAGCTGCTCATAATGCTTAGAAAACACAGAAATGGCTTACGGAAATGTTCCGGAGTTTTGGGAGAAAGAAGTTTGGCCCCCTAAATTAATCCTTTGGATTATTTTGTGTTGGGCGCGTTAAGCGGGATTCCTATTGAACCCCTCACACCACATTTAGATCGCTCAAAATGGTGATGACATATATGAATCGAAATATGGTAAAACGTGGCTGCGGCAGTTTCCGGAAGCGTCTAACTGGTGTAATTTTTCAAAAAAAAAAGGTTATTAACTGCAAAATCGTCACGCACCCTGTAGTCCTGTGTCAACAATGCGGCCGTGTCTCGGCCGCACTCAACTCTTCTACCCTACAACTTTTCTCAGATCAACTTTTTCTTAATTCATTTGTGATCTTAAACATATGTGGAGGATTAGTTGTAACCCAGCTCTCCGTATTGCGTTTGAAGTTTGTATGTAAGTTAGTATAACAAAAAGTTTTTTTTTGCATTTGCGTTCCTAAAGATCACAGTTTTGCTTGAACCTGCAGTCAATTATATAAAAGTATATTCCGGAATGTGCCTACAGAAATAAGTCCGTATTGAAAGATCACTGGTTCGAATTAATCATAAGAGAAATACATTTGCCAACACTGCCGGTGTACCAATGGACGGCAGATTTCAACCTGAAATA
Organism: Aedes koreicus; assembly: GCA_024533555.2. Classification (NCBI taxonomy): domain Eukaryota; kingdom Metazoa; phylum Arthropoda; class Insecta; order Diptera; family Culicidae; genus Aedes; species Aedes koreicus. The sequence goes on from JAHHFK020001818.1 coordinate 476,236, forward strand.
ACTTCGGCGTTTCTTGTCTTATCGATTTGGTATTTTCATATAGGCTATTCATTAACATTTGCTCAATTTCATGGGTGTTATTGCAGAGGAGATATGATATCACATTGCATCCTGGACTATATCGTATGCGTGAAAATATTTGCACCATTGAGCAATGTCAACATTTAAAAAAAATCTCAAATTTTTCGGTTTTGATTTTTCATTTCTTTATTCAGAATGTTTCTGAGAGTCATTGTTTGTCTGTGGCTTGCTGTACTCGGGTGGCGTTTAGAACAGGCCTTTGCCTTCTTGACGCGCCATATTGAGTAATCCAGCGGCATAAGATCGGGGCTGGATGGCGTCCACATATCCTTCCCCCAGAACGGCAGATGTTCCTGCAAACATTTCTGAGTGCGGTTCGATGTGTGGTACGGAGCCCTATCTTGTTGAAATACAACATTTGACTTCGATTCGTATTGCTTTTCGATCCACGGAAGAACATACTTAAAATCCCGATGTAGACGTCCGTGTTTACTTTGTCGCCTTCTGGAATGAACACCGGATTCATCTTTTGCCATCGGAAGCCATCAATCCAAACATTATAACGCTTGGTCAGATACACGTTTTTATGCTCGTCGACCACGTCTTTCACCGTGAGAGAACTGATTGATGATTGATAATAATTTAGGTTGTGTGTGATTATCATCGAACCTCTAGTTATTCCTATCTTAGCGTGTTCATCCATAACGATCTGTGAAATTCTACAGTGTGTCAATTGATTTACCTTCTATGAATATCTTGGCTCATTCTCGAAGTGTGTCGCAACGTGTGTTCTGACGTCTAATCTCTTTTCTCTTTCAAGCGTATAGAAACTATAGGACTTGCTGTCAGGCAATCGTTTCCCCATCAAAACAATTTAAATTCGTCCTATGCGTTTGAAATAAAGGGGATTAGACATAAAAAAACCTAATAACCTAATAATTAATCTCTCGTTCACTTTTTCGCTGTTGGTGATACTGAGGTCATATTCGTCGCCCAGTTCCAACAATTTTATTTGCGAATCAACACTCATCGTATTTCGACAGCCGTTTTTTTTTTGTAATTATAATCAGCGATACTAGTGTAGCATTACCACAATAACCACAAATTAAATATTTAGCTATCTTGTTGGAATTCTCCTTTATTGTTATTTGGTACAAGCAAGGATGTTTCGAAGTCTCCTTATCCCGTTTTGTCGTTTTGGCTACGCGTTTCATTTTTTTTTTGTTCAATTTTTCTTCCTCTGTTAGCTGTTCATACTGACGGTCAAAACCATCAAATATTCGAGCACATCAATAGATCATTGCACGATGGCGTCATCAATGCAGTTTTGACAGTTCAGGGAGCTTGTTTACGTGGACTTAGGATATTTTCGGTAAGATCGGTTTGAGATTTTGTGATCTAAATTTATTACGATTAAAGTAAAACAGCCGGAAAACAGAAACCAGTGCTTATTACTAATCATTTCCTGAATCTAATCATTCAGAATCCAAAAAAAAGTCAATGAAAAATTTCGTTTGAGCGGTTCAAATTCTAACACCTGGAAAATAAGCTTCCTGAACTGTCAAAAAAGTGAGGTTAATGTATTCCGTGTAATGATCTATATCGAAAAAAAAAAAAAAACTTTCGGAACTCGGCTCTCATTTTGACATTTTTTTTTCTATTCTAATTCAAACTTGATAAAGCGAAATGTTTTGTTCTCTCTGAAGAAGAAGTGGGTAGAAATGAATTTTATTTCCTAGAGTAAAATTGGGTTTACACTTCAAGAAAACTGTAATTTTTGTGTAGACTTATTTCCTGCCACGGGAATTCAAATCCCGGGTTCCATTTAAAACACACAAGCGCACAAATCCAGTGACGCTTTTCCCTACCTGTAAACCAGTCTTAAACCGGGAAATTTTTAACATTTGGTCCGAGAAAACCGGGAATTTGAAAATGAAAATTGAGTGGCCACCCTGTTTGTACGATGGTGCAAATATTATCACGCACACGGTACTTTTATACGATTAGTTGCGTGGTACGAGCAAAATTAAGGTCTCTAGGAATAGAAATAAAAAAAAAGTGCGTTTTCCATACCAGTTTCAAACGCAATGTTGAAAGTAGAGTTACAACCAGCCGTACCTAAATTTTGCACAGTTGTTTGGGACCACAAATGGATCCAAAAAGAAGCCGTTCAGAGAAAAATGATCATGTTGTGCCACTCCAATGTAATGGCTATTGTTTATATTATTAGTTTTGATTCAGCTGGATTTACATAGTCCAATTTTATTAGGTATTCTGTTATGTTTTCGGACAGCACCGATTGTGTATTGGTAATCGATATTACATTTAATTAGGCATGTAACTATAGAGTGTGTATATAGTACACACATTTAAAGTTTAAAACACTTAAAATCTATTTATTTCCTTCTATTACAACTGAATCGGAGATGTTCGTTTAGTTGCACTTTTGATAGTTTGTTTGAAATTCAAAATAAGCATTATGTCCAGTTTTTAAAACCTAGCGAAACATCTTCCCTTGGAATGGATTATACGTGGGTCAAAGTATTGATGTGTGTGATATAAACGCAAATTGGAAACCCGCCTTCTCTTCTTGTTCAATAGTTATTGGAACTCGATTGTAGAATAGAATTTTCGGATAAATCACTTTTAGCTCATGGAAATGTATTCAATTTATTGATTTATTTCACAGTTTTTGCATTCCAGTTGCCTTATTTTCAGGCACGTTTTTCATAACTTCTTGTAATTTTTCCCACGCAATAGGTTTACCAGATAGCAAGCCATACAAATGTTGGACAATTTCATTTTCATTTTCATTTGGAACACTTGCCTCATTATCAGGCTTTACGATTACTGGATTCGGACCATCGTTACCTTGTGATTCCAGGGGTAGCTGTCCTACTATTTCTTGTATCCGGTCCCAAATAGAATCTCCATTAGAGACGTTCACCATGGATGGTGTCAAACTGTTAAAGTGTTGGTGTATCTCATTGTGGATGTCTGCTTTCACTTCAACATTCACTGTCACAATATCACCAACGGTGTTCCCAGAGATTGTTGGATCGCCCTGAACAATCACTAAAAGAAGACTGAACAAAACTGAAGTTGCGAGAATCATAATGGTCGAATGTATACCTACTGATATTTTGAACCCATTGACTTACATACTATATATAGCGCTAAGTTTCTTACGAGCAGTATTCATGCTTATTGCCACGAATGCTGATCTAGTTTAATTGATGCATCGATTGTTGTTTATCGCTAAATATTGATTGATTATATTTTTAAACTAATTTCATTTCAGGTTGACAAATGGTGGGAGGATTATGGCTATCTGTCGTTGCGTATGCCCTTGATGCCGTATTGTGTAATGGCTCAACCGCTGATATTTGAAGCTGTAGGACTGGACCCCATTCCAGAGAATTTCTTGAAAAGTGCAGCAATTTGTTGCACTATAAATATGCGTTTCTGGCAGTTACTTCGAAAGGAAAAGCTGCGTCCTATTGTAAGCGTTGACAAAAATATAAAATTTTCATCCGATCTATACAAACGACTTTTCAACACGGTACGGACTCCAGGACTGGAAATGGATAAGATTGTAAGCTATTTTAAGACTGAAAAAGAAGGACACTGTCCCTCGCATATACTGGTGATGTATAAAGGAAGGATTTTCAAAATAGAAGGACTTCACGAGGATGGAGAAATTTTGTCCCCACAAGACTTTTTGCTTTGTTTCCAGCAGATTAAGAATAAAGTAGACAACGAAAATGTCAAAGATCCAGATTTACCAGTGTTGACAAACGATGATCGAACATCATGGGCTCGTAACAGAACTCACTTGCTGGAGTTGTCGGAGAATAACAAACAAAGTATGTTAGAAGTAGAGAGCGCTATTTCTGTATTCTCGTTAGATACAAACTGCCCCAATGATCATTCAGAGGTGGCAGCAATAACTTTAGCTGGAGATTTGCATTCGAGGTGGGCGGATAAAAGTTGTGCAACTGTTTGCTTCCAGAACGGAAGGATGGGTTGCTTAGGCGAGCATTCTTGTTATGATGGAACTATTTCAGTATCGATGAGCCTATATGCTATGCTGAGCGTTTTCGAAGATGGCATTCCTGATTGGACGATTCCTCCGAGAAAGTTGGTACAACCAACGGAGTTGGTGTTTGACATGGATGATGAGATTCGAGCGGAAATCAGACGAATGAAGAATGCTGCTGATAAAGTGGTAGGATAAATAGCACTATTTTTTTGTGTTTGGTTGTTTTAAAAGCTTGATATGATATTTTCAGCAAAATTGTGTCGCTGTAACTGTAGACCAGTTCGTAGGATATGGAAAAGAGTACATGAAATCTAAAAAGATTCATCCAGATTCCTGGATTCAAACTGCTTTAGTTCTTGCTTACTATAGACTGCACGGAAGCTTCGCTCCAACTTATGAAACGGCAATGATGCGGCATTACTACAAAGGCAGAACGGAAACATGCCGATCGTTCAGTTTGGATACAGTGAATTTCATAAGAGCCATGGAAAATTCACAGGAAGCAGCTAGTTCTAAAGCAAAGTTATTCCGAACTGCAGCAAATCGTCAAATGGAACTTATGATTGAGGCTAGAAAAGGGAAAGGAATTGACAGACATTTATTCGGACTATGGTGTATGGCATATGACCAAGGACTTCCCATTCCAGAGCTGTATGATGATCCTTTGTATAGTAAGAGGTATTAGTTTGTCTTATAGATTTTATTTATTTGCTTTTGCCTAATGGAACTGAATTTTAGTGGCGGTGGTGGCAATTTCGTGCTATCAACCAGTACCTTGGGATTTACAATCAACTGCGGCTTCGTGGCTCCGATGGTTATGGACGGTTATGGCTGTTTTTACTCGATGCTGGCGGATAACGTTTGGTCCATACTGACGGCCTACAAGGATTCTGAAGTAACAAGTTGTCACAAATTGCGTGCTGCATTCCACCAGGTCATGGAGGATATTAGAACAATTTTAGAAGCGGAAGCTGAAACGAAGCTTTGAAATAATTTTAAATCCAATTCACATGCATGAAATGATTCCAATGGTATTAGGTGATTGTTATGCTGATTATTGTTTTATTATGTAAATAAACCGGTGAAATGGTTTTTGTTGTTAGTTCAAAATATAAAGTTTCATTTTTATTGGATGGGGTAGTAGGTTTGAGAATGCAAATAGGCATAAATCAGTATGATACAACTGATTTATGGAGTGCGGGGCGTGACATCTATTGCGGGTGAAAATTTAATTTGCTTCTCGTTTTGACATGTGCGTAACGTATTGTTATTCTGGTTTTTATTTTCGCTATTCAACATCAATATTGTGCAAACATCGAGGCTTGTCGCGCTTGATAATGATGACCGCTGCCGGAAACCACGAAAGTATACCTACGTAGACGTGGTAAATTATTTTGGTTTCAGCATTTGTGGTTTTTTTTTATTTATTTAAGCGTGCAAGGGTGACGGTTTCTTGATATGAGACAGGGTTTTTAGTTAATCCAGAATAATAATAGTGAATAAACTGCAAGCCATATTGTGAACTTTGGTAACCGTAATGGCTATCCTCTTAATTGTCGTTTGTGGTCTATCAAATTCAATTTGTTGCTGCTATATGCTGCCGTTATCCGAATAGCAATCCTTTGGGAATCGAAAGTAAAACAATACTGTTGCTTGAATGGCTCAAAATATTTTGAGAAAATGTTTCCTCCCGAATACAACCTGTTTCTAACACTTGCCCGGGGCCGTTGAAGAATTTATTCGGATCGTGTACACAAAACTCGCGATTCTGATTAAGTTGTAAATCGACCGATTTATTTTAAACATCACTGAGTAGGAAAAACTACACTTTATTTCTTAAAGACCGACTCGCTGTATTCCCGTTGCGATGCTATATCGTGTACGGGTTGATTTTGACTAAACTGCCTCTCGTATTGTGTGCGATACGATGAGCTCAGTGGTGAATATAAATCTCGATCGAGGCCGCCCAGCGGCGATCGGTAAGTACTACCTACATCTATCTATTGTACCTTACTGATAAGAGATGAGAAATTGCTTAATGCGATAAAACGAGAAAACTGGTACTCTCATGTGGAACACGTTTCGGTGATGCCAGACTCCTCTCTCCAAACACAGTCAATTACCAAATGTAAGCAAATCGATATAAAGGATCGCGTTTACTATAACAAGGATTACTCATATCGCTTTCAATCTCAATAATCGTGTGAATTAGTCTGATGCAGTTTTCAACTTCCATTCCATGAGTTTATTTAAATGACAGAAATTTGATTCTAGTCGTTTTACTAGCCGTGTTCTTGATGGGAAGATAGAACAATTTTGCTAATAAAAAAAAAACACGAAACGCGAAGTAGCACCGGCAAACAATCGTCGGGGTGCCCGTGAACCGGAAGTCTCTCTCCACCGGAATCGCAGGACAGATACGGAAGATCATCAACTTCCGGGGAACTCTTCGTCGGAGTAGGATAGGATCTACATTATACCTGAAAAACAAGCTTACTGTCTACAAACAAATCATACTTCCAGTCATCGAGTATGGCATGCCAATCTAGAAGAGTTGCGCAAAAACACATCACCTGAAGCTTCAGCGTGTTCAAAATAAGTTCCCCAGGATGATCCTGAGCACCCCTCCGAGGACAAGAACATCTGAGGTTCACCGTCTGGCCGAGATAAAAATGCTCGATGATCGCTTTAGTGAGTTTATAAATCGGTATCGGATCACCAAAACATCCGGAATCTGGTTCCAAGAATTTTCAAATTGTAGCTTTAGTTTTAGTTTAAGTAGGTTATCAAATTTTAACTAACAATGCCCCAAAATAATTATAACATAAAATACACTAAACACGCCTAACACATAGAACACTTAAACAAAGCTGACATTCCCATTGGGCTAAAACACTTTAAATTGTAATTTAGTATAAAAGACAAAGAATGAAAAATAAATAGCAATTTTAGTAGTTACTTGCAATTAATCAGTTTTATCCCAACCGCGCACCCGTTACCAGCAGCAGCAGAAGCCGAAGCAAATTTATAGAAAGAAGAGAGAAAATAAAACATTTGTTTGATGTAGCCTGCTGTTTTCATCATTCCCGATAGTATTCCGTCTGTGGCTTGGAACAACGTCAGTCAGCTCTTTTCAAAGCTCAAAGAGTTGATTGAGATTGACGCTTGCTTCCTTCACCCGCTCCTGCCGAATACACTCCACTCTACCTGCCAAACCCTTCCAGTGCGAACAAACAGAATAATAGAGTACATGCAGTGAAGCTTGCAGATGTTCTTAAAGATCGGTTGGCTGTGCTGCGGTTCCAAGGTGTGTCGATAGGCTCCAAACTACCACTACTTTTGATCGAGCCAGCAGTAAGAGTCAACACTAATTACTACATCGAACATGTTGTAGCCTTCGCTCCATGTTACGTTATAATTTAGCAAAACAAATCGAATTAGACCTAATTTTAATACGCCAGAAACTATGCCAACAACCACACTGTTCGATCTTGCTATAAACAAGTAATGCCTCGCGAATAACGCCCTCAGCCTTGTACAATGTCTCCCAAGGTCGAGTCCAAGAAATTTTCGGGAAAGCGGAGAAAGAAGAGAGAGAGAGTGCTGGCTACCTTGATATAGAACGAAGGGCCAGCAATTGTAGGATAATCTCTCGTGCTGCCGATCTATTTCGAAAAAGATCGCCTGGAAATTTCCGACAAGTTCGGCTGAGGATCACGGTTTCATACCACTCTTGTTTGAACCGCAGATCGCAGTGGAAGTTTGTGTCCGAGTTATCGTTTTGTTAGTGAGTTAAAGCAACGTGGTTTTACTTTCGCCTTTAGAATTCTAATTGTGTTTTCTTTGTATAGTAGCCGTTAAGAAGTTCAAAACCATAGTGCAAACCATAGAATAGATACCAAACCAGGTAATGTGCTAATTGTGCTCGTCCAAATTGTGAATGTGCTAATTGTGCTCGTTTTGCGTTAATGTTTTCCAACTAGACCTACCATCGTCTGGATCAGCTATTTCGCCCGAGTCCCACCTGCGTCAGCAAACAATAGACCGGCCATCGTCACGTGGTCCAGCACAAGCATCCACCATCAACCGTCATCGACCGATCACCAACAGCCCGTCAAGTTCACCAGGAGTACAGAAACATACAGCAGTACTGGTGAGTCAGTGAGCATCTTTTTTTTGGAGTGTGGCGTCCAGTGAGGGCGCCACGGAGAATATTCTTTGCCGACCATAGGTCGAAGAGCATAAATTGCTAAAGGCCTAAATAAAAAACACGTGTTCAATTAAAAATTGTCGTAATTTTGGAATACCGCACCCAACCCATTGATGTTAGCCACCCGGGTGCCCCAAGCTTTGCCAATCCCGCTTGCCGCATCGTGATTTGCTGAATAGACACATAGCACAAGAGCACAAACAATAGGATAGTAGAAAAATGCGCACAGTAGAATAGGAAATAGTAATGGACACAGAGGAGATAGAATAAGATTTGAAATAAAAGCATGCGGTACAAAATATATATCTTCCGTTTTTTTTGCTTTACTCCGTAATAAATGTTATTGTTTTGCGTGCCGCGTGTTTTAAAATGATTGCTAAAATTATTGTCCTTAAGTCCTAGTAAATTAGATTATAAGGGAAATTGTGTTGACACGTTGCTTCGCGTGGTTCGTTGATTAATATGCGTGACGTCTTCCGTGTGATCGGAATTTGATGTTGTGTTGCGTTTTCTTTGCTGCGATCGCGCCTCTGGCGGAATGAGTGTGAAGCTACCTATGATGAGAGCTTGACGTTACGTAGCGTCGTCTTAGGTTTGGGTGTTCTCTACCCGTGAGCTTTGATGAGGTATTATGTTGATGCGTTAGATTATGCTGCATTGCTATAGGGTTTCTTAACCATCCTATTTCGGTAGTAGTCAGGCTAGCTCGATCTAATCTTTTCAGGAAGATTTGAAATGGACTCGCCCTGAGGAAGTCTCATCCGGGCAAAATAAACTTGGCACGCGGTCTCCTTTACCGGAGTGGCGCTTAAGCCGCGTGCTTACGTGAGATCGGCCAGTGACGGCTACAATGTTTTGATTACTTGTTACTCCATGCTTCGAAATTGATTCCAGAAGAAAATTATTGTTTTCTACAGGATTCTGCCCCTTCTCAAAGCAACACAGGACTGGTTTCGCCAAAATATTCCCCGTTCCATATCACCACAAGACTGGACTGCCTCATCGCCAGATCTCAATCCATTGAATTTCTTTGCAAGGGAATATACGCTCAGTAAAATTGAAAAAGGTCACACCCTTGAATCTTTCAAGAAACTCTTGATCAATATTCGGGACAATATGCCTCAAGAAACGGTGCGGGCCAGTTGCGAAGCGTTTAAGAAACGTCTACTACTGCACATTGATTGTTGTTTTTGTATTCTCCCAAGCGCGGAAGTAACGATCTTTGATGAAGTTTGTCAGAAGTAGATAATTTATCATCTCCATGCGAAGCGCTAGGAGTGGACGGTAATTTATTGCTAGAACGAAATAGACATGAAGAGAAAGTGTATTGATAGTTCCGTATAGGGCAACGGCAGGCTTTGAAAATTGAAAGATCAAGTTTGAAAACGAGCGGAGGCGTTATTGAACGGTAGTATCCGATCAGGTATCAAAAACAACAATCAATGTGTAGAAAGCCCATAATGGGGGAATCCATTAAATCGTACTGGTGAGGATCAGTATTTGCACCACTCACCGTCGTTCTCTCCGAGATCTATAAGTAATGGTCCAAATCACAGTGACGTCACACCTCAGATTTGACAGATACTGGTGTCCTTGTGTTCAGAAATTCGTGTGTGAGAAAAAAGGACGTAGAACACGATGGCTGAAAAGTGGGGTTAGCTTTTTCTGTGCATTTGTCTATAGATGACGAGATGAGCAAATGTGTGAAATAGGCGGTGCATGCTAAAAATAAACCCAACAGCGGGAGATAATTTCTCACCCGTGTTAGGCAGTATTGGGAGAGGGAACTATCAATACACTTTCTCTTCATGTCTATTTCGTTCTAGCAATAAATTACCGTCCACTCCTAGCGCTTCGCATGGAGATGATAAATTATCTACTTCTGACAAACTTCGTCTACTACTGGTTATATGAGAATAAGGGGAGAGGTTCGAGCGCAACATGTAATTTATTAATAATAATATTTAATTCCTTAGGAAATAAAGTGTATGTTGATTTTAAGTAGTTCGTTGTATTTTTATGATTTTTTATCTTACTGATCCTGTACAGACTGTCCCAGAAAATAAGGGCACACTTTTCTAACGCTGCCATTGGAACATACATTTTTATGTCGGCTCCATCTCATTGTTTACACCCAAACGTCAAACCGAACACAACTCACAGTCACAGCAAAGTTTCACGTGCATTTCGAGAGATAGGAAAGATTTTCGTTGAAAAACGCCGTGGCATCGTGCACAAGTGGAGCATTATTCCAGGATTAACAGTAAGAAAGGTGGCGAAACTGGAAAACGTACGCAAAACTATGACCGGGTACCTATATTTTTAGAATTCCGTGAGTGCAATAGTTAAAAATCTTCAAACAAGTTTTCTTACATAAGGCAGTACTAAATATGACGGGCTGCAACATGGTGTGTAGACACTTGGGATGGAGCGTGCGTCCCCACAACATAGCTATGGTCCTCACAAGTTCCTACCTCATGCTTGCACGGGTCAAGAGATGACAAAGACCGCCAGCTAAGGGTTGCGTACTTAGCAGGTAGTGTAGCCTGGGCACTGTTGTCCTTCTGACTTCAGCTAGATTGAGGAGGTGCGTGCCGAGCGTCTGTCGACCAAGGAGGTGCGGCCCAAACAGCGTCTGTCCTGGCATCCATCGGTTGAGTAGGAAACGCTGTATCGCTTCAACTATACATTAGGTGGCAGCCGCTCCAAGGCGATGTAGGCACCTCGGTATGGTAGCATGCTGAAATCTTTCCCTACCACGAAAAATGGAGGTATTCTTTATACGTTATACAATTTCAGATCATCCATGGAATTCCCAAGTATTGTATAGTAATTTTGAATTGTTTTCTTCCCTCGTGGCTATGATAATGCAAGTCCTTCTACAATTGCAGCAGGATCAGCAGACATGCAGACATTACAAATATAATTGCTATTATCATTTTATATTATAACATCCGTTCACAATATGTACTCACGGTATGTATTTGAAAAGATAGGATGGTTTTTACGTTTTTTTTAGAGAGAGGATTATATGCAGCGGCCTGGTTGCCGTGTAAATTCAACCCTCCCTGTTTTGCTGTTATTTTATGCGCATCATTTCTGTTGCCTACGTTTTCGAGCGCGCGCGATGGTTCGCGGCTCGAGAACTAAGTCCAACCGACAGGTGCTGGCAAAGCAAAGTCGCCCACCGGATGAAAAAAATAAAAACAAACGCTTTTTTTTAATCGTTGCAGTTACACTTTAGTTTGACTCTGTAAGAATGCAAAAACCGCGCGGGCATCGGACGATAAGTCCATAGGTCACAGTGAGATTGAGTGGCCAGAACCCGCGTTCTGGCGAGATGGTTTTTTGAAGAACGTGGCCAGAGAGGGCCCATATTTAAGCCCAGGTTGGAGAATTATGGGAGAATCAGTTACAGTAAGTTTTTGACGCAGCAACGTCACGCTGCACGTTTGTGTTCCGCGACGTGAAGATTGACATAGTTTATAAATATAAGTTTATTATCAACAAGAAAATAGTGCATTGAATCAAGAAAAAATATATATATATACATATACATATATATATATATATATATATATATATATATATATATATATATATATATATATATATATATATATATATATATATATATATATATATATATATATATATATATATATATATATATATATATATATATATATATATATATATATATATATATATATATATATATATATATATATATATATATATATATATATATATATATATATATATATATATATATATATATATATATATATATATATATATATATATATATATATATATATATATATATATATATATATATATATATATATATATATATATATATATATATATATATATATATATATCACTTGTGCAGGAGAGGTTGATTCGGATCAACCGTAGATGAAAAAGTAGACAGTGTTTTTTCCACTCGGACCCGTGCATATTTACGACGAATTCCACAAAAAAAATTCTTCGTCCAAAATAATTAATTCGAAACCTAACATTCTATTTTACAGACATAAAGAATCATTTATGGGCCCAGTAGAAAATAAATAAATAAAAAAGAGTGAGGGATCTTACATCGCAGCGGTAGAGGCAAATAGTGGCATTGAATTATTATATGTACATTATGTAGTATTTATTTACAACATCGTATTATTTCCACCATATCACATCACCTTCACATTTTCATACAACAAACCTGATTAAGGCGGTATCTGGTACCTGATTCAGGCGGTACCTTCCATTTATGACATCTCGCATTCCATATATGTCCATTATATAACGCAGAAAATTACATCTGTGGTAGGCTTTTGAAAATTACGGAATCTGTGGTAGGCTTTTGCACTTATTGCTGAATGTATTTCTCATTTCCGGTTTGCAAAAGGACCTTTTTTTTTTTACAAATTCTGAGCTGATTTGATTCATGCAGCGCTATGTGCCATTTGGCTAGTATTTGATTTTACAGTTCAATCTTTGTCATCATAACTCACAATATCATTATATTTGGTAATATTGTTTAATTGATTTTACTTCATAGATGATTTAAACATTACTTTTTGTTTGTTTTGGCACATTTGTCTTTAACTCCCTTCCAGTTAAATATTCACTTTCCTAACTCGGTAGCAATTACTATAAAATCTTATAAAATCAGCATCAGTGATCATGGCAACAGTAAATTAAAATGTATAAATGTTAGTTATGTAAAATTTCAAAAGATTCAATAAACTTTTTTAGGATACCTCAAATCAAGATTTTGGTGAATTGCTGTTATCGATGAACACGAACGAAAACGTGCTTAAGCGCGAACCACAGAACTCTACACTTTAACACTTTACTTTGGAAGGAGATTATTTTTATCCCTGTGGATACGTATAAGTGATGTTGCCTATCTGGGTCCACTCAGATTGAGCAGTACTAAATATGACTTCAAAATTATTTACCTATTGTCTAAAGTAATTATCATAGCATTGCGTTCAGACTAATTGAATCTATTATCGTTTGAAATGTGCCATGCCAAAACGTAGTGCTCCGATTTTCAATAATTTTGAAATGACATCCCCGAAAAGAAAAAACTACAAGGGAGGGACAGCCCAATGAGGTTGTACGCAAAGGTCACTACATAGCCATGGGTAGTGCATGTAACAATCATTTGTTTCAATATTTCGTGACGGTCGCCATTTGTTAAATTTCTATCTATCTATGGATCTGACGTAGCGCCATTCACCGAATTCTCAACACCTAAACGTTCGGTAATCCGATTTAACGGATTTCGGTAAAATTTTACAAATTCTGGTTATTTTTTCCCAGATAACTGTAACACTTCGCCGAAATCCGTTAAATCGGAATACCGAACGTTCAGCTGTTGAGATATCGGTAGAATTTAACAGATTCCTGTAAAAAAAATCTAAGTGTGTAGTTAATGTATTTTCTACACACATTAACGATGATGATGGTGGCTGCCTTATACCGTTCATACCATTGAACCACCTTACCGAAAGATGGTTGCGCCAACTACAAATTCACCACTGGCTAGGTTAACCGACTGCATTCCATGAGCTGCCTTGCCACAGTTGCCGAGCCAAAAGCGATAGAGCCTTCAGCTACCTGTCCAACCCTCCAGGGTTCTTGTCACTGCCAGCTGCCAATTTAATTCTGGCTCATTGCCGCTATGAACAGCTCCAAGGCTGCCAAACAAATGAAGCATTTTGCGAAGGTGTACAAATGAGATCTCCTTTACTTACATTTGAAGTCTATGATAGTAAAATACTTGCATTTAGTAAATTTAGTCTGCAAAACGAAATTATAAGACATCACTTTATATTTACATTATTTTCAATAGTTTAATTCTGAAAATCAATAGCTTTCAACATTGAAATCGACGTGTAGAAATATTTCCGATCGATTGGGGCAAACATTTTAAAATGTTTGGAGAAACAACTGAATTATTAACGCTCAAAACCTGGTAGCTTCTCGTGGTGGTGACAATAGTTTTTTTTTTCAATTGTACCCCAGTATAGAAAACAAAGACGTAGTCCAACGTCAAAAAAGTAGTCCTACGTTAATCAAAACAATTGATTAAAGTACGTGCATTTGTTTTGTATTCTACTGTTCAAGTTGTGATCAATGTTGTTTTGGCGGCTGTTAATTCGCTCAAATCTATTTATCAGAGAGCATCTCCCCAATCTGCTGTTAAATGCAAACTGTGTGCATTCATTCAAAAGCTCGATTGGATATTTTTGACGATGGATTATACCTTCGGCAACACGTGGGGTGCAAATTGATAATCTAAATTTGGTAGCTTTATGAATAGTGGTCAGATTTTGGAAGTTATTATCACTGTTATTAGCGGGGCTAGTGGCAAGTATGCAACCAGGCATTTTACGGAAAACTATTAATAAATTGATCAAATGATATACTAGAGCTAGAATTTTTTTTTGAGATATTTAAATTTTCATGTTAATTTTTGATTTTTTTTTCGAATTTTTTTTCCATCGAAAATTGAGCCCAGTTGCATTTGATTACATAATAAACAACCAGCTTCTGCTTATAGTTGAAACTACTCATGACTTGGATCACGCTTGACTCTGGTTTGATATTTAGACAACACTACACGATATGATTACCAAAGCCAACAGACAGCTCGGTTTCATGTTTAAGATCTCCGACGAGTTGCGTGACCCCACCTGTCTGAAAACATTGTAATGCTCTCTCGTGCGTTCTGTCCTGGAATTTGGAGCTTTGGTGTGGTGCCCGTATCACAGAATCTGGATTGCGAGGATTGAAGCTGTCCAACAAAAAATTGTTCGTTATGCTCTCCGTCATCTGCTGTGGAATGATCCTGTCATCCTTCCAGCGTACCAGGATCATTGCTCACTCTTGGGTATTGAAACATTGGAGCATAGGCATACAGTCAGGCAAGCAGTCTTCGCGGCAAAAGTGCTGCTAGGTGAAACCGACTCTCCAGGAATTCCGTTCGACTTCTTAATCTATGCTCCTGAACGAGTACTGCGAACAAGACTTTTTCTGCAGCTTGGAACCAGTACTGCAAACTGGTTCCTACACGATCCAATTCGGTTCATGTCATCGCGCGTCAATTAACTCTACGCTCTATTTGACTTAAATTGTTCCGCTGAGACCTTCCGTCCCGGATTCAGCGTGGTTGGATGGAAAGCCGCTAGTTCAGAAATGTTGGCATGTACTACGTTCTGGTATTAATGGCGTAGATACCAGACGACTGATTGCATCATGAAAGATTATTTTTATTTCACTGACAAGTTTTGCGTGTGTACTAGAATGAATTTTGTTTTAATTGCTTTGTATTTCTTCTATTCTTGTTGATTGATGTAGTGTGCGGTTCAGAGATAGGAAATTTTTACGCTACATGGCTTTTCCCAATTACATTTCAATAAGACATTAAGTCAGTTGGAATTATATCAATAAATAATTAAATAAATAAATAAATAAATAATTAACTATTCCGAAAAACGAAAAGTGATCAATTTCACCCGAAATCACAGTAAGTAATCGATAGGCTCGAGAGAGTTAAATTTTGTACTTAACTTTCATTGCTGATATAAAAGTAGCTAGAAACATTACCTCAGTTAACTGAATCTTTCCGATGATTTTTTTTTACTCTGAAAGTTAGTGCAATTCGTAAATCGGTAGGCTTTAATCGAAATGCCTATACATCACTAATATTTTAGTATATAACACTTTGATTGCCTGAGCTGACTAAAATGCGCTCTTAACCTTATTTTTTTATTCGGGGCCCACACCTTTCTTTCCAAATTGAAAATGTCACAATTGTATCTCAATAAATTATTAACCATAAGCGGAATTTTATTAGTCTACGCTGTTGCCAATGTCAGCCATAATTGGTCCGGCTGGGGGCATAAATGCTGGAACATTATTCGGTGTGTTTGCAGGCAACGCCGGGGGCTGTTGTGATTCTTTAATTACATCAATTATTTTCTGAATCTGGTCCTGGCTGAAGAGAGGGACACTATTGAAACTAGATCTCGAGGGTATGCTCCGGAATGCTTTGGAAATGTCATCCCATGTTCCATCATTTCCCTTAATAACGTTGGAAATCCTAGCACCAAATTGTTGTCCAAAGTTCTGCCATCTTTCAGGTACCGGAGTACTTTCAATCCTCGATAGAACACTTACTAAAAAGAATAGCAAAAACACTGCCGACCTCATCGTAACGCCGATCTGAGGAATATACTCATAGCAATGCAGGAAACAATGTTTATATGAGTGAAATATTTATCAGTTGATGATAAAGCTACCGAGGGCTTAAATGAGTTACGCCGAAACCAAAGCAATATACACTCAATTTTAATAACAATCTTTACTTCAATCTAACTTTGGCATTCATCGTTATCACTAAAACAGAATATCGAAGCATGACCGCTCAAATAAGCTGAACAGTCATTACTGTTAAGTATAATTAAACAAGTCAACCACAACACTGCCCAATGTGCTTTCGTACACTTTCGTACCCCGTTTGTTTTTCATTGACCGTTGGGACAGTTTAAACCTTATCCTAGCATTATTTGGCTTATGGTTTCAGCGCCATTAGCGGGAGTAGGCGCAAGTCTGCCACATTGTATTTTCTAATTATTGTAAAGTAATATTTGTATGTACGGATATGCTTGAAGAAGCAATTTTACACTTTTATATTCGACAATAAATTACTCATAAAGAAAACAGAAGCAAAAAAAATCATTTCTGAAGCGTTCCAAAAACGGTCTAATATTACCTTTTTAAGGGTAATAGGGCAAGACGGCCACCGACGAAAAGATCAACGGAAACGGTTTGGATACTTTAAATATCTTCTATGAATAATAAATTAATTTACCAAGAAAGTTTAATGAAGTGTTGCTATAGTTTTTTGGACCTTACCGTCAACGGAAGCTAATTTATGCCATGGGTGTAACCATATACCGCTTTCAACATGATGTTAATCCATTTCGGTATAATTCTACCCAGAAGTGTATGTTACAACAATACTAAACGTTTGACAGCTTTTCTCTCGATAAGAACAGACAATGGTGAGGTATAAAAGTATATTTTGTTTTCGAATAAACGCTGAAATGAAACAGTCTTTCATGCTGTTTCATTATTATATCATTAGTTTCTATAAATTTATTTAAATTGGTACGAATATTTGAATTTTTCACGCTTTTTTGATGATCGACATAAAATTGATAATAAATAGTAATATAACAGATAATTCTGCATTAAATTGTGTACAATGTGTCAAAAACCATAACCAAATGAGTCTGTAGTGAGCGTTTACAGGCGAAATTACCTGGAAATGTGGAAAATTATTTTCGATATTTTTTTATTTGAATGAAACTTTGCATACGCGTTTGGCCTAGGAGACTGAGCATTTTCCGCGCTAACATAGATTTTTGTGACTCAAGAGTTAGTTTTAAAAAGGGCGTAAGCATTTTGAATAGCACTTCAATTAATCATTTTTAGCTCGAAAACCTTTGGTTATACAATAAAACTGTCTAAGAGTAAGTTGTGACCCTATCTGTAAAGCTTGTGGAAAAAATATACACTGAGGAAAAAAAATTCGAAAAAAAAATCAAAAATTAACATGAAAATTTAAATATCTCAAAAAAAAATTCTAGCTCTAGTATATCATTTGATCAATTTATTAATAGTTTTCCGTAAAATGCCTGGTTGCATACTTGTCACTAGCCCCGCTAATAACAGTGATAATAACTTCCAAAATCTGACCACTATTCATAAAGCTACCAAATTTAGATTATCAATTTGCACCCCACGTGTTGCCGAAGGTATAATCCATCGTCAAAAATATCCAATCGAGCTTTTGAATGAATACACACAGTTTGGATTTAACAGCAGATTGGGGAGATGCTCTCTGATAAATAGATTTGAGCGAATTAACAGCCGCCAAAACAACATTGATCACAACTTGAACAGTAGAATACAAAACAAAGACGTAGTCCAACGTCAAAAAAGTAGTCCTACGTTAATCAAAACAATTGATTAAAGTACGTGCATTTGTTTTTTTTTTTTTTTCCTCAGTGTATATTTTTTCCACAAGCTTTACAGATAGGGTCACAACTTACTCTTAGACAGTTTTATTGTATAACCAAAGGTTTTCGAGCTAAAAATGATTAATTGAAGTGCTATTCAAAATGCTTACGCCCTTTTTAAAACTAACTCTTGAGTCACAAAAATCTATGTTAGCGCGGAAAATGCTCAGTCTCCTAGGCCAAACGCGTATGCAAAGTTTCATTCAAATAAAAAAAATATCGAAAATAATTTTCCACATTTCCAGGTAATTTCGCCTGTAAACGCTCACTACAGACTCATTTGGTTATGGTTTTTGACACATTGTACACAATTTAATGCAGAATTATCTGTTATATTACTATTTATTATCAATTTTATGTCGATCATCAAAAAAGCGTGAAAAATTCAAATATTCGTACCAATTTAAATAAATTTATAGAAACTAATGATATAATAATGAAACAGCATGAAAGACTGTTTCATTTCAGCGTTTATTCGAAAACAAAATATACTTTTATACCTCACCATTGTCTGTTCTTATCGAGAGAAAAGCTGTCAAACGTTTAGTATTGTTGTAACATACACTTCTGGGTAGAATTATACCGAAATGGATTAACATCATGTTGAAAGCGGTATATGGTTACACCCATGGCATAAATTAGCTTCCGTTGACGGTAAGGTCCAAAAAACTATAGCAACACTTCATTAAACTTTCTTGGTAAATTAATTTATTATTCATAGAAGATATTTAAAGTATCCAAACCGTTTCCGTTGATCTTTTCGTCGGTGGCCGTCTTGCCCTATTACCCTTAAAAAGGTAATATTAGACCGTTTTTGGAACGCTTCAGAAATGATTTTTTTTGCTTCTGTTTTCTTTATGAGTAATTTATTGTCGAATATAAAAGTGTAAAATTGCTTCTTCAAGCATATCCGTACATACAAATATTACTTTACAATAATTAGAAAATACAATGTGGCAGACTTGCGCCTACTCCCGCTAATGGCGCTGAAACCATAAGCCAAATAATGCTAGGATAAGGTTTAAACTGTCCCAACGGTCAATGAAAAACAAACGGGGTTAATTTGTATGAAAGCACATTGGGCCGTGTTGTGGTTGACTTGTTTAATTATACTTAACAGTAATGACTGTTCAGCTTATTTGAGCGGTCATGCTTCGATATTCTGTTTTAGTGATAACGATGAATGCCAAAGTTAGATTGAAGTAAAGATTGTTATTAAAATTGAGTGTATATTGCTTTGGTTTCGGCGTAACTCATTTAAGCCCTCGGTAGCTTTATCATCAACTGATAAATATTTCACTCATATAAACATTGTTTCCTGCATTGCTATGAGTATATTCCTCAGATCGGCGTTACGATGAGGTCGGCAGTGTTTTTGCTATTCTTTTTAGTAAGTGTTCTATCGAGGATTGAAAGTACTCCGGTACCTGAAAGATGGCAGAACTTTGGACAACAATTTGGTGCTAGGATTTCCAACGTTATTAAGGGAAATGATGGAACATGGGATGACATTTCCAAAGCATTCCGGAGCATACCCTCGAGATCTAGTTTCAATAGTGTCCCTCTCTTCAGCCAGGACCAGATTCAGAAAATAATTGATGTAATTAAAGAATCACAACAGCCCCCGGCGTTGCCTGCAAACACACCGAATAATGTTCCAGCATTTATGCCCCCAGCCGGACCAATTATGGCTGACATTGGCAACAGCGTAGACTAATAAAATTCCGCTTATGGTTAATAATTTATTGAGATACAATTGTGACATTTTCAATTTGGAAAGAAAGGTGTGGGCCCCGAATAAAAAAATAAGGTTAAGAGCGCATTTTAGTCAGCTCAGGCAATCAAAGTGTTATATACTAAAATATTAGTGATGTATAGGCATTTCGATTAAAGCCTACCGATTTACGAATTGCACTAACTTTCAGAGTAAAAAAAAATCATCGGAAAGATTCAGTTAACTGAGGTAATGTTTCTAGCTACTTTTATATCAGCAATGAAAGTTAAGTACAAAATTTAACTCTCTCGAGCCTATCGATTACTTACTGTGATTTCGGGTGAAATTGATCACTTTTCGTTTTTCGGAATAGTTAATTATTTATTTATTTATTTATTTAATTATTTATTGATATAATTCCAACTGACTTAATGTCTTATTGAAATGTAATTGGGAAAAGCCATGTAGCGTAAAAATTTCCTATCTCTGAACCGCACACTACATCAATCAACAAGAATAGAAGAAATACAAAGCAATTAAAACAAAATTCATTCTAGTACACACGCAAAACTTGTCAGTGAAATAAAAATAATCTTTCATGATGCAATCAGTCGTCTGGTATCTACGCCATTAATACCAGAACGTAGTACATGCCAACATTTCTGAACTAGCGGCTTTCCATCCAACCACGCTGAATCCGGGACGGAAGGTCTCAGCGGAACAATTTAAGTCAAATAGAGCGTAGAGTTAATTGACGCGCGATGACATGAACCGAATTGGATCGTGTAGGAACCAGTTTGCAGTACTGGTTCCAAGCTGCAGAAAAAGTCTTGTTCGCAGTACTCGTTCAGGAGCATAGATTAAGAAGTCGAACGGAATTCCTGGAGAGTCGGTTTCACCTAGCAGCACTTTTGCCGCGAAGACTGCTTGCCTGACTGTATGCCTATGCTCCAATGTTTCAATACCCAAGAGTGAGCAATGATCCTGGTACGCTGGAAGGATGACAGGATCATTCCACAGCAGATGACGGAGAGCATAACGAACAATTTTTTGTTGGACAGCTTCAATCCTCGCAATCCAGATTCTGTGATACGGGCACCACACCAAAGCTCCAAATTCCAGGACAGAACGCACGAGAGAGCATTACAATGTTTTCAGACAGGTGGGGTCACGCAACTCGTCGGAGATCTTAAACATGAAACCGAGCTGTCTGTTGGCTTTGGTAATCATATCGTGTAGTGTTGTCTAAATATCAAACCAGAGTCAAGCGTGATCCAAGTCACGAGCAGTTTCAACTATAAGCAGAAGCTGGTTGTTTATTATGTAATCAAATGCAACTGGGCTCAATTTTCGATGGAATGTGATAATGAAGCATTTATTAACACTCAGAGTGAGGAAATTCCTAGATCACCACTCTCCAAAGCTATTGATAAAGTGCTGTAGTCGTTAGCAACCAGCGAAGCATCGCAAAAACAATATAAATTTTCACATCATCTTAATAGAACGACCTGCAGTTAGGTGGAAGTATCAGTCCAACCTCGTTGATGACAATTGAGAACAGCAATGGTTCCAGGTTGCTGCCTTGAGGTACACCTGACATATTAACAAACTAGTTCTATGGAGCTGAGCCGATCTTCACACAGAGTATTCTGCCCGTTAGGTAAGATTTAAACCAACGAACTAAGTTATTTGACACGCCAAGATTGTCTTACTTTGCAAAACGTATAGCATGGTCGACCCAGTCAAAAGCAGCCTTGAGATCCGGGTAAACAACGTCGACCTGAGATCCAGCTTCCATATTCCGGAGACACGAGGGAACGAAAGGTGCAAGGTTAGTTGTGATCGATCTTCTGGGGTGAAATCCATGTTGTTCAGGAGAGACGTAGTCTCTGCAACGAGCAAACAACAAGTCGTTGACGATGTTTTCGAAGCCTTTTGAGCAGGTACAGAGCGATGGGATTCCTCGGCATTTTGTTTATCTCCTTTCTTGAAAATCGGCAACATGACCGAAGATTTCCAACATGTTGGATATTTTTCCTGGCGTAACGAGAGATTGAAAAGCTTCAAAAGAGAAATCGTAATCACTGCAGAGCAACTCTTTAGTATAGTTCCAGCTTTTGTATTGCGGATTCAACGTGGTCCAATGCATTCGCAGGAATATCGAAGTCAAACGCGTCTCTAGTAGTATCTCTACGCGTCTCTAGAGTGCTTCGCTCCAATGGTGTCATTGAATAAACTTTTGAAGTGCTCAGAAAGGAGATTACATTTGTCCACTAGTGTGCTGGCGATTCTGTCGCCAATATGAATTTCAACCGGTAGCCCATTAACATTCCTCTTTGTGTTCACAAATGACCAGAACATCTTTGGGTTACGCCGAAGGTTCGATTGGATTCGTTTTGAATAATTATTGTAGAGAAGACGATTGTAAATTCGGTATTGGGTACTAGCTGTAGAGAAAATTTGCTTGGTAAATTGATTTCGAGGTTTGCAGTACTTACGAAGAGCCTTCGATCTCACACGTAAATGAGCATTAGACCAGGTAGGTTTTTTTTTCATCTGTTCGGGACATAAACCACTGCGACCAGTAATTTAATCTATTGTAGTATATCCCGTATCCTTTGTTTAGTGCATGTCGAGTTACTTCATCACTATTGAGAACTGATGAAGTATTCGGTGTTTTTTTTACAGTTGTCTTTGTTTGTTTTGTTGGCTATGAATCGACTTTATTTTTAAAAGTTTCCACTATTTAAACCCTCTGTGAGTGACAGCACTCTTCAATGGCGCGCCCCTTTATCAGTCAAAACCGGATTCATTGCAAACAAAACAAACAATGACTCCAATACAGACCATGCATCAGAATCCTAGTCCTAACCACTTCAAACTATAGAATATCAAATAGAAAATGAGAATTTGCATAAATGAAGACTAATCACGTCTTCCTCATTCCAAGCTCATTCTCGGTGGGTCAATCCGAGTATTGTCGCTTTTCACAAATCATAAAATATAATAAGGACTAATATACGTTCCTTTGACTACAAAAACAAATATGTTCCCTAGTTTTAATTAATTCGGACTAGGGTTCGGTGGTAGATCTGATACCCCGTAACGCACCACGAGGAGGTTTACGAGCAGGTCTCCTCAGAGGAACAAAATCTGATATAGCCGGGGACACAACCTCGCCAAAAAAGTCTACCGCTTCATCGATAGTGGAGCACGAGTCAAGGAACTGCCAATTGACTTGAGACAGAGGCTCATAGCAGCGAAATCAGTTCTACGGAAATTCAGGCCATGTGGATCGACGATGTTATCGAAGGTAATATGTACTGATAGATTGATAGTAATCTCCAGCGCAGGATGATCGGCGACGAGGTTAATTAAAGTTTTGGAGGCTTCGACAACTGTACGTTCCATTACGGCTGCTTCATTTACCAACTCAAGATTAAGCAGTCTCAAGTAACGATTTAACGTTGAATTTATTTGCGTTGAATCATAAAGGCTTAATCCATCCATCAAAGCACAGCAGACAGGTGGCATATGCGAACGAAGAACGTCAATTGTGGGATGACCAATCGTGGGAACATTCCAAACCAACCCAGACTGGTTGTAGTTGCCAAATAGTAAAGCGTAATTATGTAAGTATAGTAAATGCTTTGAAACAAAGCGCTGAGCGTCATCAAACCATTTACTAGAATTTTGTATTAACATTAATTATGATGTACTAAATCGGTACGGAAAACTGTGGTTACTCGGTACGGAAAACAGAACACCTAGGGTAGCAATGATTCGTCTTTTTGTCATTATTCCAGGTTTACAATTATGACAAAAAAAGTGAACCTACCAGATGTTTTGTGATTTCCTGGAATGACCTAATGTCCAAACAGAAGGGCAACGGCAAGTTTGACGCTTGTCACAAATGACGTCGATATGTTCAATTGGCATCAGCGTGGATCTAATCAGTGTTCTGCCCGACAACATTCTCGACAAGAATGGTCTACAATGTCAACGAGAGCTCAAAAGTGTATTGTTATGGGGCAAGCAGCAGCAGGAATATTGATTACAAAAACCGAAAGAAACGTTGGAACTGACGCGTTCATGGCTGAAAGGAGCGGAATCACATTTTTGGTTCAAGTTTTTCATAACGACTCCCAAGAATCAGATTTTGGAATCGGTTATGATGACATCGCTCACGCAGTTTGGCATTTCCCGGATAATGATGCCTCCAGAGCACGACTATTGGATACCCTAGTGGCCCGAGATAGACAACCCTTCCACGAGGTAAGAGATGTGTTGGGAATGCATGATCTTCCCTACATGCAAGCGATTTACGAATTCTTTTGTTTGTCTGATCTAAGAGCGTGACGTCATCATCCCTCTTCCTTCCACTCTAGTAAATTCGCTGCCATTGTGTCCCAGTTATATTATCCTTTTGTTTCCGTGCTACCTGTACCTGCCCAGCAAGCTGTAGTCACCCATCTGCGGCTTAGTTCGAGAAAGGGACTACAGGGAACAAGGATTTGGTAGATGTCGCAACCATGAACAGCAACTAATACCTGAAATAAATTACCTACCTAGCCCCTTCCAAACGATAATATGACCCATTAACCTCGAGCTAGCCATGAGTAATTGGCACCCACTTTACTAAAATCGAAAAATAAAACATTGTTAGTTACAATATTAAATATTGGCTCCACAAAGTGTTATACATGCCTGAGCCTAACAAATAAACGAACTGATTAAAAAAAAGAATCAGATTTTATGATTTCTCGACAACTTATTATAAACGTTGTATCTGATTTTGTCAACAAAGACCTAGACAAAGATTGAAACGTAATTTTGTTTAGCACTTCCAAGGAACCTAGTACATTATCAAGTTCTTCTTTAGCATTTCAAGCTTATTGCTTTCACAATTAGCTTATTGCTTGCTCTCAACTTAGTGTTCTCAATGCACTTCCACAGTTATTAATTGAGAGCTTTCGATGCCAAGTACCATTTTTGCATTAATATGATTATGTGGCAAATACAATCATACCCTATGCCCAGGGAGTCGAGAAATTTTCCTTAACGAAAAATTCCTAGACCAGACCGGGAATCGAACCCAGTCACCTCCAGCATGGTGTTGCTTTGTAGCTGCGCCTTTACTGACTGAGCTAAGGGAGGACCCATGTATCATGTAGGGGAAATATTATTCTTTGTGGTGGTGGTGGTCCTAGTTTGTGTGAAAGTGCAGACGGTTTCAATAATCTTTGTTCACCTCTTTGTTTATGACATGAGATACGTCGTTTTAAATAAGTTGTCGAAATTTCATGAAATTTCAAAAGAAGACCTTGGTGAGTCTATTCGAGTACGGAAAATATATGTAAGCTAAGTTTGATTTACATCTCTTTGTTTTCATTGACTAGTCCGTCTAAGTGCTAGACTACAATGCTACAATCGAATCGACTATAAAAAAAACACGGTTAAAATAATTTCATGTGTGTTTTTTTTTTTAAATTGGCGTCTCTTATGCTATAAATCAACAAAATTTTGAATTTTTTTTCTTCTTAATCTTAAAAAAAAAGCTGAATTCGATAAAACCTTTATTCGGAATACATGCTGGAACTAAGCTAGAATGGGATTCCTTTTGCTCCATCCGTGTTGGGAAAGGTCGTGCAGTGCATCAGATATGAGAACCCACCATCAGTGCAAGAATTACCTATGTCTGCAGGACTATCCTCTGCAGGTGGTCCCGAGAGAATAGCCTACGTGATGCCTTGCGGCAGCAGGGCTAGTCGATCTCTATGACGACCTTCGGAAGACCACGGCCAGAACCGCGTGCCTTCACATGACGAGGGACTGGCGACACTATGAACCCTTGTCCAGTCAACATATCCTTCGACTGCCTCCATTCCCAGTTGTATACAGTTGTTATAGGAAGAATGGAAAATTTTAGCATAAATGATAATTTATAAAAAAAACTTAAGAAACAAAATGTAGGAGACTGCACGTTTATATTGAAGCTTTGATTAAATTAAAAAAACAAATTTATTTTAGTTTTTTATCTGGACTGGTGAATGTGCTGAGATATTGCTAATTTCTACTGTTCCTAATAAAATAGTTGTTTCAAATTTAAATAACATACCATTAAAGCATACCAGTCTCTATGTAGTATAATATATTCTAAGAATAAACCTTTCAAACGCATATTTTACTGCTTTTTATTCGTATAGGACTCAAATACTTTTATAAGCTAATCCAAATTGAAATATGTCCAAAACTGAAATACATATAAAAGAAAAAACACTCTAGTCTTTTTGTATATCTTATTTTTTATATTCTTTAAAAGTCTCACTTATGGAATAAAGAAAGTTTTACTTAAAGAAAACAAAAAGCAATTCGCATTGAAAAAAACAAACAAACTACTCACTTCAAAAATCGATACGTTTTCGATAAGTTCCCAACGGAAGACCCCTCAATTGTGTATGTTTTGATAAATTGACATGTATTGAAACAAACGGCTCGACCAGCTGAATTTGGACACGTGATCGCATTTGATCCAGTTGACAAAAAGGGAGAACACTGTGATTTCGAAAGCAATTCCCTTGTGTATCCGAAAATTGGTGGTTTGTGATGTGTAAAACGGTGAATCGCAACGAACTGTCATTAGAAAGTACAGTATCATCCAGGCAGCGGTTGGTGAAATTCTTCTGAAACTAAAAATCGATCCGATCGAACTGATTGTCGCTGTCTCATAGCACAGGGCTTGAATAGCAAAGTTGCCTGGAAGCACCCATTTATCAGCACGGCAAACATGGTTAAACGACTAAAGTTTGCCAAGGAGCTTGCTGATAAATCCCTAGAGTTATGGATAACGGTTCAACGGATGAATTCAAATTCGAGCTGTTTAACCGAAAGCGGTGGATTCGTGTGTGGTACAGCCCTTGTGAGGAGCTTCAGGAGCGCCACATACAAGGCACTGTGAAGCACGGAGGAGGACATGTGATGGTCTGGGAGTGTTTTTCATGATCTGGAGTGAGCAGCCTCGAACAAATCCACGGGATAATAACGGCAGATTCCTACATCAACATCCTACAGGAAAATCCGGAGGTTTCATTCATCCAGACTGGCCTTGATGAAACCGCTGGAAAGGCCTCCACAATGTCTGAACCTCATCTCCATTGAGAAATCATAGACGATGCCAGGGTTGACAAAATTAGCGTTACCTATTAAAAATATCTATTGTGAAGCCCTGGACCGCGCATGGTCCAGGACATCCACAGCATCTAATGAGTCAATGCCGAAATGCCTGGGGCAGGTCTTGAAGGCCAAAGGAGGACACATTAGTTATTAAAATATTTTCATTTATTATAATTTATCTTTTTGGGGGGCCAAAATGCAGAATTCCACGAGATCTTTCAAGAAACTCGGACCCAAGTATCGATTTACTGTTTCTTCTCTTCCCAAAACCGAAAGTTAATATCATCACAAATATCCTCCAGCATGGTGTTTCTTTGTAGCTGCAGCTTTACCGACTGGGCTACGTGAAAAAGCTCTAGGAAAGATAATTTGGTACTTAAGAATGAAAAGTTTATCTGCATATGAGATTATAATAATAGACCGAGTAAACACAATTCGCTCTTCCTCATGTGCAATAAGTAATTTTTCCCCATTTTTTGGAAACAATCTTCCCTTGATGATACTGCACGCTACCCTATTCGTAAAGGCATAAATTTTATTGAGTTATGATAATGATTTTTTATTTTAATTATAGCATACGTCTCATTGAAGCGCAGGAATGTCAAAACGAACTTTAAATTATTCAGCACATGGTTTTCGCAGAGTGCGGCTGAGCGAATCGAAAAGGTTATGGATAATTGTTATGCCTTCACAACGTAACACATCGGCTGAAAAGTTCCCGGTCTAATGATGAAAACAATTTTTGTTGTGTGAAATTTGACTTTATTAATCAACATAGTTTTCTTCAAGAGCGATACACTCCCTCCAGCGTTTCTCTAACATTTCCATTCCCTTCTTGTAGAACGATTTATTTTTGGCCTCAAAATAGACTTTTGTTTCGTCGATTACCTCTTGATTCGAACGATATATCTTTCCAGCGAGCATTTTTTTAGGTCTGCGAACAGGTAGTAGTCGCTGAGGGCAAATCTGGCGAATACGGTGGGTGCGGAAGCAAACTCAAAACGTAGGTCGTGCATTTTAGTAGCCTTCGACTTGTGACACGGTGCGTTATCTTGGTGGAAAAACACTGATTTCTTCTGCATACACGGCGGGACAATTTGACCCAATTTTGAATCGTTTTTGACTCACTCATAGATGAGTAAATGTGACTGGGATTGACAAGTTGATATATCTAAGACACCGACTTATATGAGTGACTCCACTTTTGACAAAAGTGAGTCAAAAACGATTCAAAATTGAGTCAAATTGTCCCGCCGTGCATTGGGACGATTTTTTGAGATTTCGCATCATCGGTGTCACTACGAATGCGTTTAAACTCAGCATACCAGTTAATGACAGTGGATTTTCCTGGTGCAGAGTATGAAGAACACTTATCGAGCGAAAGTTTTGCCTCAATGGTATTTTTTCCCATAAAAATAACAATGTTTAAAAATGTTTTGATAAAAACTAATCTGGCAAAAAACTACAACTTTTAATGATTTATGTCTACACTTCTGTATTTAACCTTTAAATAGAAAACATATACAATAGATGCCACATATATATTTGTCAAAATGAGAATAATTTAACATAGGATACATGTCCCTTGACTCAGCCTATATGCAACGGTGGATTACAATTTCAATTATAACTCATCAAGTAACTGATCTGGAATCAATATTCAACTAGTTATACCGCCATTCCATAAAATACCGATATAGTGGGTCTCAGAATTTCGTGAAAATTGGTAGTTTTGTTCCTTATCATAAAATATTAGACACGTTTTTTTTATTGCATTAGGGTGGCCATTTCCATGTTAGGGCGGTTTCAAAAATCATTTTTTTTAGTTTTCTCGAAAATGACTTTATAAAAAAAAATCATAACTTTTGAATCACTGAGTCGATTTCAAATGTTAAAACACCAAATCAACGATAATTAACATATTCTAAAGAAAAAGCATGATGGCATTGAAAAATTGGACTTTGGAATTGTATTGTCCGTGACAGATGCATTTTCTTAATTTAATTTCTTAATCCTCTATTTGATACCCGATGCATCTTTATTTACAATTCTACGAATTCCTGTGACAATTTATGATACCCAACAGCAATCTATAAATTTGTTCGAGTCTTTGAGAAAAACGCGGGGCGTAGAATCCGAAAAATAAAAATGGGGATAAAAAATATGTTTTTGACACCTCCATAAAAATAAGGGACACAATTTATTTTTCGCGCACGTGTGTGGGGCAAACAACAAACTTTAATAACTTCAAAAAAAAAAATCTTGCATGCGAAAAAAATTTCTCTTTTTTTTTTTTTTTTTATCAGTTTTTTACGCGGTTTTTTTTACGCGGTTTTTTTTACGCGGTCCGCGTAAAAAAAACCGCGTTATTTCAAAAAACGACGTAAAAAAAGTCAAGGAAATAAAAATTATATTTCATATTCATATTGAAAGTATATGGTCATAAAAATGTATTGGTGGTGGAAAAACATGGTTCCAGTTACATTGGCCACCGGGAATCTGCTACAAATGGATAGAGGTTGTTAATTCAATGTGTGAGCAAAACAGTCCAGAGTAGTTATAGAGAGTTTTCGTCTTCGGCAAAATTTCTCAGAGTGTCATTCGTCGTCTTTTGACATTATCATATTAGTTCCACATCATGCCGCAGAGATGTCGCTGCAGTCTATCTTTTCTAAATTAAGCGCTAGAGATTTGCCGTCTTGGGCAAAGTTTCTCAGTACGTCATTCGTCGTCTTTTGACATTATCATATTAGTTCCACATCATGCCGCATAGATGGCACTGCAGTCTATGTTTTCTAAATTAAACGCTAGAGAGTTGCTGTCTTCGGCAACGTTTCTCAGTATGTTATTTGTAGTATTTTAACATTATCATATTAGTTCCAAATTACGCTGCATAAAACACACAAAAATCTGCTGTAGAAACTACCATTTCGAGGGTTAAATTGAGTTCCAGCACAAACAATTTTCAGCAGACTATAAATGCGTTTAATTTTACCATGACTGCGATGAAGTCATTCATGGTGGGGTTGATATCAACATGAGGTAAGTCAAATGTACCACAAATGTTGAAGGCTTTACCATAAACGTAGTAAAACCACTTAAAAACCATGTTAAAAAAAGAAGTATAGTTTGATATGTTTCCGGTGGAAAAAAACCGCGTCAAAAAAAATCAGTGTATTTAGGTCACTCCGAGGCCTACTTGTCTGATGAACTCAGGATTACAAGGAACAAACGCTTGAGAAAATTTCAAGCAGTTCGATACACATATTGTTATGGTTCCATTGAAAAATGCCTATGACCAGCCACGGACCCTTGGGGAACCTACTCCGGACTGGCCACTTTCATACATCCGATGGACCCAAAACAAGAAAAGTCAATCTGCTGAAGAAATTTTAAGAAGTTTGATACCCATATTGCTGGATTTCTACCAAAATCCACGATCAGTATCATTACATCAGGACATGCCCGTGAAAATCCGGATTTTCTAGAATTCAGAGTGTTCGAAATGGTCCATCGTGATAATAACTTGATAGAAAAGGAAATTCTCAATCCAAGGAGTCCAAATCTGTTGAAATCGGTTGAAAATTGCCGGAGATGTAGGCATTTTAGTTTTGTAGGTACCCGGGTACCCTGTCGACCTTTTAAGGGGTAAAGAAAGTTGGAACCCCTCCCCCCTTCCTTCTTGCCCGAAAATTCTGTTTACCCCTGCAATCAATTTTGACCGTCATTCTCTTGGATCTGGCAGAGTTTCAACTTCCTACGATTAAAAATCATTGAAATATCGCGAATTGAAATCCAAAAAGGTACCCGGGTACCCTGTCGGACACACAACGGTTAAACAAAATTTCAACCTCATGTGCATGAAATTAACCTGATAAGAAAAAAAAATAGGCAATACAAGGAAATTAATGTGAAAACAATGATCCTTTGATAAAGAAAATGACTAACGTGAACACTGTTACTAATACAAACTACTTGGGAAAGTCTATTCTATTTCTCAAAATGGTGTTTCCTAAGCGGGCCCTCCGCGTAAAAAAATATCTTTTCCAAATGATGCTTT
Source organism: Aedes koreicus (assembly GCA_024533555.2). Taxonomy (NCBI): domain Eukaryota; kingdom Metazoa; phylum Arthropoda; class Insecta; order Diptera; family Culicidae; genus Aedes; species Aedes koreicus. The sequence goes on from JAHHFK020001818.1 coordinate 507,559, forward strand.
AGAGAGTTGCCGTTCTCAGTAAAGTTGGTTGAGAATGTAAAATATAGTCACTTGACATTATCAGATTAGCTCCAAATTACGCCGCAAATATGGCGCCGCAATCTAAATTGCCAAATCGTGCTATAGGAAGGTGCTGTCTTTAGAAAAGATGTTAATTGTATATAATAAAGGCATTCAAAATAATCACGTTAGATCCAGATCGTACTTCAGACATGGCGCTGCCATATTTACGGCATAATTTAGAACTAATATGACAATGTCAAAAGACGACGAATGACATACTGAGAAATTTTGCCACGGACGGTAACTCTATAGCAATGCATTTGGAAAAGATAATCTGCATCGCCATCTCTACAGTATACATAATGTGGAACTAATATAACAATCTCAAACGACGACAAACAACATACTGAGAAACTTTGCCCAAGACGGCAAATCTCTAGCGCCTCATTTAGAAAAGATAGACTGCAGAGCCATCTCTGCGGCATGATGTGGAACTAATATGACAATGTCAAACGACGACAAACAACATACTGAGAAACTTTGCCGAAGACGGCATTTCTCTAGCGCCTCATTTAGAAAAGATAGACTGCAGAGCCATCTCTGCGGCATGATGTGGAACTAATATGACAATGTCAAACGACGACAAACAACATACTGAGAAACTTTGCCGAAGACGGCATTTCTCTAGCGCCTCATTTAGAAAAGATAGACAGCAGAGCCATCTCTGCGGCATGATGTGGAACTAATATGATAATTTCAAAAGACGACGAATGACACCCTGAGAAATTTTGCCGAAGACAAAAACTCTCTATAACTACTCTGGACTGTTTTGCTCACACATTGAATTAACAACCTCTATCCATTTGTAGCAGATTCCCGGTGGCCAATGTAACTGGAACCATGTTTTTCCACCACCAATACATTTTTATGACCATATACTTTCAATATGAATATGATATATAATTTTCATTTCCTTGACTTTTTTTACGTCGTTTTTTGAAATAACGCGGTTTTTTTTTACGTCGTTTTTTGAAATAACGCGGTTTTTTTTTACGTCGTTTTTTGAAATAACGCGGTTTTTTTTTACGCGGTTTTTTTTTACGCGGTACTATTACCGTCGTAAAAAAAAACTTCAGTGTATATCTAAATTTTCAAAATAAAATATAAAATTGTATAGCGGCCTCTAGTCAGACACCATGAAAATCGCCAAATATAAATACAACCAATGTTTTACAATACAAAATCTCAATTTTTCAATGCCATTTTTTTTTTTTTTTTGTGTGTTTTTTTTTTTTTTTTTTTTTTTTTTTTTTTTTTTTTTGGGTGGGGGGGGGGGTGATAAAAAAAAAATTTTTGTGGGGAAAAAAAAAAAAAAAATATTTTTATTATAAGAGAAGGGATATAAAAAAAAAAAAAAAAAATATGTATTTTTTTTTGGGAAAAAAAAAAAAAAAAAAAAAAGAATGTATATTGTGTTTTTTTTTTTTTTGTTGCTGTTCTGAACCGTGTAAAATTAATCAATCAACTTTATTAAGTCGAAAACTTCCGACGAGTATGGATGTAATGTTGGTCTATAAGCACTATATTGGTCTATTCGTTCGTTCGCTCAACTTCGTTTCATCATTAAGGCTTAAGAATCGTCGTAAAGTTTATTTTTATTATCTCTTTAGGCATTCTATTCAAGGCTTAATTCACTATACTCAGCACCAAATTTCACAAAACAAAATATAACAAAACAACTTATCACACTTCAAGGATTCTCACAAATGATCAATTCCATTCCATTTCAAAACATTAAAATTCCTACTTATAGCTTTTGTTCCTAAGGTTTGGATAAGCCCGTTGAAAAATTGACAACCACATACTCACACATTTCCATTGAAAACTTAATCAATTTCAACATTTTACTATGTAATGAATAAATTAGGCCAATTAGGTACATAGGATAAAATGTGTCCCTAAAAGTGGGTCTACGGAATTTTTGTGAACTCATTGTTCATGTTTCTATGTTAACAGTTAATTTATTACGCATGACTATTTTCTATATATCTAAAATGCAATACTTGGCATATCGATTCAATTTTGTTAATTTTAGGTCGTTTGAAGATCGTGAGGGTAATCTGTCAGCTTAACCAGTGAAATTATGATAGCTAAAACGTGTGGGAAAACAAAAATCTCGCTCAAGTATATAACTATAAATTGATAAATAATGTTTCAACTACGTCAAAATAAATCGATCATCATGATCTCAACATAAATTTGACCATTATCGCTGAATTTATGACGTATTTCTTACATAGGCCGAATCAAGGAGCTAGACTAACATTACATCCCATTACCCTATATGATTACATTTTACGCCAACCGGAAAACATCGATAGATTTTTATTATCTCAATTTTTCAAAAACATTCATGATTACTTGCTTCCTTATGTTCCATACTTGAATGAAAAAGAAGAAAAGGATTTCTAGATTTCATCAATTTAAATCATTTAAATATGAATTACTAAACGTAGTATAAGTAATAAATCTTATCAAAAAAAAAAAAAAATGAAATATCGGCTCCGTAAAGCTAACGCGATTGGTCCTTCCAAAGAAACGAACTAAATAAAAAAAATCTTCTTTTTCTAACTGACATCCACGCTCTTTTCAACGAGCTTTTGCCTACTCTTAACTTAGTATTATAGCCCTTGCGCTGAACTGGCCGGCTTGACGTGTCGCAAGGGCTCAAAAGGGATTCTTTGTCAAGACCCGAAGCTAAGAGTCAGTTCCATTGTGGTTATATCAATAACACGCTTAAAAAAGTTTTCTTTTCAAGTTTAACCCGGTAACCTGGTAAATAGACATAAAGTAGGGTAACGGGATGTAATGTTAGCCTAGCTCCTTCATTCGGCCTATGTACCAAATATGTCATTAACTTGGCGATAATCAACAAAATCATGTAGCTATCAGGATAAGCGGTTTATTGCAAAGCAATTGAGACATTATTAATTAATTTATAGTTGTTCAATTTCGCGTAACTTTCGATTTCCTCAACTTTTTATGCGACATGACTTTACTGGTTATGTTGAACAGATTATCTTCGAATGATGTTGATCTTCAAATGATCTAAATTTGCCTAAATTGAACATTTTAGCCAAGTAATACAGCCAAGATGTACATATAATAGTCACACGTTATAAACTAATTGTTCACATAGGTAAAATAAAAATGATTAAACAAGAAAACCGTAGACCCAATGTTAGAGACATATTTTTTTCTCTGTTCCAAACTATAGCCTGTTGTATGAAAAGCGTAGTAAAAATGTTGTTATTGGTAAAATTTTCTATAAAAATGCCTGAGGTTCCGTTGTATGTTTTTCATATGGCCCATCTAAACACAAACCAAAGGAACAAAATCTGTGTAGAGTGAATCATGATGTTTTGATTATCGAATGGCTGCTAAATCAAATGTGAAAATCACTTAAGTGTTTCTAAGCAATATTATTATAGTTTCATTTGTGAAATTGTATGTTGGGTAGAGAGCATACAGCTGGCAACGCCGAAAATCAGAAGATCAAAAAAAATGATTTCTTCTGCATACACGGCGGGACAATTTGACCCAATTTTGAATCGTTTTTGACTCACTCATATATGAGTAAATGTGACTGGGATTGACAAGTTGATATATCTAAGACACCGACTTATATGAGTGACTCCACTTTTGACAAAAGTGAGTCAAAAACGATTCAAAATTGAGTCAAATTGTCCCGCCGTGCATTGGGACGATTTTTTGAGATTTCGCATCATCGGTGTCACTACGAATGCGTTTAAACTCAGCATACCAGTTAATGACAGTGGATTTTCCTGGTGCAGAGTATGAAGAACACTTATCGAGCGAAAGTTTTGCCTCAATGGTATTTTTTCCCATAAAAATAACAATGTTTAAAAATGTTTTGATAAAAACTAATCTGGCAAAAAACTACAACTTTTAATGATTTATGTCTACACTTCTGTATTTAACCTTTAAATAGAAAACATATACAATAGATGCCACATATATATTTGTCAAAATGAGAATAATTTAACATAGGATACATGTCCCTTGACTCAGCCTATATGCAACGGTGGATTACAATTTCAATTATAACTCATCAAGTAACTGATCTGGAATCAATATTCAACTAGTTATACCGCCATTCCATAAAATACCGATATAGTGGGTCTCAGAATTTCGTGAAAATTGGTAGTTTTGTTCCTTATCATAAAATATTAGACACGTTTTTTTTATTGCATTAGGGTGGCCATTTCCATGTTAGGGCGGTTTCAAAAATCATTTTTTTTAGTTTTCTCGAAAATGACTTTATAAAAAAAAATCATAACTTTTGAATCACTGAATCGATTTCAAATGTTAAAACACCAAATCAACGATAATTAAACATACTCTAAAGAAAAAACACGATGGCATTGAAAAATTGGACTTTGGAATTGTATTGTCCGTGACAGGTGCATTTTCTAAATTTAATTTCTTAATCCTCTATTTGATACCCGATGCATCTTTATTTATAATTCTACGAATTCCTGTGACAATTTATGATACCCAACAGCAATCTATAAATTTGATTCGAGTCTTTGAGAAATAAAATTTACGCCGTAAATCAGAAGATCAAAAAAAAAATCGTACGAAGACTGCATTTGATAACAAATCTATCGAATGGGACAAAGTTGCATCCACGAATAGACCCAATTTAGTGCTTATAGACCGACATTACATCCATATCCCTCGAAAGCTTCTGACTTTATAAAATAAGTTGTGTAACTTTTCGTGAAACATACTACCAAATGGCCTATAAAGCTTCTCTAAGCAAGTGTATAACTAATTGCATATCGCTTCCAGCTCAAATACATTATGAGTTATAATAAAAAATGTAATCGATCGTTGCATATTAGGCTGAGTAAAGGGACACATACCCTATATCATTTTTTGACGACAAATAAATAAATAAATCACATAAATAAGTTTTTCCACAGTATTTATCTACACATTTTAGCATGAAGCAACATGACAAACAATAAAGGCTAAAATCGTTTTTCATCATTTCAGCATGGGGGCGCTGGTTGGCGTAGCCCGGGCAATGTTGTCGATTTGACAATAGCGAAGTGAGTGACTGCGACAAGCCGGGTTAAATTCCATTCTCATGTAAATAATATTTTCAGCACGCGTTGGGATCATCATGCTCAAATTGTTTTTCTGCATTTCAGCTTAACAGTGAAAAAGATATAAAATTCTATTTCTGAACTTCAACTACTCTTTTATAAAAGACTGGCAGGTGATTATAAGCAGTATAGGATTGTATTTAAATATATGAGTTTAGTGGTATTATGATTAGATACTTCATTTATTTCAGGAATCATCAAACTGGACACTTCGATCACTCAAACTGCTTTCTTGGACTTATAGAATAGTCTGTTGATTCTTAAAAAAAAAAATCTCTTCACTTAAATTTTATCTTCGTTGATTGAACTGATCTACTCTGATTTTCAACTTTTCCAGGACTATTAAGATATTAATACATATCTAATTTTCATTTTGCAGTAACAATCCAGCAGATGTCAGGTATATTTTGTAAATACATATATTATATTCTATTACGTAAATTACATACCTACATCTAATAACAATGGGTAAGGGGAAATACAGGGTGCCAGACGAAGTGTAGGCTGGATGAGGGATTCGTGGTTATCTGGCCCAAGTCATAGAATCATCAGATCGTGATCAGCGAAGGTCTTATTATCTTCCGACAGTCTACAGTGAGTTTGCTAACCCTAATTTTAACAAACCACCAGACGGAGATCTTAATATGTAAGTATTGCTTACTGTTCATTTCCTGTAATAAGAGCGTTTCGTTGGAAGGAGATTCTCTATCCTTGCCGTGGGTTTCGTGTAAGTGATTCTGATCAAGGGTCCACACCACCGTTTTTGGCCCTTAATACAACGGAATATTAAGGATTACAGGTATGTACAGTTGATCTTGCCATTAGGATGAACTGTACGCCATGGCAAGTTCTGCACTGGTGGTGGCTTCTTATCACATCACATCACATCACTCTTAACTTACTATTCTAGCAGCATTTCCATAGTTATTAATGCAGATACCAATAGTTATTCTTACCAACACCAATGCATGCATTTTTAGGTATATTGTTTGGTAAGCACAATGATACTCGTTGCCCAGGGAAGCCGAAATACTATCCAATCGAACCCGCCGTTTCCAGCTTGGTAAACCTTGCTCTTGCCAACTGAGTTTTCTGGGACCCTTTTGGCGTATAGAGCTTATTGTTTATCGCAATTAACCTACTACCGGCTCTGGAATTAATGTTTTATATGGTTTTCCATAGTTCTGAAAAAAGTTTCTGAAAATCTCGAACCTTGCGAAAGAAACAACAGTAGAACTATGCAATCTCGACTTGCTGATTGGTGTCATGAGTGGCAGAAAAACCGGAATTATCGAATTATGATATGAACAACTCATGTTATTTTGTCCCATTTTTTAAGGGGAATCGATCTGGAGCTGCATGACAGCTTAGTTGTCAAGACTAGACCCTATCTCAACGTCACCTCTACCCGAGCAGGAGCGAATAACTTGATAACTGGCATTGGTATTTAAGAGCGCTGCGTAAGAGGTAAAATACCTGAGGATAATACCATAAGAATGTTCTCAAATGTTATGCGAATACCAAATTGAGGTAAGACAATACCAAAAGGCGTTCTGTAATTTCTTCAGTCTTTTGTAGTTTGGTCCGTTGGTGTGTCATCTAATATGCTCTGCGAGTCTTCCGAAGCAGTTTTCTCGAACCAAATATAAGAAATTATTGTATTGTTCTTTCTGCGTTTGAATGATATGCTTAAGTTCTTTTGAAGCATTTCAACAGCCTTGCAAGGATCATGTCGTCTATAGAGACGCTGTTGTAATTGCCGCAGAAGGTATTACATTCTCAAGTTTGCTTTCGCTTTCTCTCATTTATGTTCATGTCCACTATTTTATATGGCGTCATTTCGTCATACCTCGTCTGGTTCATTTATTTTTGTTTTCGCCTTATTTTTTCATGTGTTTTACATTATTCAATTTTGGTTTTAGCTATTATTTCACTGTGTCGGTCGTAACTTCTTCAGTCGTTTATAATTTGTCTAGTTCTTATGTGCTCTGAAAACCATCGATGCATACCTCGTCTTACCTCGTTTAATTCATCTACCACCTAAGTCAGTTCTTGTCTGCTGCCTCATTCAGTTAAATTCTATTTAGTAATTGTAGAAAAAAATCATTTTACTTGTCAGTTCATTGCCTCCTTTTTATTTGTGTTATACTAATCTCTAAGTCTTCAATAGTCTAACAATATTTGTTTGAGTCGTGGTCAGCTATAAGATTCACTTTTCGGTGGCAAAGTAAAGCTTCATCACGCCTATTCCCATTCTATTATTACAAAATTATCGAGAATGCAGATTGTTTGTATACCATTGTTTTAATGAGTGGTATTGTTATTTTGGAAGTAGGACATAACAAAATTAGACTGTTGCTACGTTCCTAGGTTTAATAAAACCTCTACTCAGTGAACAGTCGATCCAACAGTCGATTCTCTACGAATGTCAATAATCATGAATACATTGTCAATCAATGTATACCTGTCTAGCTAGATTTCGATTTAAGAGTGGCTACGGCTCATCATCTCATGAACTGCCTAGGAAAAGTGTTGCAGCCAATTCCATTAAATGCTTCAAGACAGGACGTCCGTTGGATCACATCTCTAAAATCAGTGCATCAATGCCAGATATGTGACGCGACATTAAATAAAAATAGTCAACATGTGATACCACCACGTCAGGATATGTCTTTGGTTACCATTTAATGGCGTAGGCCCACCCATCGCGACCAGATCACATATCCGAGGGGAGGTAGGAATGCTTACCTGTAATTCAAGTACATATACCAAAGGGTACTACTTTCAATAAATATATTTTGTTTCACCAAGACCAAACAAAGGATGAAAACGAAAATATAACCATATTTAGGAAAGCACCAGTTGCAAGAATTGACATTATTCCTGTGAATGGTTTGCTTCTAAGATAACGATCAGTAAATGCCAAAATCAACAGCCAAGAACTAAGTCTAATAGATTTGTGGTTTTCAACATATTTCAATGCCAACACATCTCTACTTGTACAGTGAATCCTTACTTCGATGTAGAGCGGAATCCAAAGACGGAGATATGACTTGCACTTTGTTGCTGCTAAGGACGTCATTAATTTTGTCATGGTGTAGCTATCTATGCTCTTATGTTTTCTAAATGATTATTGCAAAGTTTCTGAGAAATGCAAATAGAATTCGTACGAGAAGGACATTTGACAACATGAGTGAAAAGCCACGAAAAAATAATGAAAAATCATAAGTGTCAACACATAGTTGGGGGATTGGTACATTTCAAGTGAACTCTATGGAGGTCATGTCCACATTTTGAGGTAGTTTCGGATTATTACATACTTTAGTTCATAATTTATAATTTATACGTAAATTTATTTTTAATTCTTTTTCAATTATCACAAATTTTAACCATAGATCACTTCGTGATGCTTGCTCATATATTCGAGCAACGCAGTTCGTACATTGCTCATGGTAATCCCATAATTCCCAAAGTCATTTAATGCCGTCACCAGAACATTAACTAATTGCAACGATACGTTGGATTCAACCGTACCGTTTATGTTGATGGTAATGTTTATTATATCTCCCACCGTACTTTCTCGAATGCTAATCGGACTGTTGGTTTGTGCTCCTGGGCCTTCATTTCGTCCGATCCCCAACAGGGTTTGATCAAATATGCTGTTCAAGGGAAGAGGATCAGCTGAAACTGTTGCCATTGCGACTAGCAGAGCGATAATTGTCACTATGTTATGGGTCGCGGATTTGAACATTTTGATTGGAGCTGTGAGTTTGACTTGCCAACTGCTAAACTTGAAGAGTACTAAGCAAACAAATGGAATCGAGTATAATTTCATTCTGCTTATCACAATCAAGAGATTTTCGGTTTTGTTCCGATAAGGAGAGGCGTTAGTCATTGCCGAAACTAAATGTTCAAAGGTTATGACGTGTTTTAAACATCATAATTATTGTTAAAGAAGCCTTGTTACGGGCCATGTGTGCCGTATGCCACTTGCGCAACCGTATCGCAACTGGACGCCAGATGTTCATTAGACGCTGAGGATTCATTTATTAAATATCGTACAAGTTTGGGCCGAAGGTTGTCCGATTTTTACGGAATTTTTCAACGCATAGAAATGATGGATATATGAACGAACGATAGTCAAGGTTACCAGTTTTCCCGGAAACCCCGAATTAAATTTTCCGATTATCGCGGGTATCACTTCTCGAGTAATTCATATTAAGGGCCTAAAAGCCATTTGTAAACAATGACTTTAAAGGTCGATTTCTCTTGAATCTTAAATCACTCTCGTGAAATGAAAGCAGCATCTGAGGTTCTCGTAATTCGTAAGAGATTAACGTTTGAAGTCATTGTTTACAAATGGCTTAAGGGCCTAATAATAAATTACTCGAGACTTGTTTCAATTCATAACCCAAGCACGGAGCATCGTAAAAAAAAAATTTCCCCCAAATCATAAGGAAATTTGAAGGAAATATGCTCCAGAATACGAAAATAAAAAAATTAAATCTCAATAAAGTTTCCCACAAAATTTTCAATTATGTGCAAAACATTTTCGAGAAATTAGGAAAAAGCATGTTCCTAATCATCCCTAATTTCTGAACGAATTATTCCGGAGTAATGCCCAAAAAACTAACGGCTCGTCACTTATTTTTTGCCTGTCAATGTAGCGGATTTGTCGTGCCTACCCCGCATTGGGGATATGAGGCAAAGAATGCGTTCTTGGTTCGAGTACTACTATATCCAAGCCCTTCGCTCAATTTGCAATACTTCTATTCAATTTTCAAAACCTGCCGTACACACTTTCTCTTCAAAACTTTCATTCTAGCAAACATTACTGTCCACTCTTGGGGCTTCATGGTTATCAGCGAACATCTCCTTCTACATCATTATATTCCACGTACGGAGCATACAAGCATAACAATTATAGAACGCTTAAGTTGCTAACCAATGGATTCTTGTAAATATTACGCCTGAAGTCCTAATAGTATTTGAGGTTTGTGTTCAGAAAACTTCGAAGTGGTAGGGACATGATCCCATATCACGTTAACTCCAAAAACTATTGTCTGCTTCTTTGCTTGTAGGCACATTTTAAGGTAAATAATAAAATTTGTCAATTCTGTCCAAAGCAGCCGTTAGGTAGAAAGTTGGTCACTACTGCGTCTCACTTCGACAGCATTATGGAGCTGATAGTTAGTTGATTTGTTGTTTTACAAGACCGAACGGCTGAACTGTCAGGATGAATGTTGGCATTTTTTTGTTTCACGGAATAAATGAACACCTATTTGTTGTTATTATTAATAATCATTTTTTATGTATATCTATTTAAAAAAATCCATTTTTAACTATAACTTATTAACTTGTTTTACGGAGGTGATCGTTGCCGCAGGTATCCTCAACACGTCTACACAGAAAAAAATCTTGTAGTAAAACTACCATTTTACACGAATATGCCTGTTTTCAAAACTACCATGAAATTTCAGTCAAATTAACTACGTTTATGGTACAACCTTCAACATTTGTGGTATATTTGACAGACCTCATATTGATATCAACCGCACCATGGTTGATCTAATCGCAGGCATGGTAAATTCAAACTCATTTATAGTCAGGTGAAAATTGTTAGTGTTTGCGCTTAATTTAACCCTCGAAATGGTAGTTTCTACTGCGGTTTTTTTTTGCGTGTACGATTGACGTGGAACTCTCCGTCCAGCCCGTCAAGGACTCTACTTTCTGATAGTGCGCCAAGGGCCCTAAATACAAAAGCCGAAAATCCTGATCGATCTCGGGACTATTAAACCACATCATCGCGAAGGTCATCCTGCGAGATAGTGAAGTTGATGGTGCGCCCTGCGAGCTGATACCGATAAAAAAAACGACTGCAACAATAAATCACAAGGAAGAGATTTGAAACGGACATGGCCCTATGATACGGATAAGGACAATTGATTGGAAAATCGGGAGGTGGAACTACTGATCTCTCAATTTCATTGGTAGAAAAGGGTGTCCACAGTTAAATTGCATCACTTTCAATAAGCTGTAACTTTGCCCTTTGGGTTGATTTCAACGAAATTTTGGGTGTGATGACCTCAGCGTGTATTGTTTACACTGCGTGAGTTTCATTGTGAAATGTGTCGTAGTTTTAAAAATGGAGTCGAAGGAACAGCAAGTGAGCGAGAACATTTTGCACCTCGACAACCCACTTCTTCTTTCGCACCGAGCCATCGGAAAGATGTTGAAAATTCACCAGTCTACAGTGTCTCGTGTCATAAAACGTTTCGGGTAACGTTTAACTGTCGATCCGAAGAAGGTGAGTGGTAGAAAAAGTGTTCCGTACTGTGTGAAGGATCACAAGCGAGTGGTTGCTGCCTTTAAACGCAAACCCAATTGTTCCGTTTGGGATGTCGCGAAAAAGCTGCACTTGACCAAAAGTTTCGTGCAGAAAGCCAAGAAACGAGCCGGGCTCCGTTCATTCAAAGTTCAGAAAGCTCCAAACCGCAATGAAAAGCAGAATAGGACAGCTCAAACACGTGCGCGTAAGCTGTACACACAAATGTTGATGGAACCACACTGCTGCATCATGGACGATGAAACACGTAAAAGCGGACTTTAAACAAATTCCCGGCAACCAGTATGTGACGGAGCAAGCTTTTCGTGACAACTTCAACTGTAAATGGTCAAGTATACATGAATGAATGCCTGAAAAAACGACTGCTTCCGTTTCTCAAAACACACAACGTTCTTACAATTTTTTGGCCGGACCTTGCCTTTTGTCACTACTCCAAGGATGTTCTGGAGTGGTAACAGACGAATGGTTTCAATTTCGTGCCGAAGGATCTTAATCCACCAAACTGTCCAGAGTTGCGGCCAATTGAAAAATATTGGGCTATCATGAAGCACGAATTTCGTAAGCACCCTAAAGTTATCACTACAGAACAGAAAATGATGAAGTCATGGTAGAAAGCGGATAAAAATGTCGGTTCAACCGTTGTACAAAATCTTATGCGTGGTATTAAGAAGAAAATTCGGGCTTTTGGATTTGGTAAAGAAATACAGTAAAGTAATAATAGTTGCACCAAGATTATACATTGTATTTTATTCCCTGAATATTTCATGACAATCGGTTGAGGGACTTGTTTTTGAGGACGAGTTTAAAGTGATGCAATTTAACTGTGGACACCCTTTATGCTGGAAAGGATTCACGATGCGTACGTTTCGGGATGGTTATACCCTCTACCAGAGCTGCGGCTATACACACGACCTGGGAACAGCTTTCATCCTAATGGGTGAGATGCAGAAGTGCGTGACTGGGTGGTGGTCGATCAACTCCCGAATGAGCACGTTGAGGACCAAGGCCCGTTTCTTCGACATAACCATCATTAACGTGCATAGCCCTCACCTAGGAAGTACTGATGTTGACAAGGCCATGATATCAAGTCATTATTGAGGATTTCAACGCTAAGGTTGGCTAGGAGGAGGAGTATGAGGTGGTAATTGGAAATTTCGGCGCACACGAGCTGCCCAACAAACATTAATGCAGAATAACTATTTGTTTGAACCAATTTGGAGTAGTTGTTCAGGTTTTTCTTCTAGAAAACTGAATAACTTCTCCAAATTTGTTTGAACAAGCGGTTATTCGACATTGATGTTTGTTGGGTGACCAACGACAACGGCCTTAGACTAATTGACTTCGCCGACTCCTAAAACATCGCCGTACGTACTACCTTCTTCCAGCACTGTCTACCCCCATCGGTAGGATCACTTTTTTATAGATGTTTTTTACTTCTCAGACATCACCGACGTCAGAACCTATCGAGGCGCCAATATCGATATGGATCACTACCTAGTGCCGGTTAAAATGCGCCCAAAACTCTCCGTAATGAACAATTTTCAGTACTGACGCCTGCCACGGAACCATCTTGCGCGACCTTACGTAACCGCAGGCTACGCGCAATCGCACGAGGTGAGCCGGAAGAGGGCGAGCTCGAAAATGTCCCTCTCGAGGACTGTTGGAAAACCGTGAAAACAGCTATAAGCAGCGTAGCGGAGAACTTCTTAGGTTACGTGGAACAAAAAAACTAATGGTTCGACGAGGATTGTCAGCAGGTTTTAGAAGAGAAGAACGCAGCGTGGGCACTTATACTGCATAAAGCTACCTGTCAGAGTGTGGAACGATAGTTACGGACAGAAGCGAAGGCAGTAAACCTAACTCTTTTGGGAGAAAAAGCGCCACCAGCGGGAGGAGGAGGAGTGTGAGGAGCTAGAACAGCTGCACCGCTCACGTGAAACGCAAAAGTTCTACCAGAAACTCAACCCATCACGCAAAGGCTTCGTGCCGTGAGCTGAAATGTGATAAGGATGGGAGTATTCGTTCTGACAATTGAGAGATGACAGAAAGGTGGAGGCATCGATATGCAGGATTTGGGATACCGGTCCTCCAAAAGTACCGTGAATATATAATTCCTACGCATCATCTATTGATCAAATTCAAAGCTACACGCAAAAAAAAACCGCAGCAGAAACTACCATTTCGAGGGTTAAATTAAGCGCAAACACCAACAATTTTCACTTGACTTTAAATCCGTTTGATTTTACCATGTCTGCGATTAGATCAACCATGGTGCGGTTGATATCAAGATGAGGTCTGTCAAATATACCACAAATGATGAAAGTTTTACCATAAACGTAGTAAATTTGACTGCAATTTCATGGTAGTTTTGAAGCTAGGCATAGTCAGGTATAATTGTAGGTTTTAGTACAAGATTTTTCTTCCTGTGTATATATGATAAAGTTAACCGAAACGACCTATGGAAGATCATGGAAGAGAACGTCAGGAAACAGACTCGACTTATCGGGGCTACGATGGATGGAAACCAGTGTTGTGTGAGGCTCTATCGGATGGATTATCGGATTCATTCGAATCTCTCAGTGGACCTCGTTAAGGTGATGGAATCTCTTGCATGCATTACATGTTCAACATTGCTCTTAAAGGTTATAGGACGAGCGGCGTTCAACATACAGGGCACGATTCTCAACAGATGCAGCCAATGTATCTACTTTGTCGATGACGTGTACATCGTGCATAGATAATTTGAGGAGGTGGCAGAGCAGCACACCAGACTTATGCGCGAAGCAGTGAAGATTGGATGGAAGATGCGTCCAAAACGAAGTACATGCTGGCATGCGGAGATGAGTTAGGCGAATTTGTCTATTTCGGTTTACCTGTTACTGCGGACAATGATAACAGTCGTGAGAACCGGAGGCGTATTATCAGTGAGCTCCACAAGCAACTACGGATGAACAGACTAAGATCCCGTACGTAGTTGAGGAGGCTTGAAGAGGATTTGCGAGCACTCGGAGTTTTTGAGCGACGGGTATTAAGAATCATCCTTGGTGGATTGCAGCAGGACGGAGTTTTGAGGCGTTTAGACACAACGTTTCTTTTGTTTTTTTTTTAAACTCCGCGATCCCTTCTACTCTCCAGCCGGTATCGAGTTTTAAATATATTGCAAACAAGAAATCTTGATCGTTATTTCAAATCAAAATGCCAACAAACAACCCGCATGGCGATTGAAGATTTTTTGGCGCTTCTCTTGGTTCGTCAAGAGAGTTATTATGTAGTTTGAAGCTATTGTTTCATTGCCCACGTTTTCTTCAGCCGAGGTTTAAACCAGTCGACATGCGTCTCTGATAATCTGTGTATAGATATCAGTCGGCAGTCATGTCATTAGAAGAAAAAGATTTATTGGTAACCTCCGGTTTTGTCAATATTTACCCTTGATAAATAAATTGATTATATAAATTGAACCTTATCAACGAATTTAATACGTTCTTTGCCTTTTATGCAAAACATTGATAATTAATTCGAATAAATGAACCAGAACCACAAATTCTCATTTTGATTAGACAGAAAAACAAACGCCAAAAAGTTACATAATATCCATTCTAAATGTTCCAGATGTAACCGAGGAAGTTGCCATTTTTTAATTAAGGTTATTATGGGATAGTAGTTGAATAATTTTGAAATCCGAAATATTGAAAAAAATTAATCAACTTTGCGTGTCCACTGGTCTGAGTGAAAAATAAGTGTTAAGTTCAGGATATATCAGTACTCTGCAACAAAGATTTTTCAGGCATTGAAGTCGGCGTTTTGTGATTGAGATGACTATTATTTGTAGGTATGGTGGGTAAGGGTGCGGCTAACAGATTTATCTGTGACAATGTTAACTAAAACATAGCTTAAAACATATCTGATTTTCACATCGTTACTCAGCCTTATCTGTCGCAATTGTTCCGAGAAGATCGTACCATGTTTAGATTATTAATTTAATTAAACATTTCATTGCCCAACACTCTTGGCATGCCACTCGGTGTCTGTCGCTTTTTGAGCAATATCTATATCGTCATATTGTTATCGTTGAGCAAGTTTGACCCTAAGGACACATAACATTTCCACTGACAAGTATTGGAACATGAGTGACAATAAGATGCAAGATGGCTTTGAAAATGGACGTATCACATTGTTCAGAGCATAGATGGTTTATATTTTACCACAATGGATTGTGGTTACTGTTGGTTGCCATTATATGTTAGGTAAATCAAACGTGATAACTGATTGTATAAACCTATTCGTTTTGGTGGGTGGCAGGGTTAAATCCTACCGTACCGTAATGCTTCGAAATTCGGCACTTTTTTCAAATTAGTCTAAAGTAGGTTTAAAAAAAAATGGAAAATGATTCTTAGCAATAGTTCACTGCTGTGTCATGTGATTTAAGTGTTCTTGAGATCATCCGTTTTTACGAAAATTGAGTAACATTTCTGTGTAAGAACATAAATATACGAATACAATTCTACTCTGTCACTGTATAAAATGAAACGAGGGTGTGTACTTAGCGGTGAAAATTGCATTCCCATTCAATCAAATTATAATTCTTATCAATGAGAATCAAACATCAAGATAATCAAATGAACTACCATGTCTCAAAAGGGTATACCGATCTTATCATTAATTAAAAAAAAACTTAGAGGGGTGTCGCATACTGTATTTTCTATATAGAATACACATGGCTTAAAATTTCACACAATTCATAATGTATATTTGTATAATATGTGACGCTACTTTTAAGTGCTTGATATTGAGCAGGAATTAAAACTGCCTTTTTTTATATCCTTGATTCAATTTATTCTTTAAGAATGACAGTTTTCATTCGTTAGGATTACAGGCTGTGAAAGCAAAGATGTTAAGTGAACATAATACATTTCTTGCAGCAGCTGTTAGAGAATCTGATTTCACCTTGAACATTTAAGTGCTATCAGTTCTAGTACAAATAACTCTGATCCTAATCTCCCATCGGTAACGTAAAAATGATATGACCCAAATGATGTTTGGGTCTTACTAGTCCTATTGATAATCAAATTGCCAGGTTGTATTCTTAGAATAAGGACAGAACGCGTTTATGGATAAGCAGGAGTTTCAAACGAATACAGTACAGTGATATTTTAACATATAATCTGCTCATATTGTAAACTTTATGTAAAAAATAATTTCAAATGAAAAAAAAAAGAAAAAGAAAAACTGGATACTCGCATGCAAAACTTGGTGATGCCGTTTAGTTGATGTTTATTTGTATGCTTTTGTTCAAGCATTTTACCCACTTACTATCTTCAATGAATTTAATCTGCAATCTATATAGTAGTATTACTGATACTATCTAAAACTGTTTTTAGTTTTAAAAACAAGCATCATGTTTGAACCCCTATCTAAAAATCTATGTTACAGAGAAATCAAGTTAGAGCTCTTCATTCTTTCGATTTTGATTTTCGGGATGGAAGACTCATACTAAATTCTTGTTTATCAGTTTTTTCTCTATGGTTTTGATCCGTAAAATTTCAATTTTGCTGACATAAATGGTAAAATAGCTTTGATTTATAAGCACCACGACAACACCACAACTACACGTTTCCGGAAATTTTTATACGAATTTTGTTGCAAATTTCTAATTATTTCACGCATGTATTCTACAGTACTGAAAAAAATAAAGTGCTCACCAAAACGAATAATCTTGAAGAGTGACACCCTTTACACATTCAGAGAAAACCTTGAGCTGTATTCGACATAATTCATCTTATTCTTCCGTTTTATCGTTTCGTGCAAAGAAAATAATAAAAATCTAGGACTGGAAATTTATATCTTAATTTTTATTGAACCTTTTCTGTTATCGACTGGAAAAAATAAAGTGCTCACAAGAGAAATTGTAAAGAAAACACAGTATATAAAGCTTTTAGTACTTAGTATGTCCACCTTTTGCCTGGATCACTGCTTGTAGACGTCGTGGTATGCTTTCGACGAGGTTGTGCAGATATGTTTCATCGATGTTCTGCCACGCTTCATTTAAAGCTTTGAAAAGCTTGGTTTTGTTCGTCACTTCGCCTTTATCCACCTGTCTATCCAAAATCGACCACAAATTTTCAATCGGGTTGAGGTCAGGTGATTGTGGTGGCCATTCCAACAGTTTAATGCGATTTGCTTTGAAGAATGCAGTTGACTTTCGTGCTGTTTGCTTTGGGTCATTGTCCTGCTGGAAAATGAAGCTTTCCTCAAGCCCCATTTTAAGAAGCGATTCCTCCAGATTTTCATTGATTATATCAATGTAACGATCAGCAGTCATGATACCTTCGATTTCTACGAGATTTCCAACGCTGGACCACGAGAAGCACCCCCAAACCATAATACTTCCGCCACCATATTTTACAGTTTTCTGCACGTTCTGATCCAATAAGCGTTCTCCCGACTTAATCGAAACGCGAGGGCGCTGTTTCTTGCCAAACAGTTCAAATTTGCTCTCATCAGACCATACCACTCGTTTCCAGAATTCTACGGGCTGTTCCGCATACTTTTGAGCAAATTTCAATCGTTTGATTCTATTCACTTTTCTGATTAGAGGGCCTCGACTTGCATACTTGCTCTTCAATCCAGCTTCTTGCAGCCTGTAGCGAATAATTCTTTCGGATGCCTTCAGATTCAAGTTCTCACGTATAGCACGGCTGGTTATTGATGAGCATCTTCTTGCTTCTCGTACGATTCTCGAATCTTCGCGTGGTGACGTAAGCCGCTTTCTCCCACGACCTGATTTGTCTGCCACACTTCCACATTGTTCGAATTTCTTCCATACCTTCCTTACACCAGAGTAGCTTAAAGCATACTTAGCAGCAATCTTCCGGAACGATTCATGGTTCTGGTGGTCTCGAACGATGAGTTTACGGATTTTTAGGGGGATTTGCTTACTTTCCATCTTAAAACACGAATAACGAACAAGTAAAACGGGGAAAAATTGTTCTTGAATATACCGCGCATAAACAACAATAAGAGGATATGTCAATATCAGCGACTGGGAACGAACAAAACACCGTAAAATATTATAAGGTAAAAGTGAGCACTTTTTTTCTTCCAGTTCAAAAACAACTTAATTTAAGTAAAAAAAGTTTTTTTTGATTTCAAGAGAATAGCAATTTTTTTTTCTACAAAAACTGAAAGATAACGCAAATTAAGTCAACTTTGCAGAAGAAAGCTAAATAATATAATCAAATTTGATGAAGTTATGAAGCAATGATATAATTATTTCCGGGTGAGCACTTTATTTCTTCCAGTACTGTATAAGCTTTGAAATATCATTGCCTTTTCAACTGTTCAGTAAAAGTTTAACCCATTTTCAGTAAAATGATAATGAATGTAGTAAGCTGTGGCAGTCAAGCAAGCTATTGAGAACTGTATTTGGAAGAAATGCCTGAACAACACCTGAGCGTCTCTTCTTCATGCCTGGAGCGACTCAAAACCACGGCTGTCCCCCATGTCATGGGCGGCTGAATCACCGTCCATGTGCCAGCGTGAGACTCTAAATTCACCAGAGCAACAACGGCCCTTCAGAAAACTGGGAGGTTGGCGTCAGACCTTGCAAGCCAACTGGAAAACAAACATATATTCCTCATTTTTTTCGGAAGCACCCGCATATTGTCCAATGTATTGAAGGATCGCAAGTTTGGCATTGTAGCGCTGCAGGAAGCGTGTTGAAAAGGATCTACGTTTAGAGGAAATCATACCATCTACTAGAGCTGTGGCACGACACGTTAGTTGGGAACATATTTTATAGTGCTGGGCGAAATGCAGAAACGCGTGATCAGATGGTGGCCGATCAACGAAAGAATGTGCAGGTTGACGATCAAGGTTAGATTCCTTCAACTTCAGCATTATCAATGTGCATAGCCCGCACTCCGGAAGCACTGGTGATGATATGGATGCTTTTTACGTGCAACTAGAACGTGGATACGACCGTTGCCCAAGCCATATAGGAGACTTGAATCCTCAGGTCAGCCAGGAGGAGGAGTTAAGAATGCCTATTAAAATAAAAAAGTTCAGTGCCCACCAGCACTGGCACAAACGAAAACAACCTACGACTTGTGGACTTGTCTTGAGGTCTGCTGGAATAATATCGAAGCAGCCATCAACGACGCAGCTGAGAACGTCGTCGGGTATGTGGAACAGGACGAGGAGTGTAGGGAGGAGAAGGACGCAGTACAAGAACCTACAGAACGAGGAACGAGGGCAGCGGAAGAATTGACTACGTCAGCACGGCGGACGATGGGAACATACCAGCTTTCACGCTGGGAGAAGTTAAGGACTCTATCCAAATGCTCAAGAATTACAAGGTGGCTGGCAAGGATGGTATCCGAGCCGAACTCATCAAGATGGGCCCGGAAAAGCTGTCCATCTGCCTGCATCGGCTGTTAGTCCAAATCTGGGAAACCTATCAGCTGCCAAAAAAATGGAAACACATTTACAAGAAGGGTGGCAAATTGGTGTCTAAGAATTATCAAGGGATCACACCTAAATGTTCCCTACAAACTGCTATCCCAGATCATCTTCCATCTTCAATCTTCAACACAGTACATGAGTTTGTGGGAAGTTTTCAGGCCGGTTTCACCGACGGGCGCTCGACAACGGACCAGATCTTCATTGTACGGCATATCCTTCAAAAATGCCATGAATATTAGGTCCCGAAGCCTGTTCATAAATTTTAAGGAGCCGTACGACAGTATTGATCGCACGGAGCTTTGGAGAATTATGGACAAGAACAGGTTTTCCCGGAAGCTCCCAAGACTTATAAAAGCTACGACGGAAGGTGTGGTAAGCTCCCTGAAAATTTCGGAAGAACATTATAGCTCGCTTGAATCACGTCGGGGACTACGGCAAGGTGCGACATTGCGTTGGAAGGTGTCATGCAAAGAGCTGGGCTCAACACCAAAGTACAATTTTCACACGCTCCATTCAATTTGTTAGTTTCGTTGATGATATGAATGTTGTCCTCAGAAACCTTGGAACGATGGCAGAAGTATACACTCGTCTGAAAAGCGAATCAACAAAAGTAGTGAATGTTTCGTAAACAAAGTACATGCTAGTAGGAGGGACAGAGCACAACAGGGCCCGCTTTGGAAGAAGCGTTACGATAGATAAGGGATACCTTCGAAGTGGTCAAGGAATTCGTCTACGTTGGAGACAACGACAACAACCGTGAAATCCGAAGACGCATAATCAGTGAAATACGTGCCTACTATGGGCTCCAGAAGAACTGGTGGTCAAAAAAGACCGGTGGTTTGCTACGGGCATGAGACGTCGATAATGCTTGAAGAGGACCTGCAAGCAGTTGGTGTTTTTGAATGTCACGTGCTTCGGACCATCTTTGGCAGGCGAAGGATGAACTACGAGCTCGCTCAACTCTACGGCGAACCTAGAATCCAGAAAATGGCGAAAGTTGGAAGCATACGTTGGACAAGGTATGTTGCAAGAATGCCGGGCAACAACTCCGCAAAGATGTTCGTCTCCAATCCGGCCGGTACAAGAAGACGTGGAGCGCAGCAAGCAAGGTTTGCGGATCAGGTGCAGCAAGATCTGGCGAGTGTGGGTTGTCAACTGAGTACATTGGCGAAATGTTGTAGACGAGGTTTTGAAATTGTAATGTTGTTACACCATTCAAATGAAAATACCAAGAAAACCAATAAAATCTTCAGTTGTATTCCAAGTTTCTAATTCTCGAGTAATTCACGATTAGGGCCTGGAGGCCAGTTGTGAAAAATTATTTTAAACTGCAATTTATTGCTATCTTCTAAACCACGGTTTGTGTGAGAATTTTTGTCAACTCTTGATTCACAGAGTTTATTTCTTATTAATCTCGAAAGCTCGAGGTGTTTCATGAGCTATGTTTGTTCAAAGTTGGTAAATGTATTGTTAATATAGGTAGATTTTCATAGTTTTCAGTGTTGGTGATACCACAGCTGTTCCCCCTTTTTATTATAACAACATGTTTTCATGTTTCAATTTATACTTTTACACTAAGATACATCAAATCCAATCTTCAAATCAATTACAACTCTTCTTCAATCGCCGTGGACATGTTTTCTTCTTCTTTCTTTCATGCCTACTCCACTAGTCTCCTCCACGTAACTCGGTCCACGGCTGCTGATCTTCAGTTTGCTGGACCTCGAACGTTGAGCGCCTCTGCGGCTTGTCCCAGCTAGAATTGAGGCAAACACCATTTTGATCGGGTTATTTTCCGGCATCCTTACGACATACCCGGCCCATCGTGTCCTGTCAGCCTTTGCCACGCTCTGAATAAACGTTCGGCAAATTTGCCGAAATTGTGTTGCACTTTCAAGTCTCTGACAGAATAGTAGGGAATTCGCTGAGTGGCTCTTCATCAGCGCCCCTTCCAACGAGTTTTTTATGTCCGTTTTGTGCAAATCTAGTTCTTATAGAGACTTTTTCAACAATTTTTAACAGAACTTACCAGCCTTCCGCATGTCCATTATTGGAGGGTGGTCTTTTCCATACTTTTATTCACTTTTTTTCGCGAAACATTTATACATAAATTATTTTTAATGAATTTGGCCAAACTTACATCAATACTGAGCTGTTTAGTATTTTTGGACAATTGACTGTTCATCACAATTTGGACGATCGGTCAGTAAAAATACTCGCTCAGCAATCTTAAAGTTAGTAAAACTGCTACTAATTTCAGTAAAAAACTTGGTCTGCAGAACAAAGAAATAATGTGTAAAAATTTAAAACTTATCACGCACTAGTAGTACCAAACATTTTTGCCTGGTTCGGTTTTAAATATGAAATATTTACCAAAATCCTCAAGTTCAATAAATTGTTTAGTAGGATTATATAGAATTTTTTTGTCTCCAACGCTGCTGACTATTCTCAGCAATCAATGTGAATACCTTTAATTAAATATTTTTTCTCATTTAAACTCTTAACTGCATATATGATAGTGATAACTTGCTCTTTTGGCAAACATTTATTTACGTATCAACTGTTGAGTCCCATATTTTTCTTCAAACAATAAAATGCACCTATTGCTTGCAAATATTGCTTGCAATACAACCACTGTTCTACATGTAGTAAAAATATAACAATAGCCGAATAAAATATTGGCTGCCGACTATAGCTGCACCCATTTGAGAAGTATGGTGCTTTTTATACAAACTTTCAAGTAGTAATGGGATCTGAGGTGCAAATAAATATAAACAAATAAAAACGTCAGAAACGTGTCTCTTTGAGTGCTTTCGATGCCAACCTGGGAAAACAAACAAGTTTCTAATCCGAAACACGATTTTACCAAGTAGGCTATCTGAGGCCCACTACAGATGTTAGAGATCAGCTGGTGTGATATTCAATATGAACTGAACCTCAATTTTTGATAAGTGTTTTTATTTAAATAAGATCATTTTAGTGCCTGTTTGTCAGTAATTGCTTGGCAAATTGTTCGGCATTCTCTCGCCAAATCTGTTCCTTCTGTTCTTTGGTCAAATTAGCAGCTGACGCCTGTTGTTTGATGTCCTGGATGGTTCTGATCATGTCATCAACATGCATATTTGGAATGACAGATTCTGGAGAAAAGGTTGAAGTAGGTAGATCGACAGTTGTAGGAGTTTGAGCTGTGGTAGTTGGAAACGGTGGTGGTGGTGGAGGTGGGGGTAGATCTCCAATATTTGCCAACAAAGCAATCAGCACGTTGATAATAGCAACATTTATGTCGCTTTTAACGTTGGCTTCCACGTTAACTCCAAGGGTGATGATATCGCCGATGTTATTATCACTAACCGATATGGGACCACAGTTTACTCCACTGACGGCAATCAGAGCTGCTACGAAAAGAACCTTCATTTTTGAGGGAAGTCGATGAATTTAGTTTGATCCGTTTGAATAGAACTTGTGTTGCTTTGCTCTCCCTGGGACAATTGAACAGTTGGATGCAAAACTGTGATATTTATAAGGCTAGCGGGATTCGGCGATAAGAATCTTTGTTATCGGATACATGGATTTTGGCGGTATCATAAGACCTTACTCGTCATTTTCAGGATGTGTAAAGTGATAAGAAAATAATTTCGTGTGCATTATCCATAATTCGTTCAGCTATATAACCGCCTTGTAGAAATATTATGGATGGGCTTTTCTAGTGATAATGAAATATCCGGTGTTCTTGCGTTCTGTTATCCAAGATTGGATTAATGCTTTATATATGTTTTATTATTATGCTTCTTATGCCAAAATAAAGATGATCATTCAATCACAAGCTATAGAAAGTGTTTTACCTTACTCGTACAAGTTTCTAGATTGACCTTATTATATTAAATTTATTATACATTATCTCTTTGTTACTTATATTGGGATACATTTTACGGATACGAAAAATAAGAGCGTCACGAAAAGTGGTCAACTTTGGAACTTGAATAACTCTGTCATTCCTTGCTAGCTTTTTGAAGTTTTTGCATCAATCGTTCGCAAATATTTCTAGCAATTAGGTTTCACTTTTGAAGTATTTGCTATATTTGGATCGTTTAAAAATTGAAAAAATCGATGTTTCCAAGTAATTTTTCATATGTGACAGTAACAAAGACTTTACAATCAAGCATTAAACGGTTTTTAGGTAAAGTTAAAGGTAAAGTTTGAATTGGGAGGAATAATTAGATTTTTACTACTGTTAATAGATTCTTCTTCTTCTAACTGGCTTGGACTCTCTTTTCAAAAAACATTCAAATGCCCTCACTGTTGCATTCTTGAAGCACATCCAGATTTATAAATTAAATAAAAGAACACATTTTTAGTATTTTACCTTATTTAAGTTAAACCCAATGACCTTAAATAATTTCAATGTAATATTGTTAACCTTAATGTTAGTTATAAATGATTAAAATAACTTTTAAAGCAACAGATGTTTTTTAATATTTTCATTTTTTAGTTCCTTAGGAATGTGGAGTTTTATATACATGCTCTGTTTTTGAGTACTAAAAATGCCTTTTAACGAATCAATCTATTATTTGTTAGTTATCAGTTTATAAGAAACTTAAAAGAGTCTTCAAATAAACAAAAAAAAAATTACGAACATAAGCTGGCGCTTAAAGTTTCTCCTTGTTTAATATTTAAATTGTTTGCAAACTCGCACACAACAGTGCTGCCTCAATTTACTTGAAATATGCATTACACACGCCAAAACTAGCGGCTAAAATATATGCACTAGATTTAGCAAAAAATTACACAATTTTA
Organism: Aedes koreicus; assembly: GCA_024533555.2. NCBI lineage: Eukaryota > Metazoa > Arthropoda > Insecta > Diptera > Culicidae > Aedes > Aedes koreicus. The sequence continues at coordinate 532,357 of JAHHFK020001818.1, forward strand.
TCAGACCGTGGTGTTTATGTTCATGTTACAACCTCAATTTAGTTTTTAAGCGTTCTGTTTTCCAGAAATCATAACTTTAACCAGCATTTTTGAAATCAAAATAATTTTTCGAATTGCTATCTTTATGATATTAGACATTAAACGGGAAGTGGGCTCCGTTTTCTACCATACGCGTTCGCTTGAACTGTACCCGTAGACGCTTGCTAATGTGCAATATTCAACATGGCTTTGCGAAAAATGAACATTTACCACCATTGAGCGTGATGTTTCGAGGAAGATGACAAAGCGAAATCATGCAAAGCAGGAGATGTGATGAAATTTACATTGGTGGGAGGTCAAATTATTCTTTTGCTGACGCTAGTACAGGAGATCATGCTTGATATTATGTTCAATATCAGCAAAGATCTTCGGCCGCCACCCAGTATAAAATGTAGTTACCAAACATAAATTGAAGGATCAATCACATAATGGCATGCTCTCATCCTACACGGGTCAAGAAAATTATTCATTAAAATAGTTAAAAATAATAATAAATAATAGTTTTTCTGTAACCAAGAACTCTTTCAAGAACAGTACCATGATATATGAGCCATTTGATGAATGGTTGCTAACAGCGAGAAGTGGCATTAGCATTACACCTTGATTTGACTGACTTTATATAGGGTAGAGGTTCCTGTAACCTTCAACGTTATGAACTTTTAATTAATTAATTAATGATATAAATATTTAATTAATTTAAAAAAACTATAATATTCTTACAATGGTGGAACCCAGAAGTAACTAATGTTTGTGTTTAATTTTTATAAGTACATATTAATGTTAATCACTATCACAACTAGTGGAACACTATTTCCTTCAAAGAAGGATGTGCTTTTAAGATGTGCAGTTAAGTATTTTCATGTCTTTATTTTCAATTTTTTTTATTAATTAATTATTAAATATTTTTAAATTAATTTCATTCGTTTTTATATTTCAAAACATATCTATCTATTAATATATCTAACATTCCACCTATCTTTTTATTTATATAACCGTCTTTCCATCTATCTATCTATCTCTACATCTAGCCATCTATCTTTCAATATATATAAACAAAAATGAAATGGTGACTATATATAATCATGTAAATCCAGAAAAAATAGGTGGAGTCTCATGACTCTTTTGTTTTTTAATTTGTTCGGCTTGGTTCCCGGCTGGTTTTTAGAAACAAAATAAAAATAATTGGGGATTTGACAAAAACACATTTGTAGACAATACGATTTGCGCCAGGTTAGCAAATATAAGCCTGTTTTTTTTGTATTATGTATTCGTACCACAATACATAAATTTCCTTTCTTCCTCAATATTGGCTCACAAACCCTACGTAGCACTGTTTTTCGTTTTCTCACATCCCCTTGTTTTTTGTAGCGCTTTTTTTATTCTCTGCTGCTGCAAGCAACCGTTTCAAAAACTCTTCGCTAGTGAGCTTTATTCTGTCGTAAATATGTTGCTTTTCAACTGGTAAACTCATGGTCTGACGAACCTTATGCTTTGAGCTTCTAGTTTATGATCGTTACGGTTTTGTGGCTGAGATGGTTGTAACTGCAGGGACAATATGTTGTCAAAGATTCTCTTTCGTTAAATTTTATTTGATGTCACAAGGAGTTTATGCTACTGCATTGTACAATTATTATGAAATTCATATTGTTTCAGGATTTTTTTTTGTGCACACAGCAAGCATTTCACCCCTGTTTTTGATGTACATTTTGCTACAGGTGATGTCATGGTTTCGTGCATGTAATGTGTTTTCCTTCATACATACGTTAGCTCGTTGACACTACTTCCCACGGCGTTATCCTGGTTCCAGCTCAGTCATATTTCTTAAAAATTAATTTATTCTTCACCTGTCGTGATACGCTGACTGGTTCAAATTTATTATGTGTTGCACGGTCTCCTTTTTTTTGTGACCTTCCCTTTACCATTTTTCATAGAGTTGAATAAAACGACCACTTGGCAGGAACACGTATTAATACAACAATCGTGAGGTTTTGCAAAAATAATTCACATAAATTGCTGTTTTTTTTTTGGTTCGCAACAGTGACCTTAATTTTGTTTTATGCCAGTTTCTGAATTAGTATAGGTTTTGATCTATTTCTACCCGATTTCTGAGATTTCCAAATTATGCGTGAAATATGTAAAATGTAAAATCTAATGTAAAAACTATATGATGAGTTTTGTCAGTGACATAGCTGCAATGTTGGCGAAGGACTTCTTGTTGATGAAAACAAAATTGATGTCATCGAATTAATAAAATTCGAATATATTTTATTCAATCTTAAGTACCATGGAACCCTATGCTATTAATGTGTGCAAAATCCAACGTCTGCCAAGAAAGGGCAACTACGCCGAGCATGTCAGTGCCGGAGCGCCGGTATACTTGACCACCGTGATGGGTACAAGTCTTTTGAAGTGTTTGAAATGACAAAAAACGCCGAACGTGGCACCAATTTTCTTTTCTATCGAGATTTTCAGCCCTGGGCTGGTTCATCTCCCGTCGTAGTTACTCAAATACCTTTTGGGTATTTTCGTAACTTGTCCGGGGGTGAGATTTAAACTCGTGACTTTGGCGTGAGAGGTATGGTTTTTTTTTATTCCATGGCACCAAGAAAACCAGAATCATTCCCATCATCTGCAGTTGGCCATCCGCAGCGACGAAAATGGAACAAACTGTTGTCCGGTGTCACCATCGCCCAGGGTGGTGTTCTGCCGAGCATCCAGGCGGTTCAACTGCCCAAGTACACCCAAAAGAAAACATAAATTACTTCCGGGGCCCATCATCAAAACTAAAACCGTCCTTTTCAGGACGACAATATATGTTTCACCCGAAAAGAGTTTATTTGTGTAGTGTTTCTTAGGGAAATTCATATTAACATATTGGGTCCGGGGGGAAATGTCGTTAATCAATTTGTGATCACGCTACAAGGCGTGCGCGCACGTGTGCTCATATTCGCGATTTAAATTGATAAATAAAATTTTAAGTGGAAGGATTGTAAATTTTGCGGTCTGCTGCTAAAAGTATGTAGGTAAATTATCGAATTCATTTCTGAATCATGGCAAGAACGTTAACTCTTGTCGAATGTGCTCGCCAGACTACAGAGTTGTAACATGTTACAAGGGTTGTCAACAAATTATAAACAAGCAAAATGTCATCAAGATAGCCTTGTAACATGTTATTACTCCGTAGTCTGAACAAGGCATAACGTGCGTAGTGGCCATGAAAGGGACCGTTTATCGATTATGTTTCATTTAAACAGACAATTCGTCATAACTCTTTCTAGGAAATTGATGGTCCTGAAAAATACCGTTTTGAAAAGTCCTTACTTAAGATTCCGTGAGACGAATTCACCATCGAACCTGTCGAAAACACGTCCGAACGAGTCGAACGCATGGATTGAAACGATGGTTGGTCGTTCGACGATGCCATGGTTTTCGACGAGACGCCAATGTCAGGGTGGAAAAGTTTACTGTTGCTGTCCCGTTCCACTGTGGATGACCCGCAAAGACGCTGTCTGTGGTAGAGTTTGTAGTGGTGTTGGTCTTCCTGCTGCTGATGAGCATCGTTCCCTAGCAAACCGAATCGACGCCTCCCGAAGCTACTGATGCTGGTGAGCATTTTTCTTTAAAGTACTTTTTTACTAGTTTAAACAAATGTAATGAATTATAAAAGCAACAGGGATTCAGCGTAGATGTTATACCTTTTGAATGAAATCCTCATCTTTAAATTGCTGTGGGTCAGAAAGGAGATATTATTGTTCAAAATCTCGATTCGAAACGTTACACGGTCAATTTCAGAAATTTTAGAAAATCGTTCAAGGTGACCCAGACGACCCAGCGGTGAGCTGGCAGTGTAAGAAACCCGAAGACGACCGACCCCGTGAACGCAAGGAAGGTGAGGGATTACTACAAGCGCAATCTGAACTATTCGATTCGGGACGATTACTGAATGTATTTTTCATTTCTTCTTATTTTAGCATTTCAAGCTTATTGCTTTCACAATTAGCTTATTGCTTGCTCTCAACTTAGTGTTCTAAATGCACTTCCACAGTTATTAATTGAGAGCTTTCGATGCCAAGTACCATTTTTGCATTATTATGATTGTGTGGCAAGTACAATCATACGCTATGCCCAGGGAGTCGAGAAATTTTCCTTGACGAAACATTCCTAGACCAGACCGGGAATCGAACCCAGCCACCTCCAGCATGGTGTTGCTTTGTAGCTGCGCCTTTACCGACTGAGCTAAGGGAGGACCCCAATTTTTCATTTACGGTTTGCAAACGGACTTTTTACCAATTCTGAGCTTATCTGATTCATGCAGCGCTGTGTGCCATTTGGCTATTGTTTGATTTTACAGTTAAATCTTTGTCATTATTTCATCATAACTCACAATATCATTATATTTGGTAATATTGCTTTTTTGCCCATTTATCTTTAACTCCCTTCCAGTTAAATCTTCCCTTTCTTAACTCGGTAGAATAACTATTAGGTCAGCAAAAATAAAAGCGGATTGCTGTTATAAAATCAGCATCAGGTAGCAAATACTGATCATGGCAACAGTAAAATAAAATGCATGAATGTTAGTTTTGTAAAATTTCAATAGATTTAATAAACTTTTTCCGGATACCTCAAATCAAGATTTTGGTGAAATGCTGCTATCGCTGAAAACGAACGAAAACATGCTTAAGCGCGGAACCACAAAACTCTACACTTTAACCTTTTACAACATTTCTTGCATTTCAGGATCCATCGAATGAAGGTCATATATAGTAGATACGAATGATTGCAGGTTTTTTTCATTTACATAAATATATATACTATTATATAAATATTTCATGGGAATGGGAGGGACCATCAGGGCACCCGATTGAAGCACTCTGGATGGGGAGAGTGGGAATACCAACTCCCCATTGCTAACAGTTTGTGAATAGAGGGCAGGCTCTTCTCCCCGCCCATTGGGGCTTCCTCATGTTAGATAGCTCGCTCTTTTGACCAATTGTTCAATCTTGTTGTTGGAAGGAGATTCTTTATATCCCTGTGGATCCGTATAAGTATATGTAACGGTCATGTTGTATATGTTGCATATCAATCCACCCAACCCCTTTTTGGCCCTTCATACAACGGCATGATTAGGATAATCAGTGGTTATTAAAGCTTGATCAAGTCTAACAGAGAGAAGAGCCCATTGCTGTCGGACTTAGTTTCCGTGCTACATGGTAGTACAAATCATACATTATACAAAAGGTTTGTTCTTTGGTGCTGGTATCCTGCCTCCTGGACAAATTTTCGTTGATTCTGTCTGAAGACTTCTATGTACTCATAGAATTGAACCGTCTGAAAGTGCCACACTGGGATCTAGATTGTTCAAAGTATACCATGTTAAAGTACAGCTGATAAGATCGGTAGATCTATATGGGTATGAGAAGTGGACAATGCTCTAGGACAACTTGCAAGCGCTTGGAGGTTTCGAACGACATGTCTTAACACACTACCGAAAAATCATGTAAATTTCGGTGCCCTAGGACCGACAAAAGCGAGCGCCCTTTAGAACATAAGATTAAGCCAAAAAGAAAAACAAAGAAAATCTATTCAACCAAATACACAGAGGTGCGCCTGTTTCTGTTTCTGTTCCGGGACATTTGTATGAAATTATTGAGAAATTCATAAAAATTCCATCAACTAATTTGGGTTTATCGATTTTGGATTACTTGTTATCTTATTATTTTTTTTTACTAATCGAGGTTTAAATGACAAATATTTACAGTATAAATGTCCCTGTCTTCAATTATCCTCTCAAAACAAATTATTTCAAATAACGTTATTTTTAAGACGTGAAATAGATTTAAATTTGATTTCAATTTATGCCTGAAAATTTTATATGAATAGGTTTGCAATTCGTTGTAGATTATTGTGGTTTACCATTTTTTTCATGATGCAGAGTTTACTAACAAATCTTACGGTATATATTTCTTCAGGATCATTGACAGTTTGCTTTAATTACCCTCTGAGTCCGTTTTGGAATCATTCCGTTCAAAAATTCCAAAATTGACAGTAATTGCTGTAGCATTGGTGATATTAGCCTGAAACATGAAAAACTGTAGATTTAAAAGTAGCAATTAATTAACGTTCAATGTAACACACTAACCCAATGACGCACATAAATTGTGCAACAACAGTAACATATTTTATTAGATCACCCATTACACACAAGCTTGCGAGCCATCGGAAAGCTTGTTGGTGGTTATTTAATTCTTCAAACGTAATCATGTGCCATTCGTGTTTAACAGTACGGTGACCACACTTACTGGAAGCAACTATTCCGAGCAGCTACGCAGAGTATTGGTTTCACTTCCTCTTATCAGCCGTAACTTATTTAGCCCATGTAAACATTCTCCTTCATTCATCGCCGGCACTCGAAGCCAACTTATCCCGAGCCTGACTGAAATGCAAACCACATGAATTGCATTGGCTTCATTCACCATTGCATTGACTGTGCGGTAAGATGACTCTCGCGTTGGGGGTAGATTTCGTTCCGTCCGAAAACTGGTCATCTCAAAATAACAAAGGCTAGATTGGAAAGGACGCTTATAATCCTTAGAGCAATAGAGGGAGGTCATGTTTCAAAAACACTGGTCACCGTTTCTGTTTTGACAGCCAACAGTGCGCGAAACGCGAAACGGTTTGGTTATTTATTCTAGGATTGCAAACATTTACATTATTTTCAACATTTATGAGCATTAATGCGGTGATGTATGTTGAGCGATATAATTTTCTAAGCACATACACAAAGCACGACGACGGCTACGACAATGATGGAGAGTAAAGTCAGGAACGTAAGTCTCCTTTTGTTGTTTTACGGTTGTGTATGAAGGATCCGGCCACGGACACGGCTAAGCTGAATACGATTAGACAGAAGGCAAACTTGAGGCCATTGTTGAAGGTGTAGGTATGTGCATGTCAGTTTCAGAACAGGAAACATGACGAATGCGAATGTCACACATCAAATCACATTTAACAGAACAGTTGTTGCAGTGCACTTTTACTGGCCAGCTGATGAATGATCGGTAGAAATATATCACGATTTGCGTGTTGGTAAATGGAGAGGTTTGTACTGTTGAACATCTTCTGACATATTCTTATTCGTTGATAAATAACTATAATCTTGAATGGATGCATCCGAATGCTCACTAACAGTAACTTGAATTAGAAGATGACCTTTGTTGTTGAAATTGGCCCTAAAATGGTTACTTTAATTCTATGCACTTCTCTAAACGACTGAAGCTAAAATATACGTAAAATAATGACAATAACAGTCATAACTTCAGTAATAATCACAGAAGCAAGCGAGAAAGTAGAAAAGTTTGTACAAATGTTGAATTTTGAAGTGGAGTGAAATATGCACATACTTATTTGCCGGTACCAAGAACGTACTGAGTCCGGAGGAAAAGCAACACAGGAACAGAGTCGGAACAAAACAACGATAAAAGCATATAAAAATTTACATAAACTTTTTTACTTCAACCAGAAACTCTTCCCACTGGTAACAGGATATAAATGTAAATGAATGTATTCCGTTTGGTGTTTGGTTTTGGAGCACAGTGCCCTTGTAGCTGGGATATATTCGGTTCATGGCCACGAGTTTCGATCTTACTATATCAATTACAAATGTTTCCCGGTAAATGCTGTCATGGACATTGAACTTTCCAAACATTGTTCTAAGCCTCTTTGGGTCAATAAGAAACGTTACATGAAATAGCTTACTCGCTATACAATTGTTTGGACTCAAGAAGAAAATCTGTTGTGGCTTTATTTTTATACCAGTAACATGGATCACATTTTTTTTCTTTAAAAACGAGCTTTGCATGTTATATATTTTTACACAAGTAGGTTTCAATTATCTGTCAATCTACGAGATATTTTACCATGTTGAACATTTCATTTGCTTGTATGCAAAATTCAAATAAAGCGTGTATTCGATAAAAATGGCACACACATATTTACTCACCAAAATTAAATCGATTATTGGATTTTTTTGAAATTTTCAGAGAATGAAAAACTATTAATGAGTTATGCTTTCAAAAATTTTTTTTTTTTAATTTTATCTCCGGGGGTTGCTGTTATTTTGGCCAAATGTGTTTAAAGAGTGGTCTTTGGGCTTGGGAAGGGAAGGGGGGTATAGGGGCACAGGCCGAAATGGGAGGAGAGAAGAACCTTTTTTGAAAATTGGGAAATTTTTTTGTTTTAAGGGGTAGGGGGAGATCGCGAGGGGAAAAATGTAAAAATAAGAATGGATATATTGAATTGTGATGAGATATATTATATTATCATTGGGTGGGTGGTTGGGGGGGGGGGTATGGGGGGGTGTTTTTTAGATTTATGGAGGGTTTGGGGGGGGGGGGGGGGGGGGGGGGGAGGGAGAGAAAAAAAGGGGAAAAAAGGAGGCGGAATTTCCAGACTGGAAATAGAAAGTAAAGTAGTAGGATGGGGGAGGGAGGGGGGGGGGGGGGGGGGGGGGGTGTCGGAGGATGTGAAAACAGGATAAAGATGGTGATGGTGTCGGGTGGGGTGGTGGGGGGGGGTGGGGTTGAGGTAAAGATACGGGTGGGGCATGGATGAGTGTTTGGGATTTAGAAGCATTTGGGTGGTGGTGGTTGTTGTCCTCCTGGCTTGGTGTTTATTGGATTCTTCTGGGGGGTGAGGTCTGTATCCGCAATAATCCGGACACCTCAAAACATGAATAAACATAAATTTCGCATTATATTTCCGTCGTAGTTGTATATTTCAGATTCATGGGATGTGTTTTAACAATTCGTGAAGACAAAACATAGTTATTCGGTATTTGCATAAAATTTTCGAACTTTGCGCTTAACTCCGTCCATTAGGGTTTGTACAGACTCTTTAGAAATCGTAGAAGCCGTCTTTGTCCAAATTTGCTGGAAGTGTTTGATGTCTTTGATTCCTTGCTTTTTTCCAGAAAGCTTCCGCTTCATCAGAGCCCAATATCTCTCGATTGGTCGTTGCTCTGAGCAATTTGGCGGGTTTGAGGTTTTTGGTACAATGTTCACTTGATGGGCTTGGTTCCACTCCATCACAGTTTTAGCATAGTGGCATGATGCCAAATCGGGCCAGAACAAAGGTTTTTCTTTGTGACTTTTGAAGGGTAGCAATTGCTTCTGCAGACACTCTTTCTGATAGATCTCCTTGTTGATTGTGCCTGTAGTGACGAAAGATTTACTCTTTTTGCCACACGTGCAAATTGCTTGCCACACAAGGTATTTTTTGGGAAATTTCGATGCCTTCTTCGTTCTGAAATGCTCAGCTGTAGCATTTCTGGCCATAGCAGAATAAAAATCCAGCCCTGGAAGCTGCTTGAAATCCTCCAGGACATAAGTTCCATCGTCCATAACAACGCATGAAAACTTCGTCAAATATTCGCAGTATAAACGTCGAGCCCGTGATTTTGCTGCCAAGTTCTGTTTGTCGTTGTGATTTGGAACTGTTTTTACTTTATATGACTTAAGTCCCAAACGTTGTTTTGATTTTTGGACAAAACCAGGCGATATCCCTATTTTACGAGCCACCGTTCGAATGGAGAGATTTGGGTTTTTCGTTAATATCCTCTTCACCTTTCGGTCCATGACAGGATCAGCGCGTCCAATGTTTTTGTCACTTCTCGGTTTCCTCTCCACCGTCAAACGTTTCGAAAATGATTTGAGCACATCGTGAACAGTGGATTTAGGCAAATCCAATGTTTTTACAAGGTCCTGTATTGACAAGTCAGGATTTGCCGTACGCCCGTACAAAATTCGCTCGTGCACTTGTTTTTCTTTCGTCGCCATCTTGAATACTAAACATGAAATGTAAACATCAATCATAGTCATAGACTCTCAGCTATACCACAGTGAAATTTTTCATTCCTACGTGCAATATTTCAATAGTTACAATGATTTGAAGGTGTCCGGATTAATGTGGATACAGTTATATTAGCAATTCCAAGCTTTTTAGCGTTCCATCGGTGGGACGCCTGTGGATTTTGATTGTAAGTGCCTTAAAATTTTGTATAAATTTTTATTGTTTTTTAAAGGTAAAAAATAAACTATAAATAAAAATTTGGGTAATTTTTTGTTTTGGTTTTTTTTTTATAGTTTTAAAAATTTTATGTTTTGGGGGGGGGTTATTTAATACATTTTTTTTTTATTTTGGGTGGAGGGGTTGGGGGGTATAGGGGGTGGTGATCAACCTAATATATTTTATATATTTGTTTTGTTTATTTTTTTTTGTTTTTTTTTTTTTTTTTTATTTTTTTTTTTTTGTGGAAGAAAAAAAAAAAAAAAAAAACATTATTAAAACGATTCAGTTTTGTAGAGATGAGCCAGATAAAAATAATCCACTCTGATATTAATGGCATCAGTCAGTAAAACTTTATGACCGTTTGTTTGAATGTTTGCTTAGCCTGCTACTGAATGCCCAATAACGACTGATAACTTGAAAATGATTAATATTGCGTTAGATTAATGATTAATATTGCGTCACTAAATCCAGCCAATTTATCTGTTTTGCTGACAACGTGGACATTGTCGGATGAACGATCCAGATGGGTGCTGATCAGAACACCAAGCTGAAACGAGAAGCAGAAAAGGTTGGATAAAAGGTGAATGCATCGAAGACTAAATATCTGCAGGCTGGACGAGCCCAGCGAGATAGAGCTTGCATATGCCGAACAGTAAACAAATCGCAAAAAAAAACAAATATTTAAAAAAAATTAAAATAATTTGTTTGGTTTCAATTGGCAAGATTTGAAAGATTTGAAGACTTTTGTCACATGCATAGCGCTAGAACTTATTATTATGACGGAAAACTGTCAGCTTATTATTGCGTTTATAGTAATTGCCATTGCTTTATTTGAAAGTTTTACCGGTAACTTTTGAATAATTGAAAGTGAATTATCAATTTTTTATTGCTATTTTAAGTTTTTCTAGTGCAAAGTGTTATTTTTTCGTTGGCTTAGTGTTTAATGCCAGTCAACAATCTCGTAATCATAGTGTTGGCCACGAATCCTGCTCAGCGAGTAGATGGTTAGACAATGTGGAGCAAAATCTTGAAAGCGTGGGTACTCGAGAAACTTGAGACAAATAGTCCTCAACATGTTTATAGGCGTCAATTTATGATGCAGTTACAGTCCTAATGGGACGTTAGGCCACCATAAGTAAGCGAGTAAGGAACTAAAATAAAAGAACTTTCTTTTAGGTTAATTGAAAATGCACACCCCTTATTTTGAAGATGTGTGCGTGTAGCATCATGCGTCTATTTTGATTTTGAGTTTGACACTTCAGTTATCAAAATGTCGTCGAAGGAAGAGAAGCAACGCATCCAAATTTTGCACGTGCATGACGAAAATCCAAACTACTCTCACGCCAAGTTGGCGAAATTGTTGAATGTGGCTAAATCAACTGTTACCAACCTATTAAAAGTCTTCGGTGAACGTTTGTCGACAGCCAGAAAAGCTGGATCGGGGGAAAATCGAAAGCCGGAGGCCACAGCGACGACAAAAAGAGTTGCCCGCTGTTTCGAGCGGAATCCCAAACTCTCCGTCCGAGATATCGCAAAGAAGCTGGGAGTGTCGCCTTCAACCGTAGATAGAGCTAAAAAACGAGCTGGACTGTCGACTTTCAAGAAAGTAGTGACCCGAAATCACGACGATAAACAAAACACTTCGGCCAAAGCACGATCGCGAAAGTTGTACACGACGATGCTAACGAAGTTTGATTCCGTGGGACAAGACGATGAAACTTACGTCAAGGCAGACTTTAAAGAGCTTCCTGGACAGGAATTTTATACGGCAACCCGACGGGGAAAGGTGGCAGATATTTTCAAGCACATTAAACTGTCAAAGTTCGTGAAGAAATATCAGGTGTGACAGGCCATCTGTACCTGTGACTTGAAGAGCAACGTTTACATTGCGACCGGAACCGTCAACCAGGAAATTTATTTGAGCGAGTGCCTACAAAAACGTCTACTGCCTTTCCTGAAGCGACACAATTGTTCTGTTCTATTTTGGCCGGATTTGGCATCTTGCCATTACGGAAAAAAAGGCCATGGAGTGGTATGTTGCTAACAATGTTCAATTGATGCCCAAGAACAAGAACCCTCTCAACATGCCAGAGCTCCGCCCAATCGAACAATATTGGACCATCGTCAAGCGGAACCTTAAGAAGACTCAAAAAGCTGTTGTGAGCGAGAAACAGCTCAACGCAAACTGGCGTTCTGCGGCGAATAAAGTGGACAAGGAGACTGTACAAAATCTTATGGCAGGTGTTAAACGAAAGACCCGGCAATTCGCATTCGGTAAAAAGGAAGCTTAGTTGAATATTTCTTCTGTATTCTGTTTTAGCTGAACTTGAAAATGAAAATAAATTTGACACACATTGACCAAATTTTGATCGGAACAGCCTTTAAATAAAATAGATATATTTTAAATCATTTTAATAATTTATTAAAGAATGCACTATTCTTCTGGTGATGTTATGAGATGATCTACCACACATTGATGCACGGAAACTTATTACGACAGCAACGGTCTCTCTTATCTGTTTGACTTGATCAAGCTTTAATAACCAATAATTGTCCTCATCATGTCCTTTTATGAAGGGCCAAAAACGGGTTAAATGGATCGAGAGGCAACATCACCTATACGTATCTACGGGATTGTAAAAATCCTACTTTCAAAAAACAAGATTTAATAATTGGTCAAATTTGCAAGCTATCGAACAAGAAGAGGCTCTAATAAGCGGGGAGAAGAGCCACCGTTTATTCTTAAACTGTTAGCAATGCGGAATTCCCACTTTCCCGATCCAATTCACTTCAATTACGTGCCCTGATGGTCCCTCATATATCCTGATGATATGAATTTATACGTAAGAGAGTATGTAAAAGATATATCTGACACCCGCTGGTTGGATACTGAAAAGAAAAATGAAGTATGTTATAATGTGTTAATAGGCCAGGAAAAACTGAAAAACTGAGTTAATAATTCCATGCAGTATTCTATGGAAATAGTATTAGGAGTTCAGAAATGCAATTATAATGTAAATGTGATGCTGAAGTGCCGAAAAAAAATGAGCATTTAAAGATTGAGAATAGAAAATATACAATGTGATTTCCATGCAAACAGTCTTCAATCCCCTTCTTACTTCGCTATTGTCAATTTAAGGTGAGACTTAAGGGAGTCCCTTTTCCATATGATTTATAGGTTATGTTAATTATCACTTCACGATTTTGTTAACTAAAAATCACAAACAATGCAGAACAAACAACGCTGAAATTGCTAACCAATGGATGCTCCAGTGGAGCAAACGATCCTTGACAATTTCACGCCTGAAGTCCTAATAGTATTTGAGGTTTGTGCTCAGAAAACTTCGAAGTGATAGGGACTTGATCCAGTATGTCCTTAACAACATTGCCAGGTTATGCCAACCAGTGCCACCATGATTCAGCTGGCATTTTTTTGTTATCATATGTCTCGTGGAGGCGTCAGTTAGGAGCTTGTGAGGCTGACTGGCATCAGGCTGATCGTCATTAGGCCGATTGCCATTAAATCGAATAGTTCATTGGGCTGAGAGTGTCACCGAATCGATCAATACCCAACAAACATCGGTGTTGAATTAGAGCTTGTTCAAGCAAATTTGAAGAAGCTATTCAGCTGTTTCTTCTAGAATAGCTGAATAGCTTCTCCAAATTTGTTTGAACAAGCTCTAATTCAACACCGATGTTTGTTGGGTATGCTGACTGAGTGACTGGTAATTCCGTTGTTTGTTCATGTTTGCTTAGAATCGCTTCTGTTCAAATTTCAAAGATGAAAAAAAATCGTCAACGCGGCTGGTTTAATATTTTGAAATTATAAGCAGTTGCTAATAGTTAAAAGAAAGCTAAATCTTTTTTTTTTGTCCAAACTATGACAAGAAAAATCAAGGTCAATCTTCAAAAATATATGTTAGCAAATTGAAATTTATAATATAAATTAGGAATAAATCCACCTCCAGCAGGCTCAAGTTTACCAACCGAGCAAAGGGAGGACCGGCATACCACCTAAACTATGGAATAAATGTCTCGGTGCTCCTTATGCTATTCCAAGTGCTCCTGTAGTATATAGTTTCCGGAATGTGGCCTTTTGTTGATGCCAGGCTCTATATTCGGATTGGTGCTGGTAAAACCAGCACAAACAGCAAGCCAATGCATCGATGGACACAATCTATCCCCACCGGAACTGCTAGCAAACCGGAACTGGGTTGAACCTTGTCGTTACCGTTTCGGAAGATCGAAAACAAACAAATAAACACATTGAGATCAGCAGTAGAGCAGGAGCATGCGGTGTACATTATCGTTGCCACTTGTGTCATGTGTAGAACGCAAATTGTCACCTTTGGCACGAAACGTTGGCTGATGTTGCGATTGCCGTTCGATTATCCGATACCAATCGAGGTATACGGAAACCGGATTTCAAGCGGCAATGACAACAACAACAATAACATTTCGACCCTTCCGAAGCCAACTCATCATAAGCTCAACAGTAGAATGCACCAACGGCAAGAAGGCAAATTAATTCATTTGTTTGCAGTGTAGATTTGCAATTATCGCCTGCTCTTTGGCAAGTATGGATAAGCGCATTGTGACATTTGCAACGCCTAAAGGGTTGTATGGGGGAGAATTTACGTTGGCCCAGTCGATTTCTTTTGGTTTATCATCAGGCAGGAAACATCAGGCCTAGAAGTTGTTATCCTAATACATTCAGTGTGTGTTGTTTTTTTTTTTTTGTCTTGATTATCGAGATTTTCAGCCTTGGGCTGGTTTATCTCCCGTCGTAGTTACTCAAATTCCCTTTTTGGGTATTTTCGTAACTTGTTCGGAGGTGAGATTCGATCTCGTGACTTTGGCGTGAGAGGTATGGATGTTAACCACTACGCCGGAGTCGCCCCCTAGAGTGTGTGTGTGTAAAAAAACCATTTATATAGATTTTTTTTCAAGATGTCGTATGAGCCACTGTATTTTGATTCCATAAGTCCTTTATGACATCCACGAGTGCTACTTTTTTTTCTAGTCATTCTTTTCAATTTCATAAAACCACCTTATGAATTTTATGGCACAAACCAAGGTGGTTACAAATGCACCGCGTCAGTTTGTGCGCTCCAATAAGCGCATAATACATGGTTAAAGGCAGTCTGTGGAATCCTACAAATCTAAAGCCCGACGATTTGGAATTTTACTATGGTACTCAACGCTAGTATAGGGTGTCCCAGTCAGTCTAAACACGACTTGTAAATATCAATACGAGCTCGGTTTTCATGAAAATAGAGTTTTCATAAAAATTGAGTTTTCATTACACTCTTATGTTCTCTACAATGTTCTTCTACAGTTCAACGTGACATTTTCGAGATCAATTTTATCGTACGCCAAAGTGCGGACTTTTGATCTAACACTGCTCATAAGCTTCAGCAAAGACTGTTTGCCAATAATTTTTGATACTTTTTTTCCAGCCCCTTTAAAAGTTTAGATGGATTCCTCCCTAACATGTTTGCGCAAATATGTCTTTGTCAGAGCCCAAAAAGTTTCAATTGGTCTTGCCTGGGACAGTTTGAAGGATTCATCTCCTTCGGTGCGAATTCGACTCCGATGGCTTTGTACCAGGCTATCGGTTCGTGTAATGCACTGATGCCAAATCCGGCCAAAACAGTACTGGATTATTATGTTTCATGTTTCATCATGGGGAGAAGCCACCACTTCAAGCATTCCCGAACGTAAACATCAGCAGTCATCGTATCACTTGTTACAAACGGATTTGAAAGCATTTTTCGATAAAAATTGTCATATTGGCATCGTCAATAGTTTGACCAGCACGGACCGTGTAGAATGGGTCACCCAGAAGCGTCTTATAATCAAATTTCACGTAGGATTCATCATCCATAATTACGCATGCCGATTTTCCACACAGCAGTTTATCATAGAATTTACGGGCTCTTGGTTTGACAGATACTGCTTGTTTTTCACTTCGTTTTGGCTTCTTCTACTTCTTGAAAGTCCTTAGTCAATTTCGTGTCTTTGCACGGTCTACGTTACTTTTCGAAGTTCTCAGCTTTTTGGACACATCTCGAACGGAAGTGCCCTTTTTACGGGCGAAAGCTTGCGTGTTTTTCCGGTCCAGATTCATCCACAGGGTTTACGCATGCCGTTTTCTTGTTTTCTTGTCCTGAAAGGAAAGTTCCTCACCATACTTTCGAATCGTGTTACGAACTGTGCTCCATTTGTGCACGATCTGATTGCGCTTTTCTGGGGAGACGCTTCGTATTTTCATGAAAAGTAAATGTACCCGAGACCCACAGAGTTATAGATTGAAATGTAAACAATGATACACAGTAATGATCAGCTGTTTAAACGTCATTTGGAAGCAACAGCGGCGCATCAAAATCGTGCTTAGACTTTCTGGGACACCCTATACTAGCATAGAGTATCATAGTCTCTAAAGTCTTTAAAGTCGAACCTAAATGATTCTAGTGTTGGACGTTGACTCTTGGCTGGTGGGTTGGGCGGGACTTTGCCCACGCTTATCACCTAGGTCCGCCCGGTGGTGGTATGGGAGTCGCTGTTATGTCCTTGATATAGCCCGTTTCTAATTTTTCTACCGATGGCAATTCCTCCGTGATAGTAAATCAGTTTTTTTTCACTTTGGTTAAAAATCATTTCATCAATTCATCAAAAACTATGCATTCATTCGCGAGGCGAGTTAGACCAGCAGGTTCGAAAAAATAATACGGTTTTTAATAATGAAAAATCTCTATACATTTTCAAACCCAAACATTTTGACGTCAGTAGTCTCCTATAATCGACGGCCATCGGTTAATTATACAAGACAACAATGTCTTTCAGTGAAAGGGAATTGTGGTTGTTTTCATAAATTTATAAGATATCGTTTTCAGAATATAAAAATACACAATATTATACACAATACTAACTCTTTCTTTGAAAGATAGGGTGAAATGCGAATACATTTTTGAGTTGTATTAGGTCGTTGGGTCCAACATTGAAACACAGAACATAGAAAAGTGTTGTTATTTATTTTATTTTTATTTATGTTCATTTATTTGGGAGGCTCATTCGCGTTAAAAATAGAACTATTACTTATAGAATATTCTGATTTATTCAAATAAGTAATAAGGATTAATTACTCCTCACAATGGAAATTTCAGCCCAGAACCGATTTCTGCTCAATCGTAAATTCTGTGGAAGCAGTACTTACGAAAAATTGCATGGAATCATCTTTTATTTTACTATTTTAAGACAAGACTCTATTTTTAGCTAGCAAGCTAGTTTTTTTTTCTTACTTAAGCCTAGTGGTTTAAAACAGTAAGTATTAAAAATGTTTCCAGTCGATTGAAGCAAACATGTTCTTCATCTAAAAAGCAATAAATGTTTTATTAACGTTCAAAAGCTGACCAATTTTCATGACGCTCTCTCATTTCCATACTCGTAAAATATACACCTATTTAGAAACAAAGACCTCCCCAACAAACATCGGTGTTGAATTAGAGCTTGTTCAAACAAATTTGGAGAAGCTATTCAGCTATTCTAGAAGAAACAGCTGAATAGCGTCTCCAAATTTGCTTGAACAAGCTCTAATTCAACACCGATGTTTGTTAGGTCATAGTCATATGACCAAATTTCCTCTTCATGTCTAAAATTAGAAAATATATACTAAATTAAACACAACTACATGACTCATGTTTTAATCAACTGAACTTAAAACTTATTCAATGAACCTTCGTTATTCGTTGGAACTTTGTTAACTTAATTTTTGCTGCCAGTTATTACAAGAAAAAAAATACTGTTTTTTGTCCTTTCAAATTAAAAGTGCTCATTTTGTCAGTCAGTTGCTATTTTTTTTTTTATAAATCGACACTGACCAACTAACCTTAACCCTACTCACTAAAAGGGTTGCATAACTTTAAAAAAATAGGACATTATTCTACACTACCGAAAAACAGCAAAAATAATGATTGACATAATGGAGATGATTCGTATTGCGATGACTAATAATATTGCATCTTTTTTTTATAATTTTCAATCTTCCTCCTTCTGCTGAACTACTACTATTATCAATTTGTAACCATAGAATCGTCGGCTCCTTTTCAATTTTGAGGACCGTTTTTTAATTAAGGGCAAAAATACTTGAAAGCCAATATCTCTTCTTGCAAAAGCACCCGTTGCCATTGGAGTTTTCCCTTAGTTATGGCCTTTGAAGTTTATTATTTGCTTGCACAATGCCCATCTTCTACCTTTCTACCTTGTAGTTGACTAACTAATGCTTACATGCTATCCTGCTCAACCTGCGGTTGCGAAACCGTAAAGTTGCAGGCAGATAGCTAGTAAATATGGAATGTGGTAGCCAGATGATTGTAATAAAGCATCGATATGGTTCGTTGGCTGTGCCTGTGCTTATTTTGTGTCCAGTTGTGCTTTTCATAGCAGTTGTGAAGAACACTGAAAAGGGAATCCAGTTTGAACCCATTGTTGCTTAATTCAGGTAGCATAAAACGGAGAAACCATTTTCAATCTTTTATGAGTACATATTTTCTTTGTAAATTCAAACAGGGCACTCTTTTATATGCTTTAAACAAGTAGTGGTCTTAAAAGAAGTAAAAACTTTGTGTCTAGATTTTCGAGAGTTTTCAACGTGTTAAAATGAATTTTACAATTCTTTTTCAGAACAAATATGTTTGAAATCAAAAAATGATTTGTAAAGCTTGTATTGGTACTTAGATACACATATTCCTCTCAAATATTACTGGGAGTTGAAAGAAATAAAACCAAAAAATGATGTTTCTCAAAATTAGTTAAACAATTCTTACTTAGAATTTCAAAAGGGCTTATTTACTTTAGTCGATTTTCTTTATCAACTTTCTATACTGTTAATACCTTGGCTACCGTATATCTCCCTTGACTCACCCTGATATGCAGCGGTCCATACATTTTTAATTACATGTACATATGTATGTATGTAAGGTAGCCACCATCCCTTCTAAGACCGTGTCATGTATGCAGCTCCACTTAATAGCAAGATCAAATTGAGTTACCACGATAACGCTGTATGAAGGGCCAAAAATGCAGGGGCGGACCCGTGAGCATTCACGGTACCGCTGTTAGTATTCGCGGTAACGCTGTATGAAGGGCCAAACACGAAAGAGCGGACCCGTAAGCAAAATACACTTACGCGAAACCCGCGGGAACATAAGAATCTCCTCCGAATAACCCAATTCGCAATACTCATTAAGCTTTCTACGGGATGGCTTGTTAAGAAGGGCGCGTCACTCTCACTGAAATTGTTGGAGTAGAATTCACAGCACCACAATCGAATCGGTAGGATAAAGAAAATGATACGATTTGTTCCCTCCTAGACGCGGGTTGTCATACCACTCCATTGTCCAGTTCCAGCTTGAGTGATATTCTTATGCTCCCTCCCTTCCCAATATATATTCAATGTCATATAATAATATACCATATATACCGAATGAATATTATAATGATAATAAATGTAGTGAATGAATATTATAATGAAAAATAATATAATGAAAGAGCATAAGATTGATAAAAAAAATTCCATTTTTGAACCTGAAAGTTTAAATTGATTTAAAATTATTTTACAAAACTTGGGATATCCATGGATGATCTGAAATTAAGCATATATAGAATAGTAAACCTAGTCTCATAGGTACTACAGTGATTTTAATGAAATAAATTTGAATGCAATAATGCAATAATATCACATCATTCAATATCATAACATAAAATAATAAACTGACGTTATAATGTAAAATAATAATACGAGCAAGCCAGAAGAATAACTATCCGTAACTTACCTGGTCATCCACTCATCGAAAGAGTTGCACTGTTGCAGCTTATATAGGATTAAGAACTACTAAGACTAGAATTTGTTTTTACAATTAAAGTCAAAGAACACAATTAGCGTAGGTACGATATATATCTGACATCCACTGGTTTGTTACTGAATTTAAAAATTAGATACGTATTAGTTAATATCCTAATAGTCTTGGAAAAGCCGAAAACAGCTAACAATAAGACGAAATAAATTTCATAGGAGTATGAATAATGTCAAAAACGGAAACTTAATAAAAGTTAACAAAAATTGAATTTTCCGATAACTCTTGTTGGTCTGGACACATAAATGATTCTAATTCATAAATGAACCACGAAAAGTAAAAAAAAACCATCAAATCCTGTGTAACATGGCTTCGTGAAAAGGGTGTAACTATGGGACAATTGGCGAAACGCTTTTGGATTCATCACGCGAGTGTAAAATCCATCATAACCAAGTTTGAGGAACACTGTTCTTTGGATGAATTTCCAGGAAGAGGCAGAAAACCCAGATCTTCCAACCTTAAACTGGATCAGAAAGTGATAGCTCTAATTCGGAAGAACAAATCCATGCCGATACGTGATTTGGCCAATAAAGCGGAAACCAGCGTCGGAATGATTCAACGTATCAAGAAACGGAACCACCTGAAGACCTACAAGAAGCAGAAAATAGACAAACAAAGTACAAAACAGAAGCAACGCGCAACAACAAGGCTGCATGTATTTTGATGGACGCCGACACCTATGTCAAAGAGGACTTTAAAACTCTTCCAGGTCCACGATATTACACTGCCGTTGAAAGGGAGGATGTAAGCGATGCAGAAGTTCGGTCGAAAAGTGCGGGTATGCCAACAATATGTTCCTGCGGTATGAAGTCTTCATTTTTTTACGCTACTGGAACAATCAATGCGGAAATCTATCGATCTGAGTGTCTGCAGAAGAGGTTGCTACTTTCATATCAGAAGCATTGTACCTCTCCAATGTTTTGGCCGGATTTAGCGTCGGCGCATTACGCCAAAACAACTCTCAAATGGCTCACGGAAAAGGGCATAGATTTTGTTGATAAAGACATCAATCCACCAAATTGCCCTCAGCTTCGGCCCATCGAACGTTATTGGGCAATTGTTAAGAAGGTCTTCAAAAAGACTGGTAAAGCAGCGGAGAATATGCAGGAGTTCAAAAAAAATTTGGGTAAGGCGTCCAAAAAAATGTGATGAAACACTTGTGTGTAACTTGATGAAAAGTGTTCAATCAAAAATTCTCAAATTCGTGAAAGAATAATATTAATTTCATCTGGTCATTACAATGTTCAAGTTCAATCCCGTACAATAAAGAATCATCCATTTGTTTGAATAAAACTTTTTTTTTCATTATTTGAAAGAAAACTATGTGGACTTATTTTCAATAAAGTCCATATTTGCCCTGTGAATAATTGTTTAGTAATGGTCAATGAAAGTTAATTTGAAGTCTAAGATAAATTCCTGAATCCCTGACTTCTTCACATTTTTCTACATTCTGATTTTCTAATGCAATTGTAATGTTTAATAACGTTCTGTTCCTGTTAAATGATACTATGTTACATTTTTTACATTGAGTTTCAATAGGCTTTTCTTAATCCATATGTAAAATCAGTGTATTTCGTTCTGGAAATTATTGATGTCTTTTTCGATTGTTACATTTACTTTTTTGAAGTGAAAAAGTGCGAGGTTGTGTCGCCGGCTACCTGGAAAAATAAGACGATGGTTGGGCAACTCATTGGAATCTGAAAAGACGAGTCGGAATCCATTTTGTGAAAGTACGTACTCAGCTGGTGATAGCTCGCGAGTTGCGTCTTTCTCTACTGATACTGGCCAATTTTCGGGCGCTCAAAGAAACAACGATACAGATCGTGAGTGATACTGTTACCCGGATAATCCTACTGTCACGTTCAGAGAAATTGTTCGTTTTTCGAATCGTATAGAAGGTCGGGTTAATTCTGTTGTTTAGACATAAAAAAGGAACAAGCAAAGATTTCCACATAGGGAAACTGCCCCCATATTAATCTCATTGTTTCTATATTCATCCTACGATGAATCAAACAATTGGGCAGTTGAAGGATCGGTTTCGTTTTCTAATAATGTTTGCTTACGTTAAATAACTACAACAAACATTACTTACTAATCCTGTCACGTATATATCGTTTTGTTTCAAGTAGGATGAATTGCAAAGTGATGAGATTAATATAGGTACATCTTCCCTAGGAAACCGCTTATTGATGCACTGCCAATCGAGTTTTAGTGCACTTATCAGAAATTCCCGAACATATCGGAAAGGCCGGATGGTGCGGGAGGAAAAAAATAGCGCTTCTAATTCTGCCGAGAATGAGAAGTATGATTCTGATCGGTTGAGATCGTTTCTATACATTCATATCATTTTTCACTAAATCTCGAATACTTTTTCAAACAGACGTATCTGATTTTTTGTAAAGGAAGAGGGGAAGTAAGATTCAAAATCTAACTTCCTCTCTTTGTTTACAAAATCAAATTTGTCTGTTTGAAAAACTACTCTAGAAAAACTCTACAATTTTAATTTGTATTATATTCTTATATTTGTATTATAACTTTAGAGCATTTCCAGCCAGAAACGCTAAAAAATTTATTGATTTTGTCTCGACAGTTTCCGATTTTAATGAAATGTTGTCCATATGTAAGTTTCTACCCAAAAAAACATTTTTCATAAAAAAATCCGAAAATTTTCAGGACTAATTCTCCATAGGGGCTTACGTTAAATAAGAATTTAATTTTTTCAAAAAATAATAACATGTAAATGATTATTCTGATCAAAATGTCGTCTGAGAAAAAGTTGTAGGTCATTAAATGTTTTTCAAGAAAAAAATACATTGAAACTAAAACAATGTAAATTCACGCTAAAAACACATAAGTCATTAATTTTTTTGGAGGCTTCTCCCTTCGAATTTTCTGAATTTTTTTGTAAAATATTGAAATTACGTCCTAGAATCCGATAAAAAGTTTCAGACGGTCAGCTCTTCAATTTTTAAAATTTTTGTTTTTTAAATTTTTATAATTTTTTTGAATTTTGTGAAATTGCCTATTTGTTAATACAATTTTACCAAAAATAAATATTTTTGATAAAAAAACATGGAAATTCTTTTCGTAAGCCCAGTTGTTCTGAAGTTATTGCGTATTTTATTAAAAGGAAATTTTGTTGTATCAATATTTTCAGCCATTTTCAAATGTTAGTCACGATGTCCACAGAAAAATGTATATTACATGATAGATTATTGAATAAGAAACAAATCTTTCTCAGACATCGAGGCTGTCAGCCTTACCCGTTTCTGTTGAGACGCAACGGAAGCGATACAAACTGATGCTATCTGAAGTAAATGATCAAACTCAAAACTTCAAACTTTTTTTTTTCGCTTAATATATCGGGATTTTTGAAGCCTCTCGTTGAAAAGACAACAGTCAGGTAAATTTTTATTTATACCCGTGTCTGGAACAAATGTCTTATAGGGACATTTCAATACAATGGAGTCTACCATACATTTGAAATGAAGATAGGTACACAGTCAACAAATTGCTATATATTGGGAAGTTCTTCACATCATCAATTTAGGTTATCTTTCATAGCTTTTCAAGTTAAACAAGTAAGTTTATTTTCAAACACGGATAATACTTTCGTGTTGTAAACCTCTACCCAAATCGAAGAAGTGTGGTTTAGAGACTAGAAACTTGACAGATGGTGTTGTATGTATGTATGTATGTATGTATGGTAGCCACCATCCTCAGCCTGGGGATGAGCATAATAGAAGATCAAATTGAGCCACCGACTGAATTCACAATATCGCGATGAAGGGCCAAAACCGGGGGGGACCGAGAGAGACACCGGAATCCGGGAATTAGACCCCCCAACACAATCCGATACCCATTGCAAATTATTAGCTCAGGGTGGGGGAGAGGGCCAAAGGGGGGAGGGGAGGGGAAAAAAAAAAACCCTCCGGAACGCTTTGTTGTAATAGAGCTAGAAACTTGACAGATAGTGTTATTGAAAAATTAAGATCTTTAGGTTGTAATACCAATAGATAATTCGATGCGAATCTGCAATAAGCGTCGTCCCATAGTTTATCGTCCCCAACAAAAACCACCACCTTCGAATGATGGGGAAGTGCCTTCTTCCAGTGGTGTGCAATCAACGAAACCTGTAGATATGGAAAGTGAATCCATAGTCAATACCATCCCATCCGTTACGTCTCTAGCTTCATCGACTTCAGCGGAGTCTATTGTTAATAAAATAAGTTTGTCATATAACACCGAGTCATTCAACAATGGCATCATGGAAATTCATGTATCGTCAATTTCAACGAAGAAAAAGAGAAGTGCTTCCAACCCCCAGCAAAAAACCAAGCAAATTAGGGATGCAGTTAAGAGTAATATATTTGACGTTTTGAAAGATGAGGACCAAACAAATCTCAACGCCAAGGCTAAGGACTACGAGGTAATAATGAACCAGTTAAAGGAAAAATGTGCCGATCCTGAATGTGCTCGCGATCAACAATTTCAAATTTTGTCCATATTGCCAAAGTCTTGGACTACGCCAAGCATCGTGGATGAATTCAAAGTCAGCAGATACACTGCAACACAGGTAAGGTTTATGAACATCTTTGAATATTATTTCATGTCATGTTGGAAAAAATAATCAAAATACTAATTTATTATTTCTTTCCTTGCAGGTAAAGGATTTAGTCGCCGAAGATGGAATATTATGTAAACCCCGTTTCAAATTAGAACATGGACTGAATGCAGATTTAGTACGTAAATTTGTTCAATTCTACGAAGATGACGATATCAGCAGAGTTATGCCGGGCCAAAGAGATTATGTCTCTGTAGTGACGACCCGAGCAGCACACAACCTTCTAAACAAGTTACAGCAACTTGATTATGACTAGAATGAGTCACTTATAAGTAATCTCAACTCATTTGCAAAAAATGTGCTACTAGGGGAGTGAGGTACGCCAGATAATACAAAAACGTCTCTTGACGATGTCACTCAAAGAGTCATACTTGCATTTTAATGAAACCCATAAAGATGTTGAACTAAGCTTTAGCTGATTTGCAGCCTTACGGCCTTACGGATCCCATAACGTTTGTGTTTGTACGATTCACGAAAATGTGAATCTTATGCTCAAATGCTCTCATGCTTAAAAGTAAATCGCATTTTATGTGATCGCACTATCTACATATATAGAACAAATTCTGGGCGATGCACAATTTAGAACAGACTTTTGCCATCTTCGCGCGTGCATAAATTGTTACAATACGGATGAATACAAAGAGGCTGAAACGGAATTCGATCCGATTTTTAACAAAGCAAAACCAATTCCTGGAACTCAAAAATATCATTCTTACATTCCAGTTTCAAATAATCAAATTACAGTTAAGATATTTTCTAATTCTAATGATGAGTCCAAAATATTTAATGTATTCAAATGACCTGAAATTTAATAAATTTAATGAAGATTAAAAAAAAAACAACATCGTATGAAATACTGCCTCCTCTCTCCCCAAACAAAACTATCCGAAACACATACATATCTAAAAGCATCAACTTGATTCTTTTCCATCGTGTCCAAACAGAAACGGGTAAGTCTGACTCCCACCGTGTCTGAGAAAAAAAATACCTGTTTTTTTAATAATCTATTATGAAAAATACATTTTGTTGTGGACATCACGACTAACAAACAAAAAAGGGCCAAACAAATTTCAAAATCATAAATTTCTGTTTTTTAAATTCGCAATATCTTAAGAACGGCTAGGCTTACGAAAAAATATTATACTTTTTCAATGAAAGTAATGCACAAAGTTTATTTTTGGTATGATTTAATAAAAAAGTTATCATTTTTAACTTTTTCAATAAATTGATAAATGTTGAAAAACAAAAAATAAAAAAAAATAATGAAATGACCATCTTAAACTCTTCATCGGCTTCAAGGAAATAGCTTCAGCTTTTTTTTAAAAAAATTAGGAGGATCGAAGGGGGGGTCCTCTGACAAAATCAACGTTTTATGTTTTTTAAGTATGAATTTACACATAATTTAGTTTCAGTGTTTGTCTTTTTTCTTAAAGAACACTTTATTACCTACATCTTTTTTAAGACGACATTTTGATCAGATGAGCCGTTTGCGAAAAAAATTATTTTGAAAAAATTAAATCCATACTTTCAATACGCCCTTATAGAAAATTAGTCCAGGATAATTTGGATTTTTTTATGGAACACGTAATTTTGGGTAAAAACCACCAAATGGACAAAATTTCAGATCGGAGAGAATAGGGTCCAACCGTTTTGCTATTCTGGCTGGAAATGCTCTTTATATATCCCGGAGCAAATGGTACGGTATGCCCACACATCCTTTCTCCCCGGTAGATTTACAAAATGCGTTGTGAGTTCAAATCTATTCATTTGAATCCAACTCATTTTACAGAACCATTTGTGCGGTTAAGGCTACGCAGTAGGCCTGGCCGCTTTGATGCCTGTATCATGTCTTCGATATGCTGCAAGCATCAATGTTGACAAAAAAGTTATTGGACGTCAGCTAACTCATTTATTTCCAGGATTCTTTCTCGTACTGGCTGCGTTTTTATTAGATAAGATTAGGTTAGGAATTGATTGATGTCTTCTTAATTTCTTAGTTCCAAAAAAGGCTTCAAGTCATCGACATAGATGAGTACTTTAAGTCTTTTGAGGAAGAAGGGAATGTCGTTTACGCACAGAAATAAAGTAGAGGTCCTAAATGAGAGCCTTGGGGGACACCTAAAGTAACTTGCAGTAGATTCGATTTCCTTCTTGAAAATTTAATAGTTTATTGGAGGTTGGTTAAAGCTATTTAAGCAGCCCAGGTTCAATTCCAATTCTTGGCAATTTGGAAAGCAACATTGGTATGTCAATGCGGTCGAATGCCTTGCTAAAGTCTGTATAGAGAGCTTCTACATTGTTTTTTGTCACCCATTACAATCAATAAATAGTTTAAAAATTCAAGCAAATTTACCGAGGTCTTACGCCCTTTAAAGAAACCGTGTTGCATATCTTTTATTATATTTTTGGTTTGTTGAAACAATTTGTTCGTTGACAATTGCATTGAAAAGTTTTGGAAAGCAAGAAACGATGGCTATACCGTGATAATTACGTACATCTGATTTCTGGCCAGATTTGATATCTTGCTAAAAATTAGCTAAAAATGATTTTTTCCTCTATTTAAAAAAAAATCCAGCTTCTAATGACGTATTAAAAATTCAAAAGAAAGGAGCAGTAAACTAATGGAGTTTTTATAAATATTTGAGGAATTCCGTCTGATCCAGGACCTTTCGATGCGTCCAAATTGTTCAGAGCTTGCAAAATATCCTGAAGTTGATTGACGACAATTTTTCTTGGTAATTTTGGACAGAATGCAAAATAATCATGGTTGCGATCTTCCTAAAAAAATGGTGGATTTCTTGGTAAAAAAAATCCAAAAAGATAACAATTTTGTTCTGAGCTGTTCTCAATATTTTCTTTAAGATGTATTATTGAAGGAAAATACCCAATCAACACAGAACTAGCAAAATTAGTTGCAGCAACTTTATTGTGACTTATTCCAGTCATTTTACAGTTATTTTAACCGAATTGCAACAGGTGTGCTGTTAGGGTAGTCAGCTTTTAACTTGGTTTTTAAATAATTAAAGAAATTCTTTGGACAAGATTTTATCTCAAGTTCTTTTTCGAATTGTATTCTTCAATTGCATTACTGATAGCAAAAATCAGTGGATCGCATCTTTACAAATAGATTGCTAAATTTTCACTGTTAATTCGTTTTTTGTAAGTTTTATGAACTTTTTGTTTGCATTTTTAGGTTTGTTATATATTTGATATACCAGACAGGACATTCCAGGAAAAACTCATCGATAAGCTGTTTGATGATTGCTTTAGAGAGTTTGTTGTATGCACTCAGTTTAATCTTCCATATGAGATGTCAATTCAAAACCTCATATGAAAGAATATTTCCTGCTGAATAATTCTGAAATCACTGTTGGTCGAGAACCGGTAAAATCAGTCGGGGGATCAAAAAATGGCACCGAATCAGCCATCCGTGCTAACCGGCAAATTTGTGCCGAAATTTTGCAAAATATCTTGCATGCCCTATACAGTCGGATTGAGTGGCTGGAGCACAAATCATACCTCACTCTTTTCAAACAGCAATGCTCCCTAGTAGGAAAGTTTACTGAAGGACCACCACATTCACCGAGGACAGATGTCCATCGGCTGTATATACTCTCACCATCCGTTAAGTTCGAAGTTCTATGAAATAGAGACGGAATGATGAAACCAACGAATGTTCCGGTTCGCTGGGACGAACTCGAAAATGGGCTTTTGTGAGTCATGTTTGCTCATACAGCAAGTGGTAATACAGTGTACAGCAATCTGTAAACGGTGTAGGAATGCATGCCAGCGAGAAGGATTGTTCTTTTGGATTGCAAAATGTCATCCGCACATTAATGCTCGAGATGCTTTTCAATTTAACTATAGAGCGAACAAACCTTGCAGTAGTGTATGTTCATATATTGTATGATATTCTACAGATTACCCAATACATATGATTCGACACACCTTTTGAGCTCAAAGTTGAAATCGCGTGATATAAAAAAAATGGTAATGTCATGGTTGGCCCCATGAATGAAATGTCATGGTCATAAATATTCTTATCAGCTGTGATTTTTTCTAACGTTATAATATTGCAAGGACTGTTCAGATTATATAACGGACACATTGAATTTTGGTCACATTGATTTTATTTATCGAATAAGGTCTGCATTTGTCATGGCCAAATGCTATGATAATTATAAATCTATCTATCATAGAAAATAACTCAAATATACTACATGTACAAACAATAATTGTATGCGTATCTTTCCGGAATAATATTTCCGATACAATGTAAAATAGAATAGTAGAAAATATTTTTTGGTATCCGTTTCATTAACTGAACAGTCCTTAGTATCAGATACAGTACCAATTTCGACTTAGTCATCATCAGCTGAGTATTGATTAATTTTTGACCATATTTCCTAACCATTGCGTTTAGTTGGACTTTTGACAGGCAATAAAACCAAACCTCCCGTGAATTCCCTGTCTGCGGCGTCATTGAATTTTGTTTCGTAGTATCATAGGTTGTTATTTCTGATTTGTCTGGCATTGAAGCAACCGAATGTTGCAACTTAGATTTGGAACGGATTAAGTATATCTTCGCGACTTTGTCCCTCTGATGTTGGCAAGATAAAGTTTTACGTGTATAAGGGTGGAGGGGGTTTACTTATCATAGTGAGTTGAGTTTTTATTTCTCTTGTATCGAAGGGCCATATTGTGAAAAGCACGATCATTGTATGAGTCAACATAGCAATAATTCAAACAGCTTATTTTACTTCAATTGACGGAAACATAAGGTACTGATACCATATGAATACCTTTAAAATGACACGCCATTTGCTGCCATTTTTGCTTGGTGAATTTCGTGGAATTACGCGAACTTTTACAACGCTTAGCCAACAACAAATAATAGCCTACTACGTTGGAAGAAAGATTTGTTTGGACGAAATATTGTTCGTTTCTGTAAAACAGATACAGTCACAAATAACCATAGGTCATGTTCGATAACTTTGTCATAGTATGACTAATTTTGAACATATTTAATTACTGTGCAGTTTATTATTACCAGTATTGTACCTATAGATTTGTAAAATGCTATAGAAGCAATTTTTGGGAACATGAAAAAAAAACAAGTTTTCATTGATTCCTGTTTTAATTCATGATTAAAAAAAACTCCACTCTGTGTTGGCATATTCTTCAATTCTCTGATTGCTTTATTGATCAGTTCCTTTTGGGTTTTCGCTACAAAATTATTCAAATAGATCCTCCACTTCAGGTTCACACAGAAATTTCCAATTGGGTGCAGCGGGGCACGTTGAGGGGTTTGGCGCTCTTGGGGACGACTGGGATCTTCAAACGCTCCATCTTCTCCAGTGATCACTTCGCCTAATGTGCCGAGGCTTGATCTGGCCAGAAAACGACACCGTCCTTCGGATGGTGTTTCTTAATTAAGGCCACAACATCCGACGAGCACTTTGTGCTGTTAGCTCTCCGTTCACCGCAAGTCCAGAAGAAAAGAAAAGCGGCCTTGGCATCCTCTACTCACTGATTGTCAGCCACAAGAGAACTTTCTTCGAGGGCTTCGTGAGGGAGATGTAATTCTCTTGGTGGCTCACCTCCTTCCTTGGGGATGAGAAATAGCCGGTGTTATATAATTGTTCAAAATATATCTTCTAAACAAAGCTTAAATTTTTTTGTCTAATGGGAAAAACCTAATTTCATACACGCATACAACCGAAAAGGCACAATAAATGTGGCATTTTTGAACATCTTTAATGTCATACCGGATGTTATGTTGAACATCCATAAAACACATATTATGTCCTATGGATGCTTCCCACAGCATGCTCATAGCATAATGATGTTCTGTCCAAGTAGTTATTAACTCCGTAAATTCTAAATATAAATAATGAAGCTATTTTACCATGAAAAAAAAACATGCAAAACACTTGCATATGACAAACGAATGTTATTCGAGATAATAATGTTTTGCATTTGTCACGGTTCTAAAATGTACAAATACCTAAATATTTTTGTAAACAAGATTTTGTCATGGCTTCCTACACACTTAGAAATTATGAATTTTACACGAGACGTAATTCATGTTTGTAAAAAGTCGGGGAATGTAAAGAAAGATTTCGTGTAAAATTATGTCTCTTGAAACTGACACATACGCAATTCGACAAAAGATGTGTTTGATTGAATTTATTTTCTCATCTCTTTCAACTCATTCTTATGTGCTAAAGGACGCTGGCATGTGTCGGTCTCAGGGGACAGAAATTTACATGACATTTTGGTAGTGTGTACGATATGATATCGGTGCTAATAGTATTATACGCGTTTAAGTTGATTGTTAACTAATTTTTCAAATGGGAAATCTATACTCATGGATGTTGCATCAAAATTGCACATGTGTCTCAAGCGTAGCAGTGTAACTTCCCGTTTTACCTTCCCTAATCTAATGCGCCATTGATTGGATTGAAAAACGTAGAAGGTAACCCGAATCAATTATTTAATTTCTGTGAGATTTCTTTATGGAATCCACAAAAATCAACATGGCGATTTTCAAATGAAGCCTACAGTGCTGGTAAAAACGTTAGTAATAGTTTTGAATTTGAAATGTTTTTTTTTAACCTTCAAAACAAAACACTCAATCTCATTTCAACTCAGCTTTGAATCTTATTTTCTTTTATGTTTTAAACGTGCGGCCTTGCTGAACGTACAACACTGGCCGGCCTTACTTGCACAAACTTCCTAAAGCACTGCTGGTGCTGTTTTTGCCGCTGAAATTTGAACCAAGGTAATTGGGTTTTCGATTTTTTTTGTTACTGTTTTAACTATTTCAGGTGTTTTTGGTGCTAGTTGTTAGATTACGGCCGTTCGTAGTCTCGTGCGTTATAATAACGTGCTCAAATATTATTTCGGTAACAACAGTTTACCCACTGGAGTGATGCACCTGCTACAGTTTAAAATTTGTTTATTGAAACAGGGAAATAGTTTGTGTATTTTTCGATGCTATAAAAATTTCATCTAGCATTAAAAAGGATTAATTTTTCTGTTCGCTTTAAAATGGATCAGAGTGATTCAATTTTTATCAAATTTGCGAGGCATAGTTTAAAGCTTTGGAAATCTTTTGACATACTTTTGTCACTCGCCACCTCCCTCCCTTGTCTTTCGAGCCCCAAATAAAATACGCGGCGTGTGAGGTGAGACGAAAAGCTCTCACATACGCGGTGACGGGCTTACGATAAACCAGCAGTTTAAATGGTTTCCCGGACAGATGAAAAGGACAGGTCGGCTTCAACAGCTGGCGCGGCTGGTTTCCGCCCACCAGGAGTCGATCAATTCACAGTAAAATAATCGCAGTAATCGATAAGATCACGCAGGAAGTCAAAGTACTTCAGTTCGGTTCTTGAGGCAGAAGGTGGATGGTTTTACGGATTGGATTGGATTCCTTCCTTCAGCGATTTGAGAAGGGATTTGCACAGCATTTCTCGATTGCCTCTGAAGTGGATGAGAATCGTTTGAATTAACTAGTAATTGTAATTGGTCCAATCTAGTTTACCTAATATTCGGTGTCACATAATGCCTACGGACGGAATCGTCGAGAGAGTGTTGAGGGATATGCCCAAAGAGGTCAGATTCTACAGTTCTCACAACGCTCGGTGTTCGATCTCACTAATGTTGTTATTGGAAATATTCAGACCACCCGGTGAAGAAATCGAACTGATTTCGACTGCTTGATGTACATGATAGACATGTTCAGTAACAGCTCCCGGGCAGTAAAGTTTCACATTTGCATCTACCGCCAAGTGGTAGCGTTCGGAACACATGCGATGGCCTTGTTGATGTCCATCACGTTGCAGCAATACAGGACACCCGGGCTCGACGGATTTTCATTGCATTCGCATTCATTGGTTAGATTGTGGCACAGATCCGGTCCTGCATTGTAACAGCCAACAGCCTAGCTCCTAGGTCGGTGGAACTAAAGTCGGGGTTGTTGGGATGGTCGTCGTATAAGTGGTGCTGGTTGTGAAGATAAAGAATAAGGAATTGACGACGACTCGCCCGGCGGGCTAACGCAGTGGAGCCAACGAAAAAAACAAAATCCGGAGCACGAATAGTAATTGAAAATTTCTTTTTTTCTTTCGAGGTCAGAAGAAAATTTAGTTCACATGATTTTGACAATTTTGGACATCCGACAACAGAAATCGACAAAGATATTTCAGTAGGGCCTAACTGACAAATTGCAAAAAAAATCATTAATCTACCACAGCAATTTCGAAGAACAAGAGTCCTTCTGTTCGATAGAATTGGAAGCTCACATGGGTAGATTTTGTATTAGAAGAAGCCATTATTTAGGTTTGTCAGTTAGGCTCTATTGAAAAATCTTTGTCGAAATATGATCTATCAAAACATCGATCAATGCCAAAGCACAAAAGGCATGACTGAACAAATCAACTAACTCTTTCACACTCGCCTTGTATCCTATAATGAAGTGTCGATGCGCACATATGAAAGTGTTGAATGTTAGAAAGAATAGGTTGAGGCACTCAGCCTAACCATATATTCATCACATTGATACTGAAATTCATGTGAGCTACAGCGAAATCCTTAATGAATGCCCCCCTGGAGAAATGTCATTTTATTTCTGGCAGTTCTCGTTGTCATATTTTTTAGCAGTTTTTTTTTAAATTCTGATCGCATCGTCATCGCACTCTCATCGCGATTGATCGTGCCAATGGCAAAAAATACTTTCAGTACAAAGAAAATTGTCATCATTGTTGTATTTTTTATGTTAGGAAAGATTTATCTAACGCTCATCGTGGGAGTGTCACCCCTCTCGTCAGCACCCCCAGTTTAAAAATATTTCAAATCAGAAACCATAGGAAAGAACGATTCAATTTCCTATCTTGACGGGTAATTTTTATGTTGTGTACATTTTCTATTTATTTATTGTTTGGTATGTTGGATACACGTTCCTACTAAGTATCATAGACTCACAGTCCACCCATTTCGATAAATAACACTTTTTGATAATGCTGCAGTTAAATTCTGTTATTATACCATGAGCAAACCATGTGTTTTGGTTATTAATTCCATACAATGAAATAAGAAAAAAATGAAAAGTGTACTTTAAGTTGCCAAAAATGAAAAGTGTTCTTTAAGTCGTTTCCCTTTTATTGAAAGTAATAAGTTTAAACGTGAATTGCGGCATATCCCGCCCTTATCACACCTGATATTCGCCTACAATATCGTCCTATGATGTCGCAGCGAAATGAATGAGCAGAATATTTATGTAATACATACCTTCACTGCTGGTCAAATTATTGGTCTCACATGCAGGTCTATAGAAGGAGATAAGCCCTCACACCATCGGCAAGGTGAAACATTTGACCTATCAGAGCGCGTGGCATGTAGGATTGAAGAATAAACTCAAACATTGAAGTTAGTTTTCTCGGAACCAGATTCTTGTCACTAAAAATCCATGGTTACAAGGCCCCGTATATCGGATTCAGTTGTTTCGTTACAACAAGTTGTTTCATTCCACAAGTTGATTTTCAAAATTTGATGTATGAAGAACTAGTGGTCTCTATTAATCCTACATTATTATCTAAATCTACATTGTTCTAACACTAAGAAATATGCTTGAAATCATATATTTACCAACCGATCGGTGCAAATCTGCTCACGAATCGTGGATATTATATTTAGAATAATGCAGTGTCAGTAAAAAGGTAGGTTTAATGAAGAGGCAAAAGATTGTCACACATCATATTCCAAAATTATTATATAAATTATTATCTGGAATGAGCTTCCGATAAATTTATAACAATAGATCAAAATGAGTGCTCGCAACCCTGACTGCCTGTTTTTGGGTAGACAAAAAAAAACATTGCATGTTTCAAAGACAGCTTGTCGCCGTCTTTTAAGAGATTATGTGTATGAACAAACAAACAACTATACAAACAAACAACTAAAAAATTACTACTGGAAAATCTATTTTAAGAGAGTTTTCATAAAACTCGCTAATGAAGCTAATGAAGCTAATGAAATTGGTATAAACCTCTGCTCGGGTAGAAGACATTGAAACCTTTAAAATGATGTACAGCATATTTTCGGGATCAACTAACTGGTTTTGATGATACGGGTCGTGACTCGATGAAAACCCTGCATGCCGATTATGTGTCAATATAATCAATTCCAATCTGTGAAGGCAAAAACAACACCATGCTGAAGGTTGCTGCGTTTGATTCCCGATCAGGTCTGGTCTATGTTTTTTTTTCGAACATAAATTCATCTTGAAGCGTCTAAAATCATGTGATAACAAATTTAAATACCAGACTATCATTGTTTAACACTGAATATGTTATCAATGAGGCTGAATAAAGATCCAAAGTAACAAAATAGATAACACAAAAATACTCGTTGGATATCAGAATATAAAAAGTTTTGTTATCATTCCGTTCATCTTGATAACAAATCTTAAAATGTGATCGAATTATTTGAATTAGTTCCAAAAGATGTCATTAATTTGATATGACATTCTCATGGTGATAACTGAAATATAACTTTTGGTACAAAGCAGAACTTCTTGTTCAGAACGGACGGTTTATATTTATAGTTTTGCATTTAACTTGTAAACGTTATAACGGTTGTCAAAAAAATTGTTTTAAAAGTGGTAACATGTGACAACAAAATAAACCAATTATGATAACGAAATTTGTTATGCGATTACAACTGAAATCAAAATGAAATCTGAGATAACAGATCTTGTTACTTGTATGATATCAGTTTGTTATTTTACTTCCCTAGGGTATTTAGTAGCTGTTGCCACTACTTTTTTAATTTAAATCCCCAAATCCCCAAATTAATCAATATTCTCACAATGAGTCATAGGATTGTAATAGTCGTCAGCTGGTCATAAACAACATACATGATAGAAAGAGGTGCACAAGAAGACAATGTTATCCTCCCATCCCTAATTCAGATGTGATGGAATCCAGGTGGTAGACGAATTTATTGACTGCCGAAAACAACACCAGAAGAAAGATAAAAGAACGTGCCTACTTTGGGACTTCGAAGGACGCTAAGATCGAACAGAAGAACAACTAGTACAGGGTGGCACCGTAGAAATGATACATTTGAAAATTGTTATAAAATTTAAACAGGATTGTATTTCTCACTCATTTAAACTTAAATAACAAGTCAAACTATTAAACTTACATTAGGTTAAGTAAAGTTCAAATCTTTCTCCTCTTTAGTTAATCGCTCGAAGATGCTTTTAAAAATTGTGTCACCATCTATCTACGTTTTTCAAATCATTTCAAACACATGTGCTTCAAGTCACCTAGTTTTTCCCTAGTTAGTTCCACCCAGATACTGAAATCCAGTGGGTTCAAATCAGAAGACAATGCAGGCCATTCAGAGAAACTGATGAAACATGGTAAATTTTCCTGCTGAACAATTACTGCCTTATGCGCTGGAGCTGAATCCTGTTGTAAGCAAAAACTTTCTTCTAACGTATGAACTGTCAACCAGTCACTGTTCCAAAACGTACACAAGGGGTTCACCGATAATGGTATACATTGTACCGAAAGGATGCTATCCTGTTTCATGTTGCCACCCTGTATAAAAGAAAAACTAGTTCGTCCGGTAGTCATCTACGGTCATGAACCATGGCCAATGTTCGCGGAGGACCAACGCGCCTTTGGTGTTTATGAACGGAAGGTGCTGTGTACGAGGTATGGTGCAATGTATATAGAATGTTAATAAGGCGCATGAATCACTTAATACATGAATTGCTGGAAGAAACTTCCATCGTTATTACCTCAAAAATGTGCATGGATATCGAACGACAGCCCAGTGAAAATGGTTCTCGAGTACGATCCGACTGGTACAAAAAAATGAGGTGCACAACGGGCAATGTTGATGGATCAAGTGGCAAGCCCTGACTGTAAGTCAATAAGTAAGTCCTACACACTTAGAAATTATGGATTTTACACGGGACGTAATTCATGTTTGTAAAAAGTCGGGGAGCGTAAAGAAAGGTTTTGTGTCAAATTATGTCTCCTGAAACTGACACATACGCAAGTCGACAAAAGATGTGTTTGATTGAATTTATTTTCTCATCTCTTTTAACTCATTCTTATGTGCTAAAGGACGCTTGCATGTGTCGGTCTCAGAGGACAGAAATTTACATGACATTTTGGTAGTGTGTAGCATCATCAGAATTCATAAGTAGTAGTATTATTTTTTGTTCAAAACTAAATTAATGTTAATGAAAATGTGTTCATTGTGTTCCGGTTGATGTTGTCTAGTAGTGAACACATTTTCAACAGTGAACACATTTTTATAAACATTTCTAGCTGACCCGGTAGACGTTGTTCTGCATATAATTAAATTACCTTGCCACTTGCACAACACAATCCTGGTGTTTCATTTGGGAACTTCAATGCATTACAATGAGAACAAACTATACTCATTGATCCAATGGCGACTGATATATCCGCACTCTAATCAACGTGGGCACAATTGTCACCAGAACTTTCTGGTACTTCCCGATTGCTCTCTCTACTTCACTCAACATCATCCGTGCCAATCGTTGTCGATCAAATTTATTTTGAGTTGCACGCTGATCGTCGCTTTGTCTCATTCAAGAATTTGCTGAGCTAGCAACTTAAAAAAACCGAGTGGATCCCTGAATCCGCGTAAAAACCCGTAGTTTACGAAAACCTCGTAAATCTAAGCGAACGGCATCTACTCGCGTGAATTCAGAAAACCGCGTATTTTTCCGAAAACCACGTCAAATCCCGAAAACCACGTAAAAAACTTGCGTAATAAGCGACACCAGTGTACTTTTCAAAGGGTCCTATGTAAAAATGAGAGATTTTCTCCTCTCTTGTAATTTTTGTTAATTACGACACCATTATAAAATTTTCTAACGGTTTCTCCTTACATATCGGAAGATGAT
Organism: Aedes koreicus; assembly: GCA_024533555.2. Taxonomy (NCBI): domain Eukaryota; kingdom Metazoa; phylum Arthropoda; class Insecta; order Diptera; family Culicidae; genus Aedes; species Aedes koreicus. Next base: position 569,957 of record JAHHFK020001818.1, read on the forward strand.
CTTGCTGTCTAGCATATTATGATATTCCCATACAAAATGAAAATTTGGTTTTTATGATTTTTTTTTTCATTTTTCAGTGAGTTTTTCTTATTTTTTACCTTTTTCTTAATATAAACCTGTTGAGAACCAAGACGAACCAAATAAAAAAGAAATCAAGTAAATCCATCGTATCGTTCGTGAGTCACGAACGAACAGCAGGTATATCTCGATAGTACGTATATCAACTTCCTCATTTCAAATCACAATTGCATAAAAACTACTGGTTGTATCTGAAATCTAATGTAACCAAAAAAAATCTTTTTTTTTGTTGTATAAAATTTCAGATACAATCAGTCGTTTTTATGCAATTTCGATTTGAAGTGAGAAAGTGGACGTACGTACTATCGAGGTTTACCTGTATATATTTTAATTTTTAACGAAATAGCTGCTTATTTTAATGATGAAATTGATGGCAGATGCTTGCACCTTAATATAACTTCCTGTATTAATCGACGGAAGCCACCAAAATCGTTTTATGAATGAATACTATGGCACTGATATACAGCTGTTACTTTATCGCCTATGCCTTACTATGCTCGTGATATCTTCATCTTTCTGCGATAAGCTAAAAATTTGTCCTCCGGAAGATATAAAACAAGCCTTCAATTTCAAATCACCAATCAGTACGTTAGAGGGAGCAACGCCAGCAACTCTCTGTCTTAATATTTATTTCATAAATCCAAATAAAACAATGAAGGCCACGCTTGTCATCGCCACCATTGTCGCCCTTGGCTGCTGTTGCAGTTTGACGGCTGCTGATCCCATCCAAATTTCGGATAACAATGTAGGAGATATTATTAGTATGGGAGCGAACATTCAGGCTACCGTCGAAAGCAACATAAACGTGGCATTTGTCAACATTCTGGTGGCCATTTTGGTGCAATTGGGCGAATTGGATCTAAGCCAGCTTCCACCGCTCCCAGACTTCCCACCATGGCCTGAGATGCCACCACTGAATCCAGAGGAACAGAAGCTAGTCAGTGCTGTTGTGCAAAAGATGAAGAACAGGAAACATCATTAAAATAATAATAATAATAATAAAAATTAAAAAACTAATGTTTATTGACATCCATAAGTTGTGTTTTGGTCTGAAAATTCGAAATATTCAATTATGTCATGTACTATTTTTGAAATTTATTGATATGTCTGATCAAATGTTTAAAGAGAAAAGAAGGGCAACATTTTGTTTAAAATAAAATTAAAAATGTATTTATTTGCTTGAAAGTAGTTCTAAAGTCAAATGGTTCACAATAAGTTCTTATAACATGATTCTAAAAATAAATTTTAAGTTTGCGAGAAGCGCTACCCCATTTCCAAAGGAGCTTGTTTCAATCAGGTTGAAATTTTTAGAGCTCGTTTGTAAACGCCTATTTTTTTAATAAAGGGAAAAAGGAGTAAAATGGCGCTTAAAAATGTTATGGTCAAAAAGCATTATCACAAAAACAGCAAGAAATCCAGACAAGAGTACAGTTTTATTATGTTTACTATACGCTACAATTTAGAAGTGCTACTATTCTAAACGTTATCTTTTTAATAAATAGGAAGTGGGGTTAAATGATTCCTACAAAAATTGGTCAAAAATCGATAATATGGCAAAACTTCATACATGGTCGACAGATTTTGCTGAAATTTTGTACGATTTCTAAACTCTTATAGCACATCCGAACGCATCATTTCTGAGGTTACAAGATTATGACTTTGAAATTTTGCATAACATATTTTCTTGTACAGGTATACCAGCCCTGTAAATTTTAGCCCGATTGAAGAACATCGGAACAACCACGGGTTTCAGACCTCATGAACTAGCTCTTAAATATTGATTTAGAAATATTTCGACAAAGATTTTTCATTAGGGCTTTACTGACAAACGTAAACAATGGCTTCTTCCGTAGATTTCTTGAGGCACAAAGGCTACCCATGTAAGCCTCCAATTCTATCGGATAGGTGAACTCGTCTTCTTAGAAATGACCGTGGTAGATTGTTTAGGCGAGTTTTCTATGACGAAAAATTCACGGAAAAAGCCATTGTCTGTCTGGCCCTAATGAAAAGTCTTTGTAGATTTGTGCCTTTGAGTATCAAAATTAAACACTTAAAAGAATGGTAACAGTTAATAGGAGAGCCACCAATGGATTGTATTGCTGATATTATCATTTTTGTTCATCGACTGTTTTGTTGAAATGTAGAATCGTGTGTGCATCCTTATGCTTGACGTCAGATTTGTCTGAATAACATGTCTTTGCTGTTTCAATTTCAATAATTTGCAACATGTATAATCTCAAGCACAATCAATGTCATCGTTCCTGATTGTTGCCGCCATATGTAGAATCACATCTACATGGCGTGCATTGTGCTTCACTTCCTCGATAGCTTATGGTAAAGCGATAATTGAAAAAGTCAGCAACATACAATGACGACGAACATAACGACTCTGAGGCCAAACATATGTGGAACGTGGCTACTGGCTCATCTGGTTAACTTTGGATCCGGATGGATGGATATGAGGTCCCAAACTCTATAACAACGTTTCTCAATATATAGGTAACGAGCCACCAGCTCTATAAACGTGACACGCGTCAGTGAATCAGTTTGGGAAATGCACTGGATATGGATACAATATGGGTTGAGTATAATAGAAACAATCCAATCATTGTTTGGATGAACATATCAATGTCGTTATCATAACACTAAACATTAATTGGGATTTCAATAGGAGCTTATCAAATGTTACCGATTAGCTCTTTCAAGTTGATAGCACTTTTCTATTCTATAGATCTTGACAGCGGCCCAACCAGAGTTTGGTGGGAGGCGGGGATGTAGGATTCGATCTCTCCCAAAACCTTTTATAAATATTCCTGTTTGCTAGATCTTGTTACATAACTCGTCATCCATTTTAACGAAACCTCACCCCAGAAGGCAATCCTGGTTACGCTACTACATCTTGGTCATATATGAAATAAGGATCTGATGTTATAGAAAAAATAAACTCCAATAAACTCGCTTGCTTTTCTATTTTCGAAAGAAGGATACATACCTTTCGCAAATATAGTATTACTTTTCTACAATGTACAACATGCTTTGCCAATATTTATTTCAATTTATGAAAAAAAAATGTATTGCGAAAGGCAAATAAAACCAGATTTCTAGAATAAATTACACTGCTCATAAAAAAAGTAAGCCTTACAGCCTTGCTCACTTTGCACACAGGGTACGTTATATTTTTGCCGTGAACGTATTTTGAGAAGTGATAAGCGAAACCACGTTTTCTTCTAGCATTGACTTTGCTCATAGAAATTAGTGCCATTCTAAAGCGTGTCCGTGGAGTAGGGTAGATACACCGCCGGGGACTACTCGAGTAGATTGCGTCAATATGTCGGAGATAAAATGCTCACCTCGGTTCGGTTTCGAGGGAACTTCCACTGACGGGGGAATCTTCCGTCGGTGTAGGGTAGATCCATCGTAGGAAGTAACGTTTGCATTAAAAAAATGGACTTGTTTTGGATGGTGATAAAAAAAAAGTTAAGACAGATTGCTTTTGATAAATTTTCCATGGAAGGTAATTTAAGCTTACTTGCAAAAAAATTCTACGCTCTTGCGAGCGGCCTTCCGGCAGTCAACCGGAACATTCGCCATGGCGGACAAAAACATGCGTGTTGGCCTGTTTTTGAGTTGTTTCTTCGTTTTATTTATCAATTCCTCCTCAGTTTTCGCGACAAAATCATTGGAGTAGATCTTACGCTTAAGGTTGGCCCAGAAATTCTCGATGGAACGCAGCTGGGGAACGTTGGGTGGGTTCACCGACTTGGGTACCACATCGATATTCAGCCGCTCCATCTTCTCCAACGATCGCTTCGAGTAGATCCGACGACGCCAGATCCGGCCAGAATACCGCGTCTTCGCCCTTATGGTATTTCTTAATAAACGACGCAACTTCCGGCAGGCATTTCGTACTATAAATTTCCCTGTTCACGGCCATTCCGGAGCGAAAGAAGAGCGGTTTTGATATCCCCTTCAGCCACAGCAGCACCTTCTTGGGGAACTTGGTGTGTGAAAAGAACTTCACCTCGGAGCTCACTTCCTTCGTGGGGGAAGTAAAATACGAAGTGCCCTGCCAGTCGTTGCCATCCATGGTGAGATAGGTCTCGTCGTCCATCACCACCGCCACGTCGCGATTCGCCGGGAAAATTGAGTTGACCATCTTATTCAGCCGCTGCCGCTGCGTCATTGCCTGCAGCTCCGAAACCAGTGGACGCGACTTCCGCTTCCTGGCATGTATGTTCATGTTTGCCAGGTACTCGGCCAAGCGCACGCAGCGATTTTCCCTCGGTCTCCCTCTTCAGCATCCTTTGGAGCTTCTTGTCGCTCAGGGTCGTCGGCCGTCCGGAACTGGGCTTTTTTTCGATGCTCTGATTGTTGTCGAATAGTGCCAAGATGTTGTAGATGCTGGAACGGGCGCGCCGGTGTCCACAAAGTGCCGCACGATGTCCGTTTTCGACGCGGCGGGGTGCCGTTCTTTGAACGCGCACACTTCTGAACGGAGTTGCTTCACTGTTTTTGCCATTACGGTTAGAGTTCGACTGATAGAGCTGTTAAATTTTGTCTGATGACTCATGGGTTACTATGATTGATGCTGCAGTAAACCCATGAAAAATCGGCAATTTTTGTCCATTTTTTTTTAATGCAAACGTTCTTGGAGTCGATTGCGTTGAGGGTAGGAGCTGAAAGGCTCAGGAAGCGGAAATTTGATGGCTTAATAATGTAGGTGGGAACAAAATGGCTCAGACAAGTAGTAGGACATCATAGTGGCTAAATGGCCAAGATCCCCTGTGAAGTCATACCACAGGGTTGGCTCTGTGAGGGGGGAGGGGGGGGGGGCGTTGGTTCAGTGGGAGGGGTGCAACTATGATACGGATTCTAGTGGGATTAAGTGGGCCTTTTCTCAAAGTCGACCCTGACCACACTCTGACACAGTGCACAATGACTAAGTGCAGGCCTCTGTATTAAGTTAGTCCTTAAGGATTTCCATTCTCACAGTCCCCAGTTTTCAACTCATGCGATGGTTTTAGGCGTAGTCTCCAGCGAGGGGGGTGTAATGCCCCCGTATTTATTTGATCAAGAACTAAAGGTAACAACCGATGATAGTCAAAAAGTTTTGAAAGCGACATCTATCAAGCAGTAGAAAAATCAAACATTTTACGCCATTTTAATATTTCATCTTTCTTCTGAAAGATACGTACTCATAATTTCATTACGGTCTGTCTATTAATTCTTTGTTTACAAGCCATTTGAAGTTGACGTGTCAATGTATTTTTTAAAATGGAAAAATACGAATGTCGTGCAGTGATTAAATTTTTTGTTTAGGAAGGTTTATCGGCTACTGAGATACATGCAAAGATGATGAAAGATTAAAGTAGTATTATCCTTCATTTCCAACCGTTCACCGATCGGTGTTGGAGTTTAAGCGTGGCCGTACAAGCGTTGAAGACGATCCACGCTCAGGACGCCCAAAAAGGGCATCAACACCAGAAATCATAGCGAAAATACAGGATATGGTTTTAAAGATGATCATCGATCGACTGTGGGTGTGATAGCCGACACCATAGGCATCTCACATGGAACAACATGGCATATTTTGGCTGAAGTTTTGGCTTTAAAAAAAATTGTGTGCACACTGGGTGCCGCATTTGCTAACAATACAACAAAAATACGATCAAATGCGACTTTCTGAGCAACATTTGGAGCAATTTCGACAGAATAAAAAGGATTTACTGCATCGATTCATCACTATGAATGAGACATGGGTCTACTACCATGATCCTGAATCAAAACAAGAGGCTAAGGAGTGGTGTGAACCAGAAATCGGCCAAGAAGGTGTTAGCGTTAGTTTTTTGGGATGTAAAAGGAATTTTATTGATAGATTATCTCCAAACTGGTAAGACAATCAACTCTGACTATTATTGTGACCTTTTTGACCAGTTGGATGAAAAAAAAATGTGCAAAAAGACCCGGTTTACAGAAGAAAAACTTCATTTGTCATCAAGACGATGTACCTGCTCACACAGCTGAAAAAACCTTCGCGAATATCAGTGAATTGGGGTACAAATTGTTGCAGCATCCATCCTATTCGCCAGATTTAGCTCCCGTTGTTGACTTCTGGCTGTTTTCACACCTCAACATATTCCTTCGTGAAAAGCATTTTTTATCAAACGAATAGGTTATAGCCGTCGTAGAGAAGTGTTTTGAGGGCCTTCCAGAAAGTCACTTCCGTGATTATACAACAAAGTTGGGAGATCGTTGGACCAAGAGTATGGGAGACTCAGTATAGTCAATAAAAGTGATTTTCCAAAAGAAATGTATGTTCATTTCCGCTTTCAAAACTTGTTGACTGACCTAGTATACTTGAAGGTTCTACAGGATGATGTTGTACCAAGAATGAAGAAGGTGGCTGGTCGCCATTACTTCATCTTCCAACAAAACAGTGCACATGTAAACATGTCATTAATCGTCACGCATCCAGTTTCAGATTTTAGATTCACATATAAAAATGAACTACTTTTTTTCAGGAGTTCGCTTTAATATTTTTTAATTTAATTCTGTTGCATTGCAACGCCATTGTATTTTCTTTGTTCTATCAATCATGGTAGAAAAAATAGGTTCGTTCGTTTTTTTTCTGTGTAGAAGAATGAGCTTATAGATTTAAGAAATGCGCAAAAAAAGGCTTTGTTTTGCAACTCATGAGTCGCATCAAAATAAACGTGTTTTGATTTGTGCATGTTAGACCATTTATAATTATGTTTTCTGATCGGCAGGATGGCAATCGGGAAAAGGGATACGATGCACTAGTTTACTCAATACACAATACTTTACCTCAGCAAATGTTCAAATTTTTAGTCTTTAAAATCGAAACACTAAAAATAATTGAAAAGTTAACATTTAATACCTGATTTATGATTGGTGATGCTTTCATTTTTCGTATTCATTATGTGTTCTCATAAAGAGAACAAAAAAAAAGTAAGAATACTAACCATTACACTGCCACAAAGCATCTCTATGAACACATTTGTTCTAGTTGATTATGCTGAATACTTATAATTGATGTCAACTGGCCAGCAACGAAATCTGTCTATATTATGCTGAATTGTATTTCTTTACTAGGGTTAGGCTCACAAGCAAGTACATCATCTTAAATTTTAACAATGTTTGAGGTGATTCAGTCTAATTCAGTCAACTAGTGAACCAGTTCAGTTGGTTTGAAAATCAAATAAAAAATATTGATGTACGATTCTAAATTCTATAAGAAAGCTCTCTGGTTTCTCAGAGATAAGATTATAACTCAAGCAGCATCCCATAGCAATGTAATGAACATTAATTTTTTGAATGTTTTGCACATCTACTAGCAAACTTTATCACGAAGCACCGAAATATAATTTCCATTTCATTTCTTGGTTCAATCAAAATGCGTTCAGCGTTGTTATGGGTCGGTTTAGTGCTACAAATCTGTGCTGCATTGATAGGGCATGCATCGTCTGTGCCCACAAATAATGCTGGATGTCGTTGGGTTTACAAGTGCTGTGATTACGAACAGGAACAGTCGGATAGTTGTCAAAATCTTTGTCGAGATCCGGAGATTATATGCAATTCGAGTGTATCAGAAGCCCAGACTGAACCAAGCAACACAAGGCACATTTTATTTGCTAGATCCTGCAACGAAGGTTTCCGGCTGGATCACCGAGGACAGTGTAGACTCGTGTTCAGATAAGAATGGTTCGGCTGATGATAATCACACTCTTTCTTGGTTCGTTGTTAAATCTCGGTGTGCTTAGTGCATTTTTCAATAGTAATGGTGAGAAATGTGAGTGGCGATATGAATGCTGTCGGAAGAATGGCGAGGATGAGTGCGTAGAACTTTGTCATGAACCAGCTGCAATCGTATGTGTTGACATCGCTGGATTTCCCAAGAAGACTAATATCCTCAACGTTTACAACTGCCCAGAAGGATATCTTAAAGACGAAAAAAATATTTGTAGGAGAATCGCCTTTTGATTTGTATGCATATGAAATTCAAAATGTTTTGCTGTAAAGTTTTTCAATTGATGGACTGAAATTTGTAATCCTAATTTTTTTTTGAAGAATCCTTGAAAATGTTTGAAATAAATTTCAACTGCTGGACTTTAATTTCATGAAGAGATTCCTACTTTCAGAGGTGAACATTTTAATATGTTAGTTTAACATATGTAAAGTATTTTGGGAGTTTTATATGGCTGCAGAAAATAATTGCAAATAATTTTTCTCAACGTTGTGAAAAAATGAAGTGCTGTTATTCCATGTTGAAGGTCTTTAAATTTAGATTGAAAATAAAACAGCATATATATTCATGTTATTGAAGCTGATGTTGAGTATGTTAAGAAAGGTATGACAATGAAAAAAATCAGTGAGGTTGTGTACAAGGAACTTCCGCATAGTTGACGTAGACTACGTTAAGGTGAATTGCTGCTCCTGTATGTTTTCCTATCTTTTATCTCTCTCTCGCAAGTTTACCTCGCTATTTCAAATTGATAAATCTCGATTGTTAGTGAATGAACAAAAAATCGAATTACACCAGATTGCTCACAGCAAGTATGCATACAAACTGATGTGATTAAATGTCCAATATCTAGTACAGATTCTGAGTAATATCAATTTTAAATTTTGAGGTAATGGCTGCCGTCGAGAATGCTTCAGCGTAAGCCCTTAAACCGTTTGTTCCATTCTAGACAAGTATGCGCCCTCTTTGCTGAATGTCATTCACATAGCGAGTTGAATTTATATGCAATTTTCTGACCAACAGACAATTTACCGCTCTCAACTAAATGCCTCAAACTGCCCAGAATGTGCAATTGTACTTCAGGTTAATAATGCCAGTTAATCATACTCTTTAGAGGGATAATTTAATTGACGGTTGGTCCGCGTTTGAAATTATAATATTTTCGCGTTTTCTCGGTTTTCTTGGGCAGCAGGACATCATCATGTGTTGTGTACACTCCGGGCAAATGGACATGGAGTTTTCATAAGGGCCAATGTTGCAAACGTAAACAATGGCTTCTTCCGCAAATTTCTTGAAAATGCAAACTCGCTCAAGTAAACTACCTTTTCTATTGTAAAGTGGAACTCCTCTTCTGTACAATCATCGTGGTAATTCACTATCATTAAGTTAGCAATCTCAAGAAAATTGCAGAAGAAGCCATTGTTTACGTCTGCGACATTGGCCCTTATGAAAACACTATGTCGAAATATCTGTTACGTAAAAATATTATTATCATATTGTTGTCACGGGCTGCGTTTCCTACCCTTCAGTATTTTCAAGTAGACATGGGCACTAGCAACAACGCGCGCTTCCTTTGATAAATCTAGGCACTTTTTTCATTAGGGCGAGTCTAACAATGAGAGATTTACTCGTGTCTCGCTTTCTTTCATTTATTACAGCGCCATTATAAAACTTTTGAGAGATTTTTTAGTTCCGATCGAAACACAACAGTGCTGGCTAGCATACTCAACAAATAATAGAATGAAAAACGTAAAGGTGATTGGAATATGAATGAAAGAGGAAGTAATCAAAGAGACTCTCTCAATGTTAAATCCGCCCTAATGAAAAAGTCCCTAGAAATATGCAACCAATGAGGACGTCCTGTTGCTGCTCAATTCGAGGTTAATTCGGCCTGCCTACACTAAAAAAAAATCTACACGTTGTTTCCACGTGAAACGCACGTAATTTTCGTCCACTGCCAAAACCAGTAATAAACACGTGGAATTCACGTAAGAGTTACGTGATTTCCACTTAAATCCACATTCTACTTGAAAATGACATAAATGTTACGTGATTTTTACGTACATTTAAATGGAACATAATGTTCACCTGACTTTACTGAAGAAGATTTGGTTACGTGATCAGGTGAAACAACGTGTCGATTTTTTTCAGTTTACAGAACAGGAGATGCCGCTGAATGGATCATTGATAACAACCGATATTAAGTACATAAGTAATGGCTACGTCCAAGGCACTGAAGCAACATATCATGGATATTCCGTATACATAAAGGATGTAAGTGTGTACGGAAAAAACTTCCTTGTATCGCCTAAGTTATTAATGCTCAAAACCATATCATTTCATGTTGCATCCTACACAGGTTAAATGGAAAATATAATTTTATGCGTTATCAAGCAGAAAAAAATCACCCGGGTTATGGAAGCCACCGTAAGCAAGTCTTGCTTCTCGCCATAGACCATTGCTTTTTCGTACATGGTCCGTTATTTTCTGCACGAGTAATGTGCTCACTATCTTACTGCAACATCACATTTCCACAATTCTAGAGGTCAATTGCAGTTCCACCCCTTTTCATCGATATATATTTTTTTTAATTTTAATTATTTGGTTAACATCTAAACAGATAGCACCGAATCAACAATCAATATTTATTTATTTGGCTAACATCTATACAGATAACACCGAATCAACAATATCACGCCACATGACTCGATTCGCGGCTGCATCGCTCAATCTTCGACTGCGCCCCATACTCGCCAGATCGTTGAGTACCTGGTCTACCAATCTAACCCGCTGCGCTCCACGCCTTCTTGTACCAGCTGAATTTGAAGCGAATACCATCTTTGCAGGGTTGTTATCCGGCATTCCCTGCCCAGCGCAGCCTTCCAGGTTTTGCCATCTTCAAAATTCTTGGTTCGCCATAGAGTTAAGCGAGCTCGTGATTCTTTCTTCGCCGTCACACACCGTTCTCCTGCATACCGCCAAAAATGTTCCTAAGCACGCGTCGCTCGAATACATTAAGTGCTTACATGTTCTCTTCGAGCATGTTCCAAGTCTCATGTCCGTAGAGAGAAACACCTGTCTCTAAGTGTTTTGAACATGGTAAATTTGGTGCGGGGGTGAATTTTCTTTTCTTGCTTCATGTTTCATTCAGGTGGGCGTACAGTTCTGCTACCGTGCCAATGATTCGGTTGACAATTTCCATATCATTCGCGAATCTAACAAATTGGCTGAATCTCGTGAAAATCGTATCCCGGCTCGTCACATGACACCTTCTAGGGCGATATTGAACAGAAGGCAGAGAAGTCCATTATCTTGTCGAAGTCCCCGGCGAGATTAAAACGAATTGGATTGTTCACTTGAAATCTTCACGCAGTTTTGTACACCGATCATCTTTGCTCTTATCATTCTTGTGTGCTTCCCGGGGAAGTCGTTCTCATCCACGATGTTTTTTTTTTTTTAATTTCACACGTTTTCGGCTGAAGGAGATAGTTGAGCATTTGGAAACATTTAAGGACATTCTGTTGATTTGGCACCAGTTATCGAACACTTGCAGTTCCTGCTGAAGAAAGTGGGCGTCTTCCGGACATTTTATAACGTAGTACAGCTTCAGGTCATCCGCGTAGGATAATTTCAGGCATTTGAGGACCTAGTTCACGTCGTTCATATATAGCAGGAAAAGGAATGGGCCAAGGTGGCTACCTTGAGGAACGCCGGATGTTACCGGAAAGCTAGATGAGGCGTAATTGGCAATCTTCACGGGCATAGTTCTACCAGTCAGGTATGAACGGAACCAGTTCAACAATTGATCGTGAACCCCCATATTGCCGTATTTAGAAATGGCAATCTGATGTTTCATTTTATCGAAGGCCGCAGAGAGATCTGTATAAATGGCGTCTACTTGATGACCGCGTTCCATTTCGCGCATGATGAACGATGTAAAAACGGTTTGATTGGTCGCCGTCGAGCGCTTGGGCACAAAACCGTGTTGGTCTGGAGAAATAGTCTGTGAATAGTCATTGACCAGCCTTTGGAGAACAATTAGTTCAAATAGCTTGGATACAGAGCTTAGTACAGCAATCCCACGATAGTTGGCGACGGACCGTTTGCATCCCTTCTTGTGTATTGAGAATACAAATGACTCTTTTGAGCATTCAGGAAACTCGCCGGAAGTTACAGACAAATTGAACACCGTAGCCAGGGGCGCAGCAAGCGTGTTTTGGCAACGCTTCAGGACAATTGAAGGAATACCGTCAGGACCGCATCCAGTTGAAGTTTTCATCTGCTTCCCGGCTGAAATCACCATATCACTATGAATAGTGAAAGCAGAGCCAAATACAGACATGCGGGGAACATTGCTAGTAGCCGATTCGAGGCTCTCGGCGTCCAGAATTTCGTCGCAGAAGACACTGCTGAACTGCGTACGGAACAAGCTGGCGATATCCACGATAGTGTCCGCTTCAAGAGTGCCATCAGTCATAGTAGAGGGTAAGCCGGTTTCTTTCCGTTGTTCGTTCACAAACCGCCAGAAGCTTTTCGGGTTCGTTTTGAGACGACTCTGCAGTTGAAACTGATGGGCGTTGTTCAAGCTGTTATTGAGGTATTTGTAATCGTCGTTGGCGTGAGCGTAGTTTGCCCTCGTGGAATCTGTGCGATATCTGCTGTGTCTCCTCAAAGCAGCCCTTTTAACTCGTTTCAAGTGTTTGAGGTCAGAATAGACCAGGCAGGTTTGGGAGGCTTACGGTTGATTTTCTTAGGCACGAATTGATCGACGGCGTAAAGCAGAATACAGCACATAGTCGATGCAGCAAAATTTGCATCCCCGTTTGCAAGAGTCGTGTTCCAGTCCACGTCGGCGAGAAAGTTGTTCATTCACTCGTAGTCAGCATGGTTGAAGTCATAATAAACATTTTCGAAGTTGTCATGGAAGCTGTACTCAGGATTTAACTCCAGCGTCAGTAGCAGAGGGGAATGATTTCTGCAGCTTTTGACAAGCGGTGCCGGAGCTTAAATGACAGAACATCAACTGGATCAAAGTTCAGTAATGAAGCGTAGTTCCAGCAAACGATTGTTGTTATTCGGAATGCCGTTAACTTGTCGAAGTCTCGCGGTAGAATAAGCATCAAGCAAGGAGAGAGATGCTGGTCTGAATGACGAACATGAAGTATCTGGATAGTGGAAGCCGTTGGTATCGACATGCCATGAAATCGTGCTGAGGTTGAAATCTCCCACAACGACGATGTTGTCGCTGGGTCCCATTTGTGACACGATCCAATCCAAAGAAAGAGTGTGCTTATCGATGAGGCTGCTGTCGTTGACACGATCAGGTGGGATATACACCACGCACATAAATAATGTTCCGGTTTTGGTGGTTATTGCCACCCAGAGATGTTCAACCGTTGAGTTTTCGGGAGGCTTCAGGAGGCGAGATTTGAACGTTGAGCGCACGGCAAGAAGGACTCCACCACCAGATTTCTTGTCGCTGTTGAGCGGCGATCGATCTAGTCGGTACACATCGTACGTGTCATCGAACAGTTGCTTGGATAATGTGTTGCTGTTTAGCCATGTTTCTGTGAAGGCGTAGATATCGTAGCATGCGTCACTGCATGCCAACTTGCACTCGGCGAGTGAACTGTTAATGCCTCCTACGTTCTGGTAGTACAGAAGGGCTTTCGATAAGGAGGCAACGGAATCGGCCGGTATCGATCTAGAAATGGAAACAGCATCAGGCCGGGCGACGTCATTAGAATAAGGATACTTGCCTTGGATTGCAGCTTGGAGAGCCCTGTCCCCGTCACTAGACCCAGGGCCGGGACGACTTTGACGGCTGGAACGGGGAAATACAGCGTCACTGATACCGGTAGTGGGCACAGCTGGGCTAGGAGGGTCCAGGGGCTCCATATTGCTTTGTGACGTGCGTCCCAGACCGGTTGAAGTGGCGGTCGATGTGCGTTGATGATGAGCAAAACATGTTAGGTGATGGGTATGTAGCGGGCTGGTTGGGCATAATAGCGGCGAATTACTGCGAGCATCAGCATGCGAGAAAGCGGTACTGGAAATCGGGAAAGCATCAGGAGCAGAATACCTTGGATAACACACATACTTGCCTGGAAGTTCAGGTTGGGAGACCCTCCCCCTATCTCCGACCACAGGACCGGGATGACTGGGATGGCAGGAACAGATGCTAGATAGATTATGTACTTCGATTGGCACGACTGGGTCGAAGCGGTTGAGGGCTCCCGTAACGCCTTGCAGTGTGCATCCCTGTTTCATGAAAGTTATGGTATCCAACGTAGGATGAAGACGGCGGTTTAATTCAAACGAGGTATTTTTAGAAATCACTGTCCGGATTTATTGTCTTGGTAGTTGACGAATTCCCGAAAGAAGATCCTGTCTGGCCATGTGTCGGCACTGGGAGCCACCTCACGGTACTTTTCGTCGACCCCAATTTTAAACGAAATGAATCGCATAGCCGTTAGATCAGCGTCTTTCTTCACTAACTTTCTAACCTCGATCGGTTCGTCGCAAGGTATACATTCAGTGGCTAAAGCGAGAATATCATCCTCCGTAGCACTGACTGCAATGCGAGAAAGAAATATCCAACATTTTACTGGTTCTGGAGGAACAGTTGCAACCGATGGAATGTTCGCAGATGGCTTTTTTGTGCCGCGCGATAAACTAGGCTGATCGGGTGAAATTAATCCTGCTGTGCCAAACGATCGTTTGTTGCTTTTCCGAGCCAGACTAGGCCAACCGGATGATAAATCGGGTGCAGCGGGGGTAGTAGGGGCAGCAGCAGGAACAGCAGAAATTTTCGTGGCCAGAACTTCGACTTGCTCCCTTTTTTTTCTAACTCTGTTCTAACTCCCTCCAGAGCTGAACGATGTGTTTCGCTCAGATTTTGTAATGCCTCCGTTAACGCCTCAAAAGCGTCCCGAACGTGTTTCGAGTTCATAATCCCGGAGCAACTGTTGCAAGACCAGAAGAGATTAGGTTGTTCGCCGATTAAATCCATGTTTGCACGGGATAAGGAGACGCAATCAAGATGAGCAACTTTTTCACAAAAATCCTGGCATTTAATAAATTTCAGGGTTTTCACCGGTTCAGAGCACTGTAGGCAGCTTGATTCCATTCTGAAGCTTTTATCCGAGATAACAAGCACCAGCGGATATGCAACACGCAAGGCGGTTGAAGTCGTTTGTTATGGCAGGGAGTTGTGTGCAATTTACAGTGCCGTTAATGACAACCAGATGTCGCTTCGAGAAAGAAAAAAATGCGTGAGGAGGTGATAGGCAGAATATTTTGTTCACTCTAAACACTACACTTACAATCAAAATAAATTCACTTCGAGTTTGCGAAATAACAGAACGACACCAGCGCGATGATACAAATCGATAGACGAAACGATAAACAAATAAACGCCGATTTTAAACACAAGGAATATTTAGAAAAAGTAAACAAAATGACGATGAAAAAACCGTGTTCCGTATCGACAGATAGAGTTACCTGGAAGTAAACCATTGAAAATAACACACATTAATGGTGATGACTTATAATTATGTTTTGCATACTGAATTCACCAAATGCACAGTATTCTCCTAACACAGATTTCAGTTGTGAGTATTCCAGTTCTCATATGCAGCACTGAATGATATACAACGGCCGCACCTTCGCCAAAAGGTTCATTTGTTCAGCAGTCTTGGAGCTGATAGTAGTGGCAAGGAGTTAGTGTTGGATTGAGAGCTAGCGGTGTCTAGGCACACGGTGGTAGTGGTGGGCAGCCGGTGGCTTAACATAGCAACCAGAGCCAACCGGTAAGGTACAAAAACGAGGAGTTAAATGAGCTGCTGTCCGGTGGGAGCCAGTGGTGGACTTGCAGCTAGCTGGTAAGGGCCTGTTCATAAACCACGTTGACTCATTTTTGAAAAGCTCAGACCACCCCTCCCCCATCGACTTGTCTCCATACTTTTTTTTTTTTTTTAAATTTTGTATAGATCGTAGATCGTAGATCGACTTTGGTCAGACCCCACCCTCCCATCACCCCATAAAAGTCTACGTGGTTTATGAATAAGGTGTAACGATGAGCAAGATATACTACTGTCCAGTGTGTGGCAGTTGGCAGCCAACATTCGGTAAGGCAAAATGCAGCTTATTGCGATTACCACAATTCAGTTCGTATATCGCTATGTCGTTCACCACCAATGTACAGGACATACACTGTACAGCCGAACAAATCCTACGCCTAGAACTTACTCACCACCAAAGACCTCCAAAACACTTAACATCTTCTGTATCATATGGTACATCGGCAAATGTTTCCCGAGGAGCTCGCTGATCTCTCCAAGGGCAATCAACCTGAAATATCTACATCCGTTCGTGGAAAGTGACGATAGCTTCGTGTAAGTGGCGTTATGTCGCTGTCTGCTGTGTTGACTAGCCATTACCACTGAAAGCTACTGCACGCAGGACTGTCACTTCTTCTAGCCGCTTTTCGTTAGAAATCTACCATCAATGCCACATATGCTTCAAAAGTAAACCACTCTAGTCCAGCAAAATATAGTTGGTTTGCCGGTATCGCGAGTCTCGTCGACGCGAATCCCACTCCGACAATGCTACAACTATTCAAAGGTGTGTCAGATACACTCAACTTACTCTATTGCATGCTGAAGGTCAGTGAAACTGACCCTTCAGCAAATCTCCACCTGGTCTGCCGAAAGTGAAATTCGTTGGAAGTTCATCTTTTCTCGAGCACCCAACTTCGGCGGCCTTTGGGAGGTCGAAGGTCAGGTCGGCAAGAACGCATATGTGCAAGACTATTGGAAACATTACCCTGCGATACGAGGACATGATCATGCTGTTGTGTCAAGTTGAGATGTGCCTTAATTCTCGCCCGCTGACACCGTGTAAAGAACGGCGAAGAAAGCCCGTCTTTGCTGAAAACATAAACTGTCGGAAATAATTCGTTGTGTAGTTATTAACTTTGTCTAATCAGATAAAATCTCAAGCCAAAAACCAAACAAAAATCATTTATAAGGAACTTTCGTCATCTGAAAATCAATACTGAGTGCCTCAAAATCATACTTCATCAAATCAGGATGCTCAATATAGAAATTATAGTTTAGGGTGTTAAAACAATAGAAAGAGAAATCAACATCAGCAGCGTTACATACTTTTTTAGGTCTAGTTATAAAATTTGGGAACCATTTAAGTAGTGCTGAAATTTATTTTTAAAGTCATTGAGGAAATTTACGCAAACGGTGTTTATTATTGTTACGTTATATTCCGTTACTTGTACTTATTGATAGGCAGGGAATTATCAGAAATTGCAGATAACGTTTCCTTATTTCCAGGAAATGGCTTATTTAAAATATATTACATTTTTCTTGGTATCCCGGTTTACGTATCTCACACTTGATGGATAACCATGAATCATGCTTTTTGATAAACTGAACCGAAGGCATGGATGCATATTCCAGTTATATTACTGCAATGGCATTTGTTTGCTTAGTTCGAGGAGAAATGTACAAAGCATTTTCTGATTCCTCATCACGGTATTTAAAATTATAGTAGGACAAACACCATTGTGGTAGTGTTAGTAATTACTCCTATCTGGAGAACATGTATATCTTAAATTTATGTAGAACTTATTGAGCCAAACAAAAACGAAGTATCACAAGTACATTCTCTAAAACAAATTTACTCGTACGACATTGTACTCGTTTGGAGGAGTGTGATCTTATTAAGATCCAGAACACAGTGGGTGAAACTGCTTTGTTATCGTTTTTTTTTTTAAATGGTGCTACTTTTATGCCCTTCAAGATTAATTGGAAAGTGTAATAAAAGAAAGTTGATTGATAATAACATCACGTTGTAAATGTCATACACTATCATAGCAAAACACTTAAAAATGTCTTTTGATGAATTGTTAACATTGTATAGAATATAAATTATAAATTTTTACATCGACAAAATTATTAACAACCAAAGTTAACCAAAAAAAAAAAAAAAAAAAAATGCCAGAAAGAAAGTATTTTGACAATTTCAAATTTTTTATGCTAAGAAATTCAGTTAGATTTTACAAAATACATACTTTAAGAATGTATTAATTTCGATTTTGCACAAGCTTGGTTGCCAACTCCAAATCTTTATCGATACGTTAGCAAAACTTTCCGTCTGCACTCCATAAATATAACCAGAGATGCAAAATCTCGTGACACTCATACGCAAGTCATGCACATATCAATTTAGGAACGTTCACCAGAAACGATTATCACGTCTGATTGGGAGAACCATGCAAACGATACTCACATTGCGACTGTCGTTGCCTGCAATAAAAACATGGGCCTCAAAAGGCACAGTTAAAAAGTAGCATGGCTTGCCAAGTACGGTTATATGACACAAACAGGAACGACAGAAAAAATAATAACAAAGGAATTCTGGCGTTTTTACCATTGAGAGGAACGCAATCTATTAATTTCATTGTTTTTTATTTGCCTGCAAATGCACTGTTAGTAATTGGTCGTATCATTTTTTGTTATCTTCCAAAGCTTCTACTCTGGTTTGTTTCTTCTCAGCTATTTGTACACCCTCAAATTATGGGCTTTAGGTAAGCGCTGCCTAACAATCTCTTGTCTAGGTTCTTTCAAAAATAAGGGAGCAGATGTGTGCGTTGGTCGAAAGATCATTTAGAATTACCTTTGCATGGGTCCCCTCACATTGCTCAATTCCAGGCAATGAGAAGGCGAACTCTCTAGCAAAGGTGGGCGCACAAGAAGGCGAGATTTTTGAAAGAAGAATTTCACATGATGAATTTTTCCCATTAGTACGTCAGAGTTCTCTTCAAAGTTGGCAAAACGATTGGACAAGTAATTCTCTTGGGCGGTGGTTACATTCCATTATTCCAAATGTTTCGTCGAGATCGTGGTTCAAAGGTCTGGATGTAAGTCGCGGTTTCATTCGTGTGATGTCAAGACTTATGTCCAACCACTACTCGCTAGACGCACATCTCTACAGAATTAACCTCGTCGATAACAACATATGTAGGTGCGGAACCGGTTATGATGACATCGATCACGCAGTTTGGCATTGCCCGGGTAATTATGCCTCCAGAGCACGACTATTGGATACCCTTGTGGCCCGAGGTAGACAACCCTTCCGCGAAGTAAGAGATGTTTTGGGAATGTGTGATCTTCCCTACATGCAAGCGATTTACGAATTTCTTTGTTTGTCCGATCTAAGAGTGTAATGTCATTACCCCCTCCCTTTCACTCTAGTAAATTCCCTGCCATTGTGTCCCAGTTATATTATCCTTTTGTTTCCGTGCTACTTGTACCTGCCCAGCAAGCTGTGGTCACCCATCTGCAGCTTAGTTCCAGTAAGGGACTACAGAGACCGAGGATTTGAAAGATGTCGCAACCATGAGCAGCAACAAATACCTGAAATAAGTTACCTGCCTAGCCCCTTCCCAACAAAAATGTGACCCATTAACCTCGAACTAGCCACGAGTAATTGGCACCCCACTTTACTAAAATCGAAAAAGAAAAATTGTTATCTACAATATTGAATATCGGCTCCGCAAAGTGTTACACACGCCTGAGCCTAATAAATAAACGAACTGATTAAAAAAAAAAAAAATCTCTTGTCTAGGTGTATTCTTTCTAGAGAATCATACTAAAAAAAAGTTTGCGACTTGAACTAACAGTCAATGGCAGCACACCTTGAACTCCGTCGCCTTTTGAACCCCGTTTGAACAGGAACGATATTAGTCTGTTGTTTTTGTCCACATACCACATACCACAGACCTTCGCAACGATAAGCATCGTTTTACATATATCTCAGCGTGGCTTACAATAAGCGTTAGTAGGGTCAAGAATCCTTAACGTAATTATACTAAAACGCAAAATCCTACAAAAGTAGAAATATTTAATCCGTTTTCTCTAATTCAATTATTTTTACAGATCCCACTACGAAATACCGTAGTGGACAACAATCTATATCGATAACATCATTAGACTGGCTTTAAGCCAGCCAAACCAACAGCCTTTTTTCATAAAGAGTTAGTTTTGAATATATATGATGAGTTGTATCACAGTTCCGCCTGGAATTGTTCTTTTTGAATAATCAGGTATCAATGAGATCGAGGAATCGAGGCATTAGGCATATCCGTTAAATCCTCCGATGCAAAACCCCTAACAAACGGCTAACAAGGACCACTAAATGGATACAAAGGAATAATATTTACATCAAAATAATAAAACAACTGAAATCGTTATGTTATCCAACGTCACCAATGCGGTCGTGCACAACTTCTCTATTTTTTTTTCAAAGCTAACCACAATTTTATGGATTTGCACAGTGGAATTTCGATGTGTACTTTCTGAAGAAGTTGACGCAACCTGAATTGATCGACGGTGAGAACAGGGAGGAGCATCTGTAATCGTTCAGCGACCTAGTGTAGAGGATTGCCGAGATAAGATATAATATTCTAGTTAAATTGCAGGTAGCAATTCTGAAAGGGTCACTTCCTGAATCCTAAAGATTTCTCGAGATGAACTGACGTTGGATTTGATTAAATTGAAATTGATGGCAGAGCAGAGGACTGCATGAAACAATTAGGTGCTTCTGGTTTTAGTTAAGACTGTTTTCGAACAAATAGACACAAGGTTTTTTTTCGTGTGGGCCAAAAAATTGCCTGAAGGAAACTAATTGTGTTGTGTTAACGCTGATAGAATTTTATCACAATCGGTGAAGTGGTCACAACGATGATGTCGGAACAAGAACAGATGCGCAAAACATTGTGTGCATTGATTTCAAAAAACTAAACGTGCCACATAGATGAATCGCAATACTACTAGGGATTCATCATCCAACCACATTCCCTCTGATCAAGATATTCAAGCAGCATCAAACGATCAAGCGAAAAGATAATAGCGGCAGGACACAGCAAGACGCAAGAGTGGTCCTCGACGCTTCATGCCAATCGTCATTCGGATTGTCCTTGAATAATGTGCTGCTGGTACAGGCGGATTTCAGGTCAATCATCATACGCAATCGCAATCAACTGAGCAAATTCTCGTCGTCTCCGGAAGTGGAGAAAATGTTCAGACAGTCTTAAAATTGAAGGATCGGCTATTTCAGTCCGGGTTAGTATGAGCTTAATACCATCTCATACGGAACCAAACCTGCACCTTTCCTAGCATCCCGAACTCTTTGACAGTTGGCTCCTGAAGATGGTGGGGGTTTGGGGGGGGTTGGTTTTTTCGAAACGTTCACTTAAAAAAAAACACTTTTGCGAGCGATTAGTAGAATGATTTTAATTGAAAAACTAGGAAAATTTAAATTAACACTTCACTTGATCACTTTTTCTAAAAAAAAAAAAAAAACTGAAACACTTTTTTAAACTATCACTAGTAAACGCGAGCAAATTCCGTTAAATTCCACTACAGATAGATTATCTTTTGACAAATAGGCCTATTTCGTCTGCGACTTACAGACCTCTTCAGTGTCGAGTGCTCGACTGAAAGAAAACATCGCAGTAGGTCTAGTAGATTTTTGTATGCCTAAAATGTGTGTGGTGTTTTCGTTCGTTATACCCTAGGACAGGACCTGCCAGCTCAGAGAGAGATGACCTCTTATAAATTTATGATTGCTATGATACGGGGGTCGCACCAGTGTTGCCAGATATGTTTACACACCAGCATAACGAAAAACAGTTTGCTATATAGTCAAAAATATATTTCGAAAGTAAGATATATTATAACATTTTATGTTATTGTTATCGAATAGTTTAATCTAATTTTCACCATACAACCTCTACATTAACACATATTGTTAATGTATGCCATATTGTCATTGAAAGGTTTTTTATTGTCTGCACTCGGTCTGGATTATATACCAACTTTTTGGCATAGAGTACAGCAAAAATTTTGTTCGTGAAAATTGCCATTTTTTTATGGTAACCTAACTAAAACCGCCTATTCAGCATATTGTTGTTTGGCCTTTTACCATCTGAGATATCGTTAAAACTATATAGGAGATTGTTAGTTTATAGTTGTCAACTATAAGGGTAAATGTCGTAACAATAACAGATACGGTCGTCAACAATAAGGGAAATCGTCCAGGAATGGTTTGTGATTATGCGGGCAGTAATCTCATTGAAAATAAAGTAATTAAAAACATTTCTTTTGTCGTTCGGGATATGAACCTGCATCAAACTAAACGTTAATTTATAAGGTTTCATTGAATTCCATTGATGCTTACGCTGCAAATTCTGCTGTGGGGAGAAATCTTGAGCAAGAGAATGTCTTCCTCACGTGCGTTCCCAATGCAGGCCTTCACCCACTTTCGGCGAACGATTGGATCTCTCGGGTGACGGCGAGTCGTGGTTAATCAGTGGAAAGTCTGCGTGGAATCGGATGTGAAATGTAAATAACACTCGCGATTACAAGAATAAAAATGAACACTTGTGAACTTTTATTTAAAAACAAACTACAAAATTAA
Source organism: Aedes koreicus (assembly GCA_024533555.2). Lineage (NCBI taxonomy): Eukaryota > Metazoa > Arthropoda > Insecta > Diptera > Culicidae > Aedes > Aedes koreicus. The sequence continues at coordinate 592,293 of JAHHFK020001818.1, forward strand.
GAACGTGTAGAAACACAGTTGCGTCGGTCGTGATTCGATTGGAGAATGGCTGCTGCATGATGTTGACAGCTACCTCCACTGCTCGAGGGATCGGCAGTCAGTAGGGCGCGCTCAGATGGGTGTGGTGTGCAAGGTGTATGGATTTTAAGGTGAGAATTGCATTTCTCCACATCGGGAACCGATGAAATGGAGACCCGGATGTGACACGTCACTGCGACCACAATTTATCGCTTTGCACTTCATTTCGAACTGATTTAAAATAAACCACTGCAAAAGTGAACTTTTGTTAAATAAACGAAAAAAGTGAAAAAGCAGTGACTACTAGCAACACCGCCAAACCACTAACAAACTGCCTGCTTGTAACATAACTCGGCGGTAGAGGTAGTTGTCAAAGCGACCAATAAAAAACGGTCTTTTTTGACAGGTTAATGGTCTTGCTTTTGCACTAACAGCTGGCAGGTCCTGTCCTAGGTTATACCTAAGAGATGTGTCTGTGAAGTGAACTTGTTTTGTGTTTAGGTATCTTAAAAACTATAAATTCCTACCTTGATCGGTAGGTTGTCAATTGTTGTTGTGTCGTGTAGTGTGTAGGGGAGGAGGGTTCTAAAAACCAGTATATGGGTTCCTACCGTGTGGTAGTTCGTCGTTTTTGTTATCTTAAAATCTAAAAAAATCCTACTCGATCGATAGGTTAGTCAATTCTTGTTGTGTCGTGTGTTGTGACGGAATGTTTTGTAGGTAAAAAGGTTTTGAAAAACCAGCTATGAATATCAATTTTGTAAGGTAGTTTATTGTTGTTGTGTTGTGTGGTGTGTTGTTTTTGAGATGAAGGATTGTATTTAAACAGCCACGAATACCCGTTTCCTTGATCCTTGTTAAGTAATTTTTTGGAATTTTGATTGTGAATTTCTACGCTTTCTGCTACATTAAGTTTCCAAGGGTTTGTAATATGTCATAAAATTTGTATGTTGTTCAAGTTTATGAAATGTTTTTCGTTGAAAATGTGTTCAGCTACTTTTGATTTGAAATTGTGTATGATTCCTTTGTCGGTGTCTTTGTTTGCTTTAGTGACAATATGTTGCAATATGTTCTTTTAAGCGAGTTTTTAGAGTACGTTTGGTTTGTCCAATGAAAATGTCTCCACAATGATCACAAATTATTTTGTAGATCCCGAATTTTTGAAGATTGGGGGTCAAGGGGGTCTTTAGCAGAGCCTAAGAGAGTCTTAAGTTGATTATTTTTACTAGTAAAAACTATTTCAAAACCAAAATTTCGAAGGATGGGTCGTAATTGTTAAGTGAGGGTGTTATAAATCATTGTTATTCTTTTAAGTTGGGGTTGTGTTTGTAGTAATGTGGTGAGTGATTGCTTGTATTGTTTTTTAGTTTTTTTTATTGATTGTATTTTGTATTGCTTGTTGTGAGTATCCATTTAAATGTGCTGTCTCAAAAATGTATGCAAGTTCTTTAGTTATGCCATTTGGACTTAGTGGTAGTGTCTGTATTCTGTGTATCATGTGGTTAAATGATGCTTATTTGTGTTGATATGAGTGGTTGGACGTGTTCGGAATTGTGCGTTGTGTATTAGTCGGTTTTCTGTAAATTTCAAATAAGAGTTTAGATTGTTCTTGCACTACAAGTAAGTCCAGGAATGGTAATTAATTGTCATTTTCAACTTCGTAAGTAAATTCGATGTTTTTGTGTGTGTTATTTAAATATTTTATTGTAAGGGGTAAGAGATTTTTCTTTAAAATATTAAATACATCATCTACGTATCTCCACCAGACGGTAGGTAGTTGGTTTTTATCTTGTAATTGTTTTTCGAAATTTGCCATGAAAATTTCACTTAAAAAAAGGGAGAGAGGGTTGCCCATAGGGGCACCTTTTAATTGTTTATAGGATTCATTTCTGTAAGAGACATAATTTTCTTCCATACAAAGTCTTCCATGTCGTGTCGTCATTTTGAGTGAGTTACCAATTTTCTAATAAATTTAAGGTATCTTCCACTGGAATACTAAGGAATAAAGATTTAACATCAAAAGAAACTAAAACTTCATCTTCTTTCACATCTATGTCATGAACAGGTTCTGTGAAATATTGTGAGTTTTTAATTGATCGACTGGGAAATTGTTTTGGCATGTTTTTGAATTCAGTGACTAACCATTTAGCTATTTTATGGGTTGGGGATCTGACAGCCGAGATGATTTCACGCATTTCATTGCCAGGTTTGTGAATTTTAGGAAGGCCTTTAATTCTAGGTAATGAAGGAACCATTCCTGGAAGAGGGTCTGTTCTCTGTTTTTATAGGGTCCGTTGTGTATTTTTTCGGACATAATTTTATCTTAATCTTTTTTGTCCATTATAAGTGTAGAATTGCCTTTGTCGGATTTTAAGTAATAAACTGGTTTATTTTTGACTTCTTTAAGTATTGTTTGTGTTTTTGTGTGTTGTTTGTTATGTGTTATGTTTGTGATTTCAAGGATATTAGCTGTTTGTGTTCCTTTGTTTAGTAAATTTAGCTGTTCTGCTGAAAATGGTACAGTAGAACGGTTTATAACTAGACCTGGTAAATTTTGAACCACATTTAATTTCTTATAAGAAATAGGCCTATCTGTCAAAAGATAAGCTATCTGTAGTGGAATTTAACGGAATTTGCTCGCGTTTACTAGTAATAGTTTTCAGTGTTTCAGTTTTTTATTTTTTTAGAAAAAGTGATCAAGTGAAGTGTTAATTTAAATTTTCCTAGTTTTTCAATCGAAACGTTGTTCAACCCCCTTGGCACCACGACATGCCAAAATCTTCGTGCAGTACCTTTGGACATTGTAAGACGTGAAGGGAAATCGGTTGGACTGGGATGAAACAGTACCTTTGATGGTACTGGTGGAAGTTTTTTAGAAAGACTTTCATTACTGAATATTGTCAGAATCGATCGCTGCGTCATCCTAACCAGAGCAGTTTCAGTGGAAATACACTGTTTTTCGGTTGTTTCAGCAACGGCGTTCGGTGGTTGCGTCTACATAAGAAAGCAGGACTCCAGTAGAACAATCAGGATACGGCTACTATCGTCCAGATCTAAGGGTGAACAACTCCGCTATCAGTCAATCCGATACGATTAGAGTTCTGTGGTGCTCTCCATTTGTCCCAACTTTACGAAAGCGTTAAACATTCAACGCGTTTGGCAATTCGAACGTTCTTTTGGATGGATTCAACCTGTGTGCTGCGTTGGATCGAGTCTCTACCACCACATTCGTTGCCAATAGGGTGGAAAAATTCCAACCTTGACAGTAGGATGGAAATGGAACCACGTTTCTGGTGCTGGCAACACAGCGGACCTAATATTATGTGGAGTATCAACCGAAGTCATCGTTCACAACGAACGGTGTTGGAAAGGTTCAATTTGGTTGAAAGAAGCGCCATATATAATACTGATCAACTACAGCATATGCTTTGGAATAACACCGACTTTAACCTTCTTGACCAGCTCCCGACGTTTTTCGAAACCGTCACAGGCGGCACGCACGACTTCCATCCTCATTTCGTCCCAAATTCGTTTGATTACGGTTTTGAATTGGTTCATATTAGACGCCCTGTGGTCATTTACCTTTGCCAGCATGCATGACCATACGAAATAATCCAAGGGATTCAGATCTGGTGAACTGGGAGGCCATTCATTCTTGTCCAAAAAGTCGGTCAAATTTTCTCGGCACCAGCGCTGAACGAGATTTGCAGTATGCGATGGCGCTCCGTCCTGCTTAAACACGTAGTGATCATCTCCAAACACCTCTTGTACATATGGCTTGACAACTTTCTCCAAAACTTCCGTTTTATAATATGCAGCATTCACTTTAACGCCTTTTTCGATGAAAACCAGTGGTAATTTGCCTCGCTTGCAAATTCCTCCCCAAGCCATCACTGCCGCAGTACTTTGGAACTGTGGAATATTCCTATCACTCTCTGCAACAGTTCTCGAAGAGAGAGCCCACAATCTGTCGTTCTGGACATTGGGGGTTTGGTGCAAGACGAATAACTTTTCGTCGGAAAAGATAAATTCTTCCTTTTTTTTTTTTTTTTTTTTTTTTTTTTTTTTTTTCCCCCTCCGTGAACCTTACGTTTCTTGAAAGCTTGGGATCCGAGGGTCATTTTTGCGATATCTTGTGCATTGACGATCTCGAAACATTAAGATCTGCGGCCATTTTACGAACAGAGCGCTGTGATTTTCGTCTAATCCGTTCCCTGACCACTTTAACAACTCGTGCAGTCCGCACCGTACGAGTACGACAGGATCTCCCCCGGTCATCCAACGAGCAGGTGTCACGGTACCTTCGGATGGTTCGACCCACAAAATTCCGCTTTACTCCGAGGATTTTCAAATTTCTGAAAATAGCGCCCGGGCGCTCACCTTTCAAAAAGTTTTTTATCACCACCGCACGAAACTCCTTCATCGCTGGTAAAAAGGGAGTAAACACCGAATGAAAACAATCGGACATAACCTAAAAGCGTTTGTATAAACATAGTGCAAAACTACACCAACACATACGTGAAGCATGTTGAGTAGTTGCACGACGCCAATGCAAGGAAAAAGTGTATGAGAATATATTGGACACGGTGTAGTTCGAGGAGATTCTTCCCATTGATGAAGGTTCTGATTTCAATTCCCGACAAAGAAGGTTGAATCTCAATGAAGTATTGAACTGGCATCAATGCCACCATAACGTGAATTCAGTTCTGCACATAAAGAGGGCTATGCTTTGCAGTAAAGGGTGTTCCGATCAAAATTTGGTCAAACAGTAATGTGTGTGAGTCGATCAAAGTTTTTATTAATAAGTCATTTCTTTTCTTTTTCAAGTTCAGTTAATACAGAATACAGCAGGAATATTCAGCTAAGCTTTCTTTTTACCCAATGCGAATTGCCGGGTCTTTCGTTTAAGACCTGCCATAAGATTGTTTCTCGCTCACAATAGATTTTTGAGTCTTCTTAAGGTTCCGCTTGACGATGGTCCAATATTGTACGATTGGGCGGAGCTCTGGCGTGTTGGGAGGGTTCTTGTCCATGGGCACCACTTGAACGTTGTTGGCAGCATACCACTCCATGGCCTTTTTTTCCGTAATGGCAAGATGCCAAATCCGGCCAAAACGGAACAATTGTGTCGCTTCAGAAAAAGCAGTAGACGTTTTTGTTGGCAGTCGCTCAGTTCCTGGTTGACGGTTTTTGTCGTAATGTAAACGTTGCTCTTCAAACCACAGGTACAGATGGCCTGCCACACCAGATATTTCTTCGCGAACTTTGACAGTTTAATGTGCTTGAAAATATCTGTCACCTTTCCCCGTCGGGTTGCCGTATAAAATTCCGGCTTTTGATTTCCCCCCGATCTAGCTTTGCTGGTTGTCGACAAACGTTCACCGAAGACTTTTAATACGTTGGTAACAGTTGATTTAGTAACATTCAACAATTTCGCCAATTTGGCGTGAGAGTAGTTTGGATTTTCGCCATGCACGTGCAAAATTTTGATGCGTTGCTTCTCTTCCTTCGACGATAGTTTGATAACTGAAGTGCTTAGCTCAAAATCAAAATAGAGGCATGATGCTACACGCATACACCTTTAGAATGAGGGGTGTATGATGCCCAGGACAACTCCACCTTTCCAAAACAATAGGAGCTAATTTTCAGCCAACTCTTATTTTTTCTACAAATGGTGTTTCAATTGATTTCTCTCTAGTCTGGAATAAAATTTCATTACAAGACTCGAGTTTCCAGAGCATTCACAGAACAGAAGCATAAGCAATAGTGATGAACAACAGCAATGGATCCATTACCGAAGTAATACTATGTTGCCGGTTGAAAGTTTCTTGCCTCAACGATGTTTCATATTTTTAATTGCTTTGCTGGACACCCCACAGCTTTGGCAGAAATTAATGGGATATTTTATGTAAACTTAAGCAAGGTAACGCCTAAATCTAGTCTGTTGTATGAAAGATGGCAAACATTGTTGAAGGGGGCATGAAAGATTGCAAACAAGTTCGTTGTTTACGCTTCCTTTGGATTCAAATTGAACGAGGGAAAATTTTACGCGCCTGTTAAAATTCATTATTTTTTTCTGTGCAGCAAAACTGTTATTCCTGAACGGATTCAATTTTTTTTTATTTTTACTCTTTTATGATAAGCCATGATAAAAAGTGTCTATTTTCGACTTATGGGCTGAATATCTCTAAGCGATGTCTGGAGTACTTTTTGGATAAAGAAAACAGTTTACCATTGTGAGTTGGATCTGCTCAGATTGTAAGCAGCTCAAGGTATCTTG